>JAINUG010000137.1:1010000-1122500 GCA_029706075.1 Aldrovandia affinis | reverse complement strand
CTTATTAAGACACTTTATGTTGCAGTTTCCTTTATTTTGGCAGTTATGTGTATGTGTCGCTCTGCAGGACTACCAGCCACAGTCAATATTGGTGAGGGTCAGGGTTCTGTTTGTCAGGCATGTCACATACTGAAACTCACTGGTACACATTACATTAGTCATTTAGCAGACAGCCTTATTCAGAGCTACTTACGAAATGAAGTGCTTTCATAGAGGATACAAATTACAGTCGTGCAGTAGTGCTATACAGGAGGACAATGGATATGCATAGGCCTTGTTTACACTCATATCCTATACAGTTAACAAATCAGATTTCAGTATATCTGATGTATGTGGTCATCTGTTCACACATGGTCTGTAATGTTCTGTATATATGATTCCATACGTTTTCACCCAGATCACATGATGCCTCAGATTATGACACGCATAACCTCGTGTTCCACCCGACCTGACAACCAACTCGTCACTCGTACCCAACGGCAACCACCCACTGTTGGAAATGTGCCAATATGTCTGGTGTCACTTAGATGAGTGTTGCCACTTTTTTTCTCCCCCTTTTGGAAATATTTGTGCCATCGCAGATGGGACGATCTCAGACTAAATATTAGGACAAGCAGACGTCAATGCGAAAGGTTGTTCATTGTGCCCTGGCTTTGATGGCTGCTGTCAAAGCCAGCACTGCTGAGTGAGCAGTTTGGGAAAGAGTCGCTCTCTAAACGTAACGTCTCGTGACTCCCACCAGCAGTAGTTCATCGTGTGCCACGATGCTTGTTCAGGGATGTCACCTAAGCGTTGTCAGTGCTGTGTTCTACCTACTGAGACACACAGAACCACGCTCTACCTACTGAGCCACACAGAACCACGCTCTACATACTGAGCCACACAGAACCACACTCTACCTACTGAGACACACAGAACCACGCTCTACCTACTGAGCCACACAGAACCACGCTCTACCTACTGAGCCACACAGAACCACGCTCTACCTACTGAGCCACACAGAACCACACTCTACCTACTGAGACACACAGAACCACGCTCTACATACTGAGCCACACAGAACCACACTCTACCTACTGAGCCACACAGAACCATGCTCTACCTACTGAGACACACAGAACCACGCTCTACCTACTGAGCCACACAGAACCACGCTCTACCTACTGAGCCACACAGAACCACGCTCTACCTACTGAGCCACACAGAACCACGCTCTACCTACTGAGACACACAGAACCATGCTCTACCTACTGAGCCACACAGAACCACACTCTACATACTGAGCCACACAGAACCACGCTCTACCTACTGAGACACACAGAATCATGCTCTACCTACTGAGACACACAGAACCACGCTCTACCTACTGAGACACACAGAACCACGCTCTACCTACTGAGCCACACAGAACCACACTCTACCTACTGAGACACACAGAACCACGCTCTACCTACTGAGACACACAGAACCATGCTCTACCTACTGAGACACACAGAACCACGCTCTACCTACTGAGACACACAGAACCACGCTCTACCTACTGAGACACACAGAATCACGCTCTACCTACTGAGACACACAGAACCACGCTCTACCTACTGAGCCACACAGAACCACGCCCTACCTACTGAGACACACAGAACCACGCTCTACCTACTGAGACACACAGAACCACACTCTACCTACTGAGACACACAGAACCAGGCTCTACCTACTGAGCCACACAGAACCACACTCTACCTACTGAGTCACACAGAACCACAATTTTATACATTTTTCCAGCAAGATCACTTTGTCGACATATCTACCAAAAGAGGAGCCATTGGCCGCATTGGATGTTGCAAGTCTGGACAAGCCTATCCTGTGTGATACGACTGAATGCCTTGCATCATTTTCTGAAATAACTTTCCCCTGACATGGTCCCACCAACAGAATTCCAACACAATTTGTTTACAACACAGGTTTCAATCCCCAAGGCATTCTGTATGGAATATGGAAGCGTTACATTACCATACAGTAGAGTAAGTACGTCTTGTTATGACTAGGGCTTCTCATCTTTCCTCACAACAGACCGTGTGACGTCAGCTTGGCCCATGCCTTTAGCCCCCAAGTCCTGCATTGTTCATTTCATGCAACAACAACCAAAAATAGTTGAAGAAATAAGGTTACGCCAATGTTCCCATCCCGTGATAAACACGGATGGGCTGCTGGAAATGTCCCACCTGATCTGCTTTCTTTGGCCGCGGCCGAGCGCGGCGTGGTTCTCTGCACCAGGAGATGACATCATTCGGAACCCTGGGAGCACCTGCTGACTGACGCACGGGGGGATGGGGAGCGGCTGGGGGTCAGGACCTCTCCTTGGTGGGATGTGGGCTGAGGAAGTGTGCGCCCGTGTGTGGGGAGTAGCGCTGGGTTGGGCCGCTGCCCTTACAATATAATAATATAATATATGCCATTTAGCCATTTAGTAGTGAATGATACGTTTTTATCCAAAGAACCCACAACCTAAGAGTACAGTCTAGTGAATGCATACATTCTTCTGAGCCACACAGAACCACGATATGTGGTCCCAATGGAACACAGAACCACACTCTACCTACTGAGACCCACAACCTAAGAGTTGCCAATACACAGAACCATGCTCTACCTACTGAGCCACACAGAACCACACTCTACCTACTGAGCCACACAGAACCACGCTCTGCCACAGAACCACGCTCTACCTACTGAGCCACACAGAACCACGCTCTACCTACTGAGACCACACAGAACCATGCTCTACCTACTGAGACACACAGAACCACACCTATAACCAGAACACTCTACCTACTGAGCCACACAGAACCACACTCTACCTACTGAGACACACAGAACCACGCTCCTACCACACAGAACCACGCTCTACTGAGACACACAGAACCACGCTCTGACCACACAGAACCACGCTCTACCTACTGAACCACAGAGAACTACTGTATGCAAGGGCGTAAGTTTCATTAGAACATTGGGAAGGGGGGCACACTGTTGCTATCCCCCAATGCTCAAAGCCTTGTGTAGATACATCGGTTTGCATTTAGCCTTGCGAGCTATAGCTAATCTAACAAGCAACCTCCTAAATATCTGCCCAAGCAATTGTATTCTTTTTGTTATATATCCCTGCATCCTGTTGGCCTTTTTTTGCTGCTTAACCTTTAACTCTTTACGTGACCTTAACCTTTTATTGTGCAGACACAAGTGCATAACCTTTTAGGAACGGACAGGAATTATTGTCAGGGACAATCTAACACTCTCTGAACATTGGGGACGGGACCCCCCTGCCTAAACCAACACCTATGCCCACACACACAGACACACACACACACACACACACACACACATGAACACACACACACACACACACACACACACACACACACGCACACCCACACGCCCGCACACATACACACGTACACACACACACACACACACGCACACACAAGCACACGCACACACACACGTACACACACACACACACACACACACACACATGTACACACACACACACATGTACACACACACACACACACACACACACAAACTGCCTCGACGGTTAAATAAATTAGCTGGGAGTCTGGCAGCTTCGATTTCAACAGGAAACGCCCTTCATTGTTCCCACTCGTTAGCCCCTACCCTCCGGCGAGGTTTTAACACCAATAGCAGCGCGGCTTTGATTGGGTTCAGCGCTCGCTGCTTCCCTTCCTACAGGAAGTCTGCCCCGCTCAGGAGCACTGATGGACCGGCTCCCCAGGACAGTATTCCACCCTGCATTCATAACAAAGCTAGACAAAAAAAGGTGTTATTACATTTTATTCATCCTTCTGAAACCAGAAACGGCCATCATGTCAGGTTCATAAATTCCCACACAAGGGAAAAAATCTTTTTGGTGACAGAATTCATGAATTAATTTCTTTGGGCCTAAACCACAAGTAAATAAATAGCGAACACTCGACTTGCACAAACAATGTCTGATATTATGTGGGTCATGTATACATTCCTTTACTTGTACAAATGACATCATGGCAATGTGTGAAATACTTGGGTTAGGGGGGGAAACTAGCACAGACCTCACCCTCAATATACAACGTCAGTCCAACTTCAGCTCAGTAATGACTGAAGCAAAGACTACAGAAGCTAGAAAAGGGTTCCTATACTACAGTACACCCCACATATCCTTAAACAGCATCATTAAACTATACCAGATGCACTTATAGAATATACAAATAAATGGAACCACAGATGCTTTTTATTTGAACAAAATATATATTTTATATATAAATATAAATATAAATATGCATTGCGACTGTTATTTTAACCAAACCACTCTTATCCGTAATTCCAATCTCAAGCGCTTGATCACACTGCTATGTGCACTCTGAATAGTGAGCAGTCTTATTCATTCCAAACACCTCACTCAATCTACCTTTAAGATCTCATTGTGTCTCGTGCGCAGCCAGACACAGGGGTAGAAGGGGATTAATGTTCTTTCTGATTCACTACGCATGGGAAGTTTTCCCTCCTTGTCTTGTGGATAAATGATCCTCCGCATTATGCCAAACGTGTGCTGTGAGAATCAATGAGTCTTGTTCGTGTGTAATCATTTATATCCCACTGTCATCCGTCTCAACAAATTGGTGATTCTTTCACTGATCGCTGATGTGCACAGATTGTGTACTTATCCATCATTATTCAATATGCCACTGAACCAGAATCAAAATGTATCATTACATTCCTTGCCCTCACAAAAATTAGCATTTAGGTTTCTTTCAGAAAACCCAACAGGGATTCCAGCAGAGAAATGCAATATCATTACATTCCTTGCCCTCACAAAAATTAGCATTTAGGTTTCTTTCAGAAACCAGTGTGACAGGCATCTTTCTGCAGGATTAAATCCCAGTGTGACTTTAAATTTTATTTAAGCTTTCCCCAATCACTGAACTGGCTTGGTACCAATGTAAAGACACAAGAGAAACACAAATGGTCAAATGTTACAGTACAAAATTCCCAGGATGTATGTGTGTGTGTGTGTGTGTGTGTGTGTGTGTGTGTTTCTGCATTTCTAACAAACCCTGGAATCACCATGCGTCTCAGGTTACCACACAGCAAGCCAAACAGCATGGAACAGGATGTGAATTTTAGTGGCACACAGAACAGCCATTTATCGCTGTTATGTCTGGGGTGGATTCTGTGGGCCACTTCTAATCTCTCACTAACCGTGCTGTCTCTGGGATCCGTGTCAAGGTTTTCATGCCTGAGAGAGCGGGATCGGAAGGGAATGTTTTGACAGCGTGTAGAAAGCCCGACTTTCCTCCTTGTTTATCGCTGCTATTTCTCTCGCGTGTTACCCTTTTTTTCTTCCTCAACCGCGCACAGGCAGCGAGCATAGCTTGATCTGGGCCTTTCATGTGCTTCCATTACACCACCAGGCAGGTTTCCAACCACTCCTGTCTGCCTCCTTTGAAGAAGCTCTTTATTTTTATATGTGGGCATTCTGAGGACTAATCTAATGCGCATCAGATTACTTGCGGAAAAGAAAACAACTTTTCAAATGGTTTTGGTTTGCAGTTTCTGTAATTACCCATAGCTCTGCTACCACTCAGAGTTCGAGCGTGAACCTCAGCTGCAGCCTTAAACCACAATCCAACACCCACCCTTACTTAACCCTTTATGTAATTACATACCAAGTGTATACTTACATAGCTGTTGTAAGGTGCTTGCTGTAGTTACATAGTATCACTCGTTTACCATAGCTAATTATTGTGTGTTTTCAGTGTCTTTGTCCTTGCTTGTGTGCGCACTGTATGTAGCCATTAAAACATTTTTTCATGCGTGTGTAATAGTGACAATGGCCTGTAATTAGTCATAAGTTTGTCTTTCAACTTTCAAATAAATGTAACGTTCTTGCATTTGCATGGACAACTCGCCAAACTATTTGGGAATAAAATTAAATTTGTGAAAAGACATTGATTGAATCTGTGCCAGTGTTTGATGGATTTATTTGTGTTGAATTGGATTCATAAACAGTAAGAGTAAACAAATACTAACAGCTAGACTGCTAGGCAACAGGCGGTGCATCAGCCACTGTGTTCACACGACTGTGCTTGTATCGTACGCTTTCTTCTCTTGGTTCACCTCCCTGCATGATCACTTAGTTTTAAACATAAACTCATTCTTAGATTCTTAATGCTAAAATACAGAAAACACGTGTGTAAGCATGTTCACTTATAATTGTGCAAACCACTAGATTGACAGTTTTTAAATGGTTTCATTGTTCTTGGTTTTAGCTATAATCCTTTTAAATGTCTCTTATCCTTCTTCGTGAAGCCATTTTTCATTAAGCAGTAATGCCAAGGGTTGAGTCCTACAATGGAATACAATCTTTAACGAAACTGACAATCCATTAAATCTAATTAAACATTGAGGAGGCTTATCGTGTGTTTATGTCGGATCTGAGTATTCCTTCAACTACAAATGTTTTCGCATTTGTCCGAATTCTCTCTCGTGCGTGTAATAACCAGCTTGCACTTAAAACATAAGGTGGCATTTTATGTGATTATGCCTATTGCTGTTGGAGCCTGGAGCAAGATGACTACTGTATCAGTGTAGCTGTGTGTGTGTGTGTGTGTGTTTATGTGTGTGTGTCCGTATGTGTGTGTGCGCGTGTTTTGTGTGTTGTTTTTTTTGTTGTTTTTTGTGTGTGTGTGTGTTTGTGTGAATGTGCATGTTTGTATTTGGATGGTTGGTCTAATGTTTTGCTTTAACGTACATATGGTTAGGGAACTGGGCTTGCAACTCAGAGGTTGCTGGTTCAATTCCCAGGTGGGGGCACTGCTGCTGTACCCTTAAGCAAGGTACTTCACCTGAACTGCTTCAGTAAAATATCCAGCCGTATAAATGGATTGTATGTAAAGAAATGTCAATTGTGTAAGTCGCTCTGCATAAGAGCGTCTGCTAAATGCCTAAAATGTAAAATGCTGCATGACTATTAAAAACACAGGACTAGAACCAAGATAAAAACACAAAAGAAACTCCCCATTAAAAGGCCAATCTAATTACCATTTGTGTAGAATATAATTTTACAGCACAACCCTTTGTGTTGGGATCTGGTGTCTCTTGAGTCTCCTTTCATTCTAAACAGGTGCATCTGATATCTTTGCCTCCCAGAATTCCCAATGCTTGTATTTGCCCTTTAGGGACTTAATGTCCCTGCTTATGGGTAATAACAGAGACCTTGAACAAGCAAAGACAAGATTGAATTACGCTTGTTGTTTTATGGCTGACAAATAGAGAGTGCATGAATGCTTGCTGATTGAGAGATATTAACCCCGCTGCTAAGGTTAAACCTGTCAATCCACATGTTAGGAGCCTTGTTCCCTGACTAAATGCCCTCATTCCTTTGTAGGAAGTGACATCACGGGTCAATTTCAGGAGTCACCTGTCATGCTAAGAGAAGTATTGGCTTGCCATATAACAGGGGTGCCCAAGTTCGGTCCTGGTGATCTACTGGGCATGCAGGTGTGTTAGTGCTGGGCTGGAACAAAAGCCTGCACGGCCAGTAGATCTCCAGGACCGAACTTGAGCACCCCTGCCATATAAGATTTGAAGACTTGAAAACTATAAGGCGAGTCGTAGTAGCTCAGACTGCTATGGCGTCTCTGTATCCAGGTTTATATAAGATTATTCCTGATGTGCTGTAGCTTCCACACAATATTGCAAAACCTTAAAAGTGCAACCAGTTGTATTATGCAACTAGTTGCACAATTTTGCACAATATGCACAATTTTCCAGGAGTTCATCTCGACCGCCTTTTAAGGGGCTCAGGGAATAATTTTCCAGTCTCCCACATTGGTTCCAATGGTTTTCTGTTTTTTTTATTCCCTCTGGAAAATGCCAATTGTGAAGCGCTGTGTGACAACCTGTTTGTAAATGGCGCTATACAAAAATAAAGATTGATTGATTGAGATTGATAGTTATTGAAACACAAAGTTAATTGTTAGCCATTAAACACACTGATTTGAGTGGCTAGGCATTATGGGCACATAGACAGAAAACCTCATATTTGGTTAGTAGCATTTTGGCAACTGGCCGTCTAACCAGAAGTTTGCATTTGACACAGTTAGCCCACGGTAGCACTTTAGTGATGATGTGTGTACACTCACTGGTCTGGGAGTGCTGTTCAGCCTGGACTATGTCCCTGTGATCATATCACTCTTGAGGACGCACTTGTGTTCCCCTGCATTGTACGTCACTCTGGCAGAATAAGAGTGTCTGCTATATAAATATAACGTAATGATGGGACAGGCTTACAGTTCACAATTTGAAATGTGGCCCTCCAAAGGCAGGAGAAAATGGGGATACAAAACATAATAATAATAATAAAAATACAGGTGTCTGCTATGCCATAAAAAAATGGGTGAAAATGTGGTTGCATCTAAAAATATATATCTGAAGCTCTGAAACTGCAGAACATGGACTAGTGTAACATATGTTTGCGGATGTGCAGAGAAGATTACAAAGAGACCGTGGGCAGCAGGAACAGGCTGCCACACTGCTGTAGTCTGTGTCTGAACATCACGGTTAAGGCAAGATATCAAACAACACAAAACAGTAAACAGTAGGAATGTGCAACGGTGGAGGACAAGACGTTCCAAGGTGGAATGGGGGGGGGCACTTGTGAACCAAACAACCATATGCAAACGCCATCTGTGTATGACTGAATTTGACAGTGGTTCTGTGTGGCTCAGTAGGTAGAGCGTGGCGTTGACAACGCTTAGGTTGTGGGTTCAAATTCCACTGGGACCACATATACTGAAAAATGTAGGGGGGCGGCGATTGGATGTCCGCCCCAGGGAGGGGGGAGGGAAGCCGACAGGAAGTTTGCTGCGCACAGGAGTGGCTCTTGAGTACCGGAGTTACGGTCTCCTGGCGAGTGCGGACTCAAAATACCAGGGGTCACTGCCAGTGACATGGCTAAAGAGAGGTGTAATTGGCTACTAAATTGGGAGAGAGCGGGATAAAATCAGAAACAAATTCTGTAAGATGGTACTTAAAAATCTAAAACCAGTTTGTGTCTGTATTTCAGGTTTTGTTTTCCACCCAGTTTGACTGCAGCGACGGTGATAAGCTGCTTAACTAATCCCTTCTACTTTTTCCCAACATTCATAGCTCAACATGCAGATATTGAAATACAGCTTTTACAATTCCATGTACAATGTAAAGATGTGTGTGGCACACATTAGTTATGCTATACCTAACCATGCAGTACCCCTACTGTGTAATTACATGGGAGTTAGGGCCACTTAATCTACAGTGGGATGGGACCTGGCTGAGGACAAGAAATCTGATTTGTGTTCTCATTATAACTGACATGGTTTAACATGACAGGCACAAGCGCATTAGATGCAGGCATGTAAGAAAGAAACAGACACTGGTGGCTGGGATTATGTAAATCTGCACGGCTTCTCCATCATGCAGGACAGTCAAAAATGTGTTCACTAAGGCTTGTTCAGACTCCACTACCACTGAATTCTGTACATCTAGCCAACTGTCATCACCACTGCCTACTTGTTCAATACTTTTTGTATATGTATACTTGTTTACTCCTCAAAAAAAAAAAAAAAGTTTATAAAAATGTACTAACCTTTTCCTTCCCAGTGTTACAGGTATGGTATTCAGCTGCCTAGAACGATGTCTATCACTGTATTACTGCACTGATCTCTTGCGCTAACTATGATTGATCTTACCATGTATTAATGCACATCCTGTAAGTCGCTTTGGATAAGAGCGTCTGTTAAATGTTTAAAATGTCAAATGCAATGTCTCTGCCAGGTTGGCAGTATACATTAGTATCCAGAGTAGATAGCTCATCATAGACATTTTTTCCCCCGAACAAAACAATTACTGTCACACAAGAAGTGGAATCGGAACGACGTGAACGCTGATCGGCTCAACTCACGTTGCTTGGAGAAGACAACGAGCCATCTGGATGAAGTGCACTCATTAAATGCGTGCGATAAAACGCACGGCTGCTTTCCGTGCAGCAGGGGGCGTAGCTGGTACAGGAGGGCCCTGATTGGCTCCAGAGGTATGACTCATGACCCCCCATCAACATGTGACTCGAGTAATCCAATCAGAAGCGCAAAACCGTACCTTTCTGTTCATAATCTCCTAACAGTGTACAATTCTGCAGAGGGCTGAGTGAGGCACTGTGGGAAACAAAACCAAAAAATATTTTGAAGGAGATCGGGCCCGTATTCATAGAGCGTCTCAGTGCAGGAGTGCTGATCTAGGATCAGTTTGGCCTTTTAGCTCATGAATGGAAGACAAAGATACAGACAGGGGAAACCTGATCCCAGATCAGCAATTCTACTCGGAGACACTTTATGAATACAGGGCATATCCCTTGCCAGGTTCTCACTCACTCAACTCACTGCTGTGGGCCCTGGGGGGTGTGGCAGGGCGGGTTTATGTTTCTGAATCAAAGTGTTGAAATTACGCGCCAGAGTCGGCTCTGGCCGGGAGTGCCACCGGGCGCGGCAACTGGCTGCCCGCCCCAGGGAGGGGGGAGGAGTCATTGTCTTGGCGAGTGCCGTTTTGGAGGAGACGATACTTCGCCTTCATCTGCTACGGCAGCGAACTATGAGGGAGGGATTGACCTGGAAATAGCGGGTGTAATTGGCTACCAAAATTGGGAGAAAAATGGGAGAAAATCAGAAACAATTTAAAAGCTTTTTTTTTTAAGTGTGGAAATGACATCTCACATGTGGGCAGAGCTCACAGAAGAAGCCCATTACTTTGACCACCCTGTTATTAGCTCATTGTGAGGTCAGGTGATGGAGGTGAGCAAGTGCCACAGGCAATGGCTTTGTAATATATGTTTGGTTGGTGGTCTAAGTTCAAAATTTATTTAGCCCAAGGCACTGAATGGAGACCTATAAATGTGCCCACAATATGTCTGTCCAGGCGCTTTTTGGCTCAAGGTCTGTTGACCTAAAAATTAATTGTTCTTCCATCCGTAAGACAAATGTTCTTTGACGCTCCACAACGCTGTGAGATGTACAGCATTTTAGCATTTAGCATCTTAGCTGATCTGTTACATAATCAGGACTCTTTAAATGATTTTTCATCATCATCATCTTTTTATAAACTACCAGTGAATAATAAAATGCGTCCTTTTAACCTACTGTACTGTCTACATGCACATCCCATGTGACCAGAACAAAACAAACACAGCCTTAGCATTAAGGTCGAAAAGGCCACGTAAATCAATTGCTGGCTGGACTGTGGTACTGTAATTGGCAAGGGTGTTTATTCTAAGTTTTAAAACCACCATGTACACATCTTTGTAGAGGTAAAAGCCACTTTTTAGCAGCTTGCTTGCAAGGCATTGCCTGTGTTGTTAGAAAACAGCAGTTGCGACGCTGGCCACGGAGACCGGGGTTCAATAAACGTTGCGTAGAAAAAGCTATAATTTCTATCGTACGAACGAAATTTAGAATGTCTCTACGCACAGAAAAATCCGGATTTATCAAACATGCGCACACAGGTCGTACGCGCACTCCGTGTTGATAAATACCAATTGTTCTGCCCTCTTTGCTCGTGCACGATTCTAAGTATTTGCTTACAGGACCGCCCCCAATTAACCATATTTGTAAGAAAACATCCTTTTAAAGGCCGCATGAAAACATGCCCGTTATCTCACTGGAATAATGGCGAAGAGAGCTAAAAAAAGAAACTTCACTGAAAGCGAGATCGATGTTCTCGTCACGGAGGTAGAATCTAAACAAGATATATTGTTTGGTTCACTCAGTGTAGGGATAACAAATAAAAGAAAAACTGCTGCATGGGAGCAAGTGACGGATTCTGTTAATTCGGTATCTTCTGAACAGAGATCTGTATCAGAAGTGAAGAAAAAATGGTTTGATGTCAAACTGTCAGCCAAAAAGCGAGTGATTGAGTACAAGAGGGACATTGGTGCGACTCGGGGAGGACAAAGTCGACCCTTTGGACGCACGGATTGCCAGTGTTATTGGCGATACATCGCTGTATGGCATTATCCCTTGCTGGTTATTGCATGTTCATGCGTTATTGCCAAAGCGTTCACAAACTTAAGACGCACCACAAGCACCGCTAATTTTTGGTCTGCTCTGTGCAGAGGATAGCTGCATTTTCCAATAAAATAGCCTGCAACATAGTAAATATCATAACAAATATGTTGGCACACACATGCCTAATTTTTCCGAGGCTGTCCAGTTACAGAATCCTGCATGGCTACACTTATCAGTGGATGACTAGCGTTGGCGATGTTTGCAATTGGCGTTTGACGTTTTGGGTAAATCACAAACATAATTAATGGCTACCTGCTGTGACCAGTAAAAGAGGATAAACCTGCTCCGTTCACCATCCCAGATGTGTTGTGATATTTATTGTCTTTTCAACCTAACCGTGAGCCGCAGTGCATTCCCTCAATAGCCTACGCGTTTTTGGGCGCATAACGGTTTAATGATGTTATCGTAAAAAAAACATTGACTTTGTTTAGGCATGTCTTTAAAACGTTCTAACACCAAAGGTTTGTAGGCCTATCTGACGTTTTTATTTTATATATATATATAGGCTATTATATATCCTGGCGGCCGCAGTGTTAATGCGAATAGCGAGTATTTTTATGAATGACATGTAGGCTATTGGCTGCGAGCCACAAATTTAATCTTAAAGCGAGCCGCGTAATGAGTAACCCCGCCATAGGGGGTGATAATATGTCTAATATCAAGTTTAATCCACTTTTATAGGCATGATACTTTAAAGGCAAGTCTGTAACGTTATCCTTTTAGATGTTGTTTTTTCTACACAAAGGGAGTGTCTTTTGTCACCTGCATTATCCCCTGGAGTCACTGGTTCTCATTCACTAATATGTCAGTGGAAAAGTGCGCATTTTGTGCGTAGAAAGTTTCTCATGCAAAAGTATCATCGGATTCTTAAAACAGCGCGTCGGTCAATTTCATTCACTGCCATGTGCTGATGTTGATGAATCCAGGGGCGTCACTTTGTGGTGAACATTGGGAGGGATGATGCAAGAGGGGGAGGTCTGGGGGGGTCCTCAGAATAAATGTACATGATCTACAGCTTCCCAGTGATTTCTGTGCCTTAAAAGAGAAAAAATAAATCTTATGCTTAAAATGTATCTTATCTTAATTTGATCTTAAAATCTTATGTCAGTGCATGACTTAATTGATTTAAGTCTTGAGAACTTTGTTTGTTTTGCCAATTGCAGAGTAGAGCACTGTTTATGAGCAGTTATTGACAACAATTCAGATTATGCAAATGAGCCTGACCACAATTCAGATTATGCAAATGAGCCTGGCCACAATTCAGATTATGCAAATGGAGTAACAGAGCCTGCCACATCATCAGATGGAATACATTAAAGGCATTATTTAAGGTGTAAATACATTTAAAAAAACTTTACACACTATTTCATTTCCCCTATTTATGTGGCATCACAGCCTCAATATATGTTTGATATACTAAACGGTTGCAATGGGTCAAAACGATATCAGGATGTAATCTGTGGGGGTAACGCAGTTTTGTGACTTTCCTTTAGGTGAATAGTTACATCTGGTCATGCACATGTATACCTGGGGTGAACGCACTAAAAAAAGGGTGGAGATTTTGTAAATTAGGTCAATTAAGTATTCCGTCTGATGTACTGAAGCATGCCTTAATTGTGACTCTCCTCACTGCATGAGAAGAACAACTGAAAGCAGGCAGGATTTTACTGACCACTGACTACTGACCACTGATATAGCCTCAGTCAGACAGGGTGTGTCAGCTTTCACAAGTAGTATTTTGTTGTTGTCAATTGTGTAGCTTTTGCTCACAAGCCAACCAAGGATCAGCTGCCAATCAAATGGCTCTGAATCTCTCTCTTTTGTGGTCACTAGCCCGCCTCATCAACAACAAAGAGCATGCTCTGAGAGAGAGAGGGAGAGAGGGAGAGAGAGCAGCACTGGCAGCACAATATGTCATTTGTATTAATCATTCATTCATTACTGCTATTTTACATTGTACCATTAGTTAATTACCGTTATTTTATTGAATCATAAGCTCATTGCTGTGATTCTTTATCTTATGATTGTGGGTTGTCTGTAAATGTATCTGTGCTTTGGCAGTATAAGATTCCTCTTGTCATGGCAAGAAAGCAATTTGACTTAGAGAGAGCGAGAGAGAGAGAGAGAGAGAGAGAGATTGCTCCTTTCATCTTGGCTGTGTTTTCCCCTCACAGTAGATGCTTTCGAGCTGGGCTTCCTGTATCTCGGTGATTGCAGCAGGGGGTCAGCTGACCTGGTCCCTGGACGACGTCAGTCGCAGATCGAGGTGTCATGTGCAATGTCACTCTTTCATCGCTGAGCCTTGTGCGTCATGACAAATAGACAACAGACTTGGGCCGTGTGTGAAATCACCCCCTATATGTCATGTAGTCCACCATTTCAGGAATCATCAGACATTTTGTAATGGTGTGTAAAACCCTCAAATATTCATCTGACCTACTTTATAGTCCACTAGAAATATCCCACAATTCACTGCCAACTGTGATGGTGAAGCCATGTACCCTCTATGGCTAAAAAAAGTACCATAATGCATCAAACGTCATTGCAGTTCACACTGTGGAGTTTATGCACCATGATTTTCAACTAGCGAATGGCGTTCAAACGATGACATTACATTTACATTTAAACATTTAGCAGACACTCTTATCCAGAGCGACTTACAAGATGTGTATAAATACATGGCAAGAACAATCATAGTTTGCGCACGAGATCAGTGCAGTAATACAGCGATAGACATCGTTGTTGGCAGCTGCGTACCATACCTGTAACACTGGGAAGGAAAAGGTTAGTAATTTTTTATTATTAAACAATGATAATGATATAGTGTCCGAAATCGTCTTTTCACGTTCCGACCCCTCATACAGTGTAGCATAATCTATGTAGGGCATGAGGGAGGAAAGGAGGGAACAAATTCTGACACAGCCCCGTGTCTTCCCTTCCCCCCTCTCTGCCCAGCCAACTTTAAAACACTCCAGTGCGGTGTGCGGCCTGGAATATCTTCATCTTCCATAAAATATGATTTCTCCAGCCGGCAGCGAGCACTCGCACCCCCACTCTCCCTAAATAATGGAGGACGCTGCAGTGATGGGACAGGTGTACACATATGATTGGCTGAAAAAGATTCCTCACCTCCCAGTGCAAGTCCCCAGGGCAGTACTCTTGCTTTAAGAGGACTCATGTGTCACACATCTCCCTAAAGAGGCCCACACCGTGCTATGACTTCAGTGCTTTCGTTGCCATATGTTTTACGCTGGGCACATTCATATCCTAAACAAGCTGTTTTCGGTTTCCACAGCAGCTGTTGAGGAGTATAACTATGCCCATGACGGTATTAATACTAATTTAATTTAATTATTTTCTTGTAGTTATTGGTCTCTTAGTTAATTTGGGACTGGAACTTGGGAGTTTATAACTTGCTGGCAGATGTTGGTAAGAGACTTCTTTGTTTTTACTTGCCAGCTGCCAGGATTAAAACATTGTATCGACGGTGGAGTCTTCCCCAATCGCAGCAAACGGAACGAAGGCCACACCTGAGTTCATTTTCCACCGGGGGCTTCAGAGCTCAGCTAACAATTATTTTTTAAAAGACGCTCTATAAATCCCTCAGCAGGCGATCGTCGACGAAGCCTTAAAAACGTCAAAACTCTGAGCACTTTTTGCCGAGGCTGGCAGAAACGCAGGCGAGCCACAGTGCGTGCATAAAAACGTGACACCTACACCCCTGTTCCTTTCACACGCCTGTTCTGAGAAATCTTTTTCTATACATTTATTTCTGATTTTTTTCCCTGTTTTTCTCCCAATTTGGTTGCCAATTAACCCCTCTATTTACTTCAATTCCCCACCCTCACGAGTCCGTCGCCCGTCCTCCAGGATCGAGACACACACTCCTGGTTGAGCGTTCCCGCCTCTTTCGAGACGGGAAATCTTCCACGGACTCCTTAACCTTCTCCTCGACGGACTCGTGCCGGCTCTCCCTCCCCCCTCCCCCGGAGGCGGACAGCCAAATGCCGCCTCCGATCGGGGCTGACGACCAGGGCCGGTCTGGTAGAGACGCGGGTTTCGATCCGCGTCCCCGATGGGCAGCGCACACCACTCCGAAGCGTGGTGCGCTAGACCGCTGCGCCATCCGCCAGGCTTGAGAAATCTTTTTGATGGGGAATACAAAAAAAGAGAACTGCTTTCCATCTTGACCTTCATGATCACTGTCACTTCCTATGTTGTGTCTTTGTATAGCGGCGTACCTTCTGCAGCATGTTCATGTTTGCTGGCTGACAGGCGTGGTTTTGAACACAGTGACAGCAGCTCAGGCACAGCGAGAGATGAAGTTGTTCTGCGTAACTTTGAAGCACACTGACCCATAGACCCAACCCCACCCCCCAGCCCCCCTTCGGATTTTAACCTACTTTCAGGAAGAAAATTCTATAAGACATTCAAGATGGCAACAGAATTAGGTCAACTTACTGAAGGATTTACAGTGGGGCTAGAATAACAACAAAACTGTTTTGTTTGGGGTGACGTAAACCGTTTAATGCGAAATCTGACATGCATAATTTATTCTCTGATTTGTCGGACCCCCATGTGATCTGGCCTAACTCACTTGCTTGATTTCAAGCAAAAGAAAGCCCCAAAAAACCACACAATCCATTCACCAGAAGATAACCCAGATTAAAAGATTTCTCTTTTTTCCTTTTAGAAATTGGGTTTCTGATCAATGTTTCCTCCGGTAAGCCTGACAACCAAACTTGGCAGCAAGGCAGTCGGGATAGTGGGGGGGACTTCACTTTGTTCTTTGGTAAAGGGAATGTATGTGGCAGAGAGGCAGTGTGATCAGGTGAGTCTACATCCCATAATACCTCTGAACAGACAAGGTTAACACTCTGGAGGCAGGTGCAGCAGGTTTGAGCCACGAATACTGTTAAAGGGCAAATCTAAACATGGTCTATTTTGATACTTTATACAGAAATCTCCCTGTTTAATGCTTACACTCTGTAGGCACTAGATAATCTGGGAAACAAAAGAACAGTCCCAGGCCACCAATAGGAACAGGCTGTACTGTGCCCAATGATATATTGACAGTTTAGAATTTAAATTTAAAGCAGTTACACGGCACAGCTCTTATTACAAAATGTGAAAAGCTGAACGTTTATCTGCTGGATTAGGGGGCAAGTGTTCAAAGCCTAAATTAGTGCAATCATTAACCGGACAGACGTTATCAGTGAAAGTGGTAAGCACACACGGCAACCTTGAGTCACTCCTAGAATGTCTGGAATGTGAAAATCAGCACAAATGAACAACACGGTGAAGGAGGGAGTGAATAATATTGCTCTTGTTACTTACTCAACCCTTGACATGAATCTTTGACTTTACTGTTAACGCCGAAAATGTTATCAACTAAAAATGAGATACAGAACCTAATAGCAGGTGTGAAAATTAAGTTTTAATTGTCTGGAACAAAAGATAAAAAGGCTTCTATTCAGTCCAACCAGAATGTGCTCTGACCTTACCCGTGAGAATATTTTGTTTCTCACACAAATCTTTGTGTTTGGTACTCCCTGAAATTAAGAAAACTCCTTAATAGCCTTACAAGGTCAAAGCACGCTGCGGAAACCTTCTGTTTGTGGTTTCTGTGCCTTCTCGTCCACACAGTGTTCTGGGGACTGGCTAACGCTATAGTGATGACAGGCTTCTTATACCCTCAAGCTGAACGATAATCGATGTGTCCATCGCTAACAATGCCTGAGATTTAGACCAGGATCTGGCTCGACAGTAAACTGTACAATAAGGTTAGCTGGACAATTTATTTTGTACATTTTCTTTCGCAGTTGGCCTCTAGCCCCTTTTTCCAATGAAAATTCCAAGTTGAATAATTGCAAAACTGGAACCTGTCACCTGTAGGATGTCACCTTATATAGAATATAAGTTTAAATTACAGAACAAAGGTATATAGGGAAGCATTCGTCCTTGTACCGTTTCTTTTCCTCTTTCACACTCTTTGCTGTCTGCAGAACATGTACAGGAATAATCTGTACACGATTTGTGCGTTTGTGAAGGGATGTCTTTCAGATCATTTTCTGACTCAAATTCAGTATAATGGAGTATTGGGATGGAGGCACACGAATGAGACATAGATGTTTTCCACACACTCATATTCAGCATGAAGCCGCAATCCAAAACTAAACACTGTTGAGAAGGTCTAATGCAGGGGTGTCAAACTCATTCCACCGAGGGCCGAGTCATACACTCGGCCCTCGATGGAATGAGTTTGACACCTGTGGTCTAGGTATATTTAGCATGGCACCTGCAAAAGGTGTGGCCACACGAATGAAGGTGGGGACAGATTGGTGCTCACAAAACTATTTTTAACAGATGAGCGCAATAATCTGGCCAAGTGTATATGAGTTGGGGTTGCGGTGCCTATAAGACTAGAGTCGGCCAGGGGTCCCCAACCCTGGTCCTGGAGGGCTACAGGGTCTGCTGGTTTTTGTTTTCACCTTAAAATCAACAGCCAGTTCAGACCCAGGAAGCCAGGTGAGGTGAGTTAACTGTGTAATCAACCTCTTTAATTGATCACTTAAGCGCTGAATGACAACGAAAACCAGCAGACCCTGTAGCCCTCCAGGACCAGGGTTGGCCACCCCTGGACTAGACAGAGGTCCATACAAGTGCATAGAACAGGGGTGGGCAATTCCGGTCCTGGAGGGCCGGTGTGTGTGCAGGTTTTTGTTTCTACCAATTACCCTGGCTCAATTAGCTAATTAGTTGGATATGCCAATGCTGGTTCACTTGTAGATTATTAGACCACAGTAACATGTTTCATACAGGAACACAAGAACAGCTGAAATGTCAGATCACGTAAATGATTGGTGGGCTAATTAAATCATTAAGAGCAGAAGTTGAGCAGTGGCTAACTGGCCCTAATTTACTGAATAAAGTAAGGCACATATCTTTCTTTCTTAAATAAAAATTAAAAAGTCTGTCAATACTGCTGCAACCGCATACAGAAAACGTTCTTCACATGCATTAGTGGTTAAAGCGAGATTGCTAAACAACAGAGACAGAGGTCTCTGGAAATTCACTGGTTTAGTCGGCAGATATGGACTTTATTCCGGTCAGAGAATCAGTGAAAGGGACGATGCATTCCAGCAGGTTTCTTGGGAAGACGTAGTTTCATTTTCTAATCTGTATAAGTATGTGTGTGTGTGTGTGTGTATGTGTGTGTGTGTCTGTGGTTGTGTGTGTGTGCGTGTGTGGTCTGAAAAGGAAATAATAAAGGGAAATAATAAATCATTACAAATTTCCCAAATAATATTAACTAACAGTAACTATAGTGATAACACATATTACCATATATATATATACACTGTAACGGGGTCAGCTAGCCTAGCTACGGAAATGCTAGCTGACCTCCATTGTACGAAGGGAATAGCATGCTAGGTGGCTAACAGTAACCTAGGAAACTGTAACATGTCCCAGAGGCCCTTGCGGCCAGCTGAATGTAAGATTATTAGCTAGCGATGTCAAGAAATGTGTAAAGGTTCTAATGTAAAGCACCGCATGTGTCTGGAATGAAAGCCCCAGGACAGTAATACCTATTGACATCACATGCTAGCATTGGCTGTAGCTTCAACATGGAAAGACCTGTTAACTTGTGTACACCTAATAAGGCACACACCAACAGAGTATACAATAATAGTGTGCATATGTAAAGCTCTTTCCGTTATTCAATTACAAATAATAATGTTTGGCAATTAAATACAGACAGACTAATCAGCAACCACATTTGGATACAGATAACTGTAGGGATACAGCCAACTAAAGGAGAATTAGCTGATGCGTGAAACTAGCGAACATCATTCGACCTCGTAAGGAATCGATTAAACTGCCCTTATATACGGCCTTGTACTATAAACTGCAGTTTCTGGACAAATCTATCGTTAAACAATAAGTAATCAATACATACAGTTTATCAAACATAAGTAGGCCTACTTACATCGTATCTATTCACGCACATTTGGTAAATACAAACGGAATTAAATCGTTAACTTTCTCCGCCACTTAACTCCCGATTATAAAACCATAACGGTCTCGCACGGCTAATCAGCGCGCACGCTGATCAACATGACGTCACAACAACCGACGTTATAAAAGCGCGAGCGCTCTTTTCTCACAATTGCATTCGTTCGGTTCGCAGCGCGCAACGAACCGGAAGTCCTGTACCGAACGCTTCGGTACGAATGCGCGTACCGTTATCACCCCTATTGGTCTTCATATACACCGGGGGTATTCAAATCCAGGCCTCGAGGTCCGCAGTGTCTGCAGGTATTTGCTCCAACCACGCACTACACCACCTGATTTAGAATAATTAGTTTACCTCCTTGGTCCAGGAAGCGAGCTAATTAGTGAAATCAGGTGGTGTAGTGCGTGGTTGGAGCAAATACCTGCAGACACTGCGGATCTCGAGGCCTGGATTTGAATACCCCTGATATACACAGATGCCTGTTTATTGCAGTGGCTAGGTGTATGCTGGTTTTTGTTGCAGCCGATATCTTGATTGATCAACCAAGGCTGTTAAAAACATGTGTTTAAGTTCTATCATCATTTTTTCCCTAAAACGTACTTTAACACAATATAGCTCAGGTGTCAAACTCATTCCATCGAGGGCCGAGTGTGTGCAGGTTTTTGTTGCAACCAATGCACTACACCAGGTGATTTCACTAATTAGCTCACTTCTTCAACCAAGGAGGGGAACTAATTGAAATCACCTGGTGTAGTGCATTGGTTACAACAGAAACCTGCATACACTCGGCCCTCCATGGAATGAGTTTGACACCCCTGCAATACAGGTTTGGCTTGTGCCCATTTGTTCGTTCAATTCTCTACAATTTCCACAAATGGTTTAGTTTCAGTGACCAGGTGTCCACACTCCGCAATCCGCTTTCACCTATCAGTCTATAATTTAATCAATTAAAAAATCGAATCATTAATTTGCCATATAGCTCATTGCAGAAAATTGATTTTGAAGTTGGTCTGACTGATTATAAGTCCTGGGATGTGAATGTGGGGCATTTATTCCTCATTTCTAACGCAATATGGCCTTCAGAGGGTAAATAATCATTCAGTAGACATTAAGTGTCTAATTAAGAACAATTAACCGCTCATTACAATTTGGAGGTTGAAATTATGGTTAGAAGGAAAACCATCATGCACAGTGGGTCCCCAGGACCACGTTTAGAAACTACTGGTTTATGGTTTGCATACGCCCCCTTGTGGCGCAGTGTTGAATTGAGTCTTTATTTCTATTTCGCATGGCTTTCAATTGTTCTGTTACACACACACGTTTTTGACCAGGAAACTGAGGATTTTGGAAAGTGTATGGCCTTGGTAGTGATCTTTGAAAAGGCCATGAATTAGGTCATCATCATACCTTACCTAGGCGTCAGATTCATCAAAAATGTAAAAGTTAAATACCCGAGCGTATGTTTTATACCAGTCAATGCCATTATGATAAAGTTCATTTGTTATTTCTTTACTTTAAACTGCATGCAAGTATAGCATGAAAAAAAACGACCAGTAAGTTACAACGTTCGACACTGGCCACTGCGACTGGGGTTCGATTCCACCGGCTGCGCCAGTATCGGCTCTGGCTGGGAGTGCCACTAGGGGGGTGGCAATTGGCTGTCCGCCCCGGGGAGGGGGGCGGGGGGAGGGGAGCCAACATGAGCATATAGGAGTGGCTCTGGAGTACCAGAGTTACGGTTGACGGCCTGGCGAGTGCCGGCTCGGAGGAGACGATACTTCGCCTGTGTCACTGCTGGTCACGGGACTACGGCAGCGAACTCACAATACGAGGGGGGTTGACATGAAAAAGAGATCGTGTAATGGGCTACTAAACTGGGAGAAAATGGGAGAAAATCAGAAACAAATTCTGTAAAAAATAAAATATGACCAGTACTACAGTGTGATAAATTAAAAATGACCAATGACAGTTGAGATATCCTGGTACCTGGTTTCACCTTCAGCTGCATGTTGCTCCACAGGTAAACAGTGAGTCTGCTCTTTAACTAGGGCTGCTCGATGATAACAACTCTTTGCCCAATGAATCACATCGAAATGTGCGCAGCCCTCAAAAGTCAGACATAGATGTACCTGTTCTAAAGCATACTTACAGCAGGCACAGTTCAGGCTGGGTTGCTATCTCGGACTGTCTTCGCGGGTTCATCTTATTGAAATACATCTACTGCAGTACAACTATGGCACAGTTTGAGTTTATTGGGCAATGTGGGGGGGTCTCGCGAGACGAGAGTACCTATAACTAGCCTACGTACGTTACGTTGCCATCTCGAACATTAAACTTCATTGAACTTTTACACGTTATTGGCAAGTTCGACAAAACTGTTGCGCAAAAAATATCAGACAATCCCAGAAATGCGAAGTATACTCACCATGCTATACAGAACGAGTTAATTGAAATTATGGCAAATATGGTTAGGGAGCAAATAAGTAGTGAAATAGAGGAAGCTGGACTGTTTGCATCATTGATAGTCGACGAAAGGATGTCAGCAAAAAAGAACAGGTGTCTGTGGTGGCACACTATTTGCACAATGATGTTGCACTGGAAGAATTCCTACGTTTCACTCCAGCCAATGGATTAGACGCTGATTCGCTTTTAAAAACAATCAAACTGACACTTAATAAATGCAACTTTGACCACAATACGTGCGTTGCTCAATGCTATGACGGCGCAGCCGTTATGTCAGGCTGTCATAACGGTGTAGCAGGTAAATTCAGAAAATATGTCCCACAGGCACTGTATATCCACTGCCACGCTCATCGTCTAAATCTTGTTTTGGTGGACTGCGTTAAAAACATACAACCGGCGGCAGAGTTCTTTGAATCAATGCAGGTGCTGTACACATTTTTTTCGTGGTCCGTCCATCATGATCTTTTCCTAAAAAACAAAAAGATATCGAGCCAACACAAGCTCCCGTTGATTTTGCAATGAATGAGATGGTCTAAGCAGTGTTTATCTGTCATGTTGTGGCAATGTTTCCCTGGCTATTGGTATTGAGGGTCTGGGTCATCGTATACATTTTTGAGCACGTGAGATGGCAGTGCATAAGCTAAATCAATGCATAGCATGCTTGTTGTAGTCGCCGTGCTGTAATATCTGACTAGATGGTTTAAACATTTGCATAGTAATGTAGCCTTCATAGCCGTGGTCTGCGCGCCCGTGACCTGCACGGGTGTCTACATTTCATGAGCACCCCCCTCACAACCATAAAGCACCCCCTTAGCACCCCCAAACAAAATTTTCTGGTGCCGCCCCTGCCCGTAGGCCCTGACACAGTCAGAATTCATAACCAGACTGTAGGGCGTGTCACTGCACTGGAAACCAGCGCTTTAGCTGTACACAGCACTTGATACTGACTGTCCCATCCCTCCGGGCGCCCGGCAGCCGTTCTTGTGGTCACTTGCGATCTTCCGCGACTTGTAAGTCCCTCTGGATAAGAGCGTCTGCTAAATGCTTAAAATGTAAATGTAAATGATACCCCCCAGGACCCATTATCCTGGAGCACATGGTGTAATGAAGTTGGAGTCCGTTTGTTGCCAAAGCTGAGTAAAGAACAGCAAGCGAGGTGACACAATCTTTGTGTGGAGAACGGGGACACCTAGTGGTCAGGTCTGTAACCAACAAGTAAATGTTTATTTTGGGAAGCGCTGGTTTACTTGAATTGTTATACATACAGTTGACCTGTTTTCATGTGGCCAAAAATATTCTCAAAGCAGCTAACCTTCTTAGGAGACATAAAATACCCCCATCTACAGTTTCAAAGAGACACTCACAGTAGGCTACTTTTCAGGGCTTTGATTGGTCTCATCTTAAAGTTTAGACTTGGTGATCCTTGATTTTGCATTGACTTGTTTCTAAAATTTCCCTCAGGTTTAGGAAAAATGAATAACGTTCAGTATATCAGTATATAAGCATTTTTTGTATATAGGTGGACTAACAATATCAGGGTGATTGGTTGATATCGCTAGTCCATTCATTCATGGGGTGAGAGCTCTTGGTTTGTCTGAAACCCGATTTGACACATTCCTTACATACAAAGCTTGCTACACGCTCTGTTAGGTTTGCTTCAGATACAATAAGAGCGTCGGCTTTTATAAAAATAAAAATAAATTGTTTTTCAATTTGTTCAAATAGTTTTTCTCCCAATTTGGTAGCCAATTACACCCTCTATTTTCAGGTCAATCCCTCCCTCATAGTTCACTGCTGTAGCCCTGTGACCGGCGGCGACAAAGGCGAGGTATGATCTCCTCCGAGACGGCACTCGTTAAGCCGACAGAACCAACACCGTCACACTCCAACTGGCACCCCAGAGCCACTCCTGTGCGCAGCGAGTGACGTCTTGTCGGCTTGAGTCCCTCCCCTCTCCCTGAATTTAACCCCGGTCCCCATGGCCAGCATCGGACGTTGAAACCACGCAGGAGGCAAGAGCGTCTGGTTTTAAGTCAACCCTCCTGATGATGTGAATGAAAGTGAGGCAAACTTTTTAAACGGTAATCTTATGCTTGTGTTCCTAATGGCACGTATTGTGAGAGCACCGCCACCAATTCTATTACTATCTATACAGAACAAACACTATTCTTAATCTGACTCAACCACAGCACCTGAATCCATACATTTACATTTTACATTTACTTACAAGATGTGCATTAATACGTGGTAAGATGAATCATAGCCCACGCCGGAGATCAGTGTTGTGATACAGTAATAGACATAATTGTTGGCAGCTGCAAACCGTACCTGTAACATAAAGAGGGAAAAGTTTGAGTTTTTTTTTTTTTTTTTTTTGGACAGTCATCAACATACAGTACATGCATTTTGTTTTGTTTTGCAGTATTGAACATGAAAGCAGTGGTGATGATAATTAGTGGTAATGGAGTCTGAAGAGGTGGGTTTTGAGTCTCTTGCGGAAGATGGCCAGTGATTCCGCGGTCCTGACTGATTGCGGAAGATCGTTCCACCACCGAGGGGTTGAGACAGAGAAGAGGCGAGACCGTGAGGAGCGGCTGCTGGGCGCCCACAGGGCCCGCAAAACCTGATGCCACAAACTCTCTTCAAAAAAAGCAATAACTTTACATGTTAAATTGTAAGCCCTGCACATGATGGAAGACATTGGTGTGTGCGGATTCACAATCTGTTGTCTTTTGTCACTCTTTAGTCATGAAAGAATTTCCTATTAATGACATCATCACATGCATCATCAATGACATCATCTGCCTAAAAAATGGCAAATCTGTGCAAGAGTGAGAGGGTGGGAGAAATGTCGAAAAGGAGAACAAAAAAGGGAAAAAAGGGAAATGTGAAAAAGTTTGACTAACACAAACGATTGTGGTTTTCCTGTTGTTATTTTTACAAAATGCAATATCTCCAAGTAATACGCCCCCTAGGGGTAGAAACATAGGTAGACAGAAGATGGAAGCTTTTATGAATCATTGCTTGGCAGATTTTATGGCATCTAGTTAACAATTGAAGAACTATCAGGAAGCCGCAAACTGCACTTTGAAATCACACTTTGTGGACTTTGGATTTGTATTTGCATTTCCTGGACGCACTTCACATTTAATTGTGAAGTATTTCAACAGAAACTTGCCAAACAGCAGGCAAACAGCTACTTCTACAGGGAATAGACCATGTGGTGGGACATCTGAGGCAGACGTTAGCCAGAGCACATCTCAACTGACTGTTTTTCAAGTAAGAAAGACTGTATTTCCCTCTCTCTTTCTCTCGCTGTCTCTCTCCCCCTTATCTGTACAGACAGGTACTCTATATCTTTATGTGTATGTTGTGTGTGTCTGTACGCAGTGCTTGTTGTCTGCTTGTTATATTAACAAGTATATAATAATATATGCTAACATATAATAATATATATATATACATACCATTTATTTTGTACACATTTCGTCATTATGTACCTGTATCTATATCATATATAGCATTGTATAAGTAGCATGTTAAATGAGCGTGCGTCATGTAATTTGCCTTGTTTTGACTTGGCCTTGTAACCAGGATGTTAAACAAAAGTACTGCAGTGTTCAAACATGGCCGTTTGCCACTTGCATGATAGGTGTCGTGGAAACGGCTTGGGCGGAAGAATGAAGGCAGAAGACAGGATACAGATTCTCAAATTCTTCTTAATGGTTTTCAATGGTGTCTTTGTGGTAAGGCTTTAAACATGAAATAGCTGTTTGTCATCGCTCCACCAGACCTCAAGAGCATACCTTTGTTTGGATTACTGTTTCAGATGCTTTGCCATGAAGCTCTTAGTGTGCGTTTTCCTGCTCTGCCACAGTGTGAAATGTGATAATCCCAATTGGTTTAACCCAATAAATATCAGTGACCTCAGGCGAGTGTTTACCAATTCGGTTGTCATAGCATAATATTAACGATGTTGTGCAAACGAAAAACAAATGGATTTGAAAATGAAAAAACAAAAGTCTCATGTTTTTCCTCCTTGGCACAAACTAATATTCTCCCATCTCTAGATAATTGGACTGGCTGTGTTTGGGTGTGGAATATGGATTCTGTTTGACAAAAGCAGCTTTGTTATGACCATTAGTGGAGGTGAGTATGCCTGTGATATCTGTGGTTTGTCTCCTATGAGAGTGTGAAAATGATTTAAAAAGCAGAAATATAAATCTGTTCAGCTGTTGTGTCAGTTGTGCTGTGAATTTCACACTGCAGGATGCAGAATGTGGCTTTAGAAACAGCAGTGAGGGGTACCCCTTATTGCTAATGTCTTGCTTAATTTAAAAAAGAAATTCGCCATCGTGTATGGACGCGGTTTCGCCTACAGGTCAAATGGAGCTTGTCGCCGGCTGCCTTTTCGTGATCGGCTTGGTCGTGGTCGGGGTTACTGGCCTGGGATATGTAGGCGCGGCTAAGGAAGTACAATTTCTTATCATGCTAGTAAGTATTACACAAACCGCCAAAATTAGAGGACAAGAAAGGCACGGTACAAAACATGTGAATGTGCAAGTGTTCTGATCTGTGTTTACCTTGAGGGATTATGCAAGCATACATACAAATATGAGCAATTATTCTCCCAAAGATGACCCATTATTTGTTTTTTGTTAGTTTTCTTTCCTTCTGTGTACATGTCCAAGGCCATTTCTCAGCTCAATACTATCTTGGCTGGTCTGATATGGGGTGCGCTACCTGTCAGGGACGCGGTTCGAAACCCGTCCCTACCAAACCGGCCCTGATCATCAGCCCCAATCGGGGGCAGCGTTGGGCTGTCCGCCCCAGGGGGAGGGGGAAGGGTGAGCCGGCTCGGGTCCACCGTGAAGCACGTAAGGGAGTCTCCAGAACGTGGGTGGGCGAATTCCGTCTCGAAGAAAGTCGAGCTGCCCGCGGAGAATTAGCTTGCCTCGTAGAGACGAGTGGCGGACTCGTGTGGGGAGGGTAAATAGAAATAAATAGACGGTGCAATTGGCTAGCAAATTGGGAGAACAATGGGAAAAAATCTAAAACAAATAAAAACATATAAAAATGAACTGCTTGCCTACACATCATCCTTCTGCCCCCCTGTTCCATCCATATCCATATATACTATAAACAATTATAAACACATTTGTAACGAAAATATTAATTTCATTTGTATTTCTTCTTCTTTTTCAGTATATGGGCTTATTAATAGTTATATTCCTTGGCCAGCTTTTCGTCACATTCATATTACTGTTGCAAAAGGACCAGGTAAGGACAGATTTATAACATCTTGTTTTACTTTTTTGAAATTGACATTCTCCAGATAATTTGAAATAGCCAGCATGTTTACACTGCGGAAATATACAGATTTAATGTAACAGCAAGATCTGATGAGTTTTTCTGGTAATTAAGGCATTAGTTAATTCATCATTACATTTCAGTCATTTGCCAGCCACTTTTATGTAAAGTGATCTTACAGAAAGTGCATTCAGCTTTTAGATTGAACAGAACAGAACATTGATAAAGAACAACCGAACATGCCGCATCAACTCCAAGCACAGAAAACAACTTCAAGCACAGAAATAGACCCGATTCATAGATTTATTGTCACTGCCCTGTATTTATAACATTATTTACCAACATTATTTATAAATTATTTTTCGGGAGGACAGCCCTTGTGTCCTTCTGTTGTTCAGGGCTCACTAGTGCTACCAGCACTGCACATCATTACCCACTCTACAACCCTATTCATATAACATGTGCCATTTACCACTGGTTCTGTGTGGCTCAGTAGGTAGAGCGTGGTTCTGTGTGGCTCAGTAGGTAGAGCGTGGTTCTGTGCGGCTCAGTAAGTAGAGCATGGTTCTGTGTGTCTCAGTAGGTAGAGCGTGGTTCTGTGTGGCTCAGTAGGTAGAGCGTGGTTCTGTGTGTCTCAGTAGGTAGAGCGTGGTTCTGTGTGGCTCAGTAAGTAGAGCGTGGTTCTGTGTGTCTTAGTAGGTAGAGCGTGGTTCTGTGTGGCTCAGTAGGTAGAGCGTGGTTCTGTGTGGCTCAGTAGGTAGAGCGTGGTTCTGTGTGGCTCAGTAGGTAGAGCTGTGGTTCTGTGTGGTTCAGTAGGTAGAGCGTGGTTCTGTGTGTGTGTCTCAGTAGGTAGAGCGTGGTTCTGTGTGGCTCAGTAAGTAGAGCATGGTTCTGTGTGTCTCAGTAGGTAGAGCGTGGTTCTGTGTGGCTCAGTAGGTAGAGCGTGGTTCTGTGTGGCTCAGTAGGTAGAGCGTGGTTCTGTGTGGGTTCAGTAGGTAGAGCGTGGTTCTGTGTGGCTCAGTAGGTAGAGCGTGGTTCTGTGTGGTTCAGTAGGTAGAGCGTGGTTCTGTGTGGTTCAGTAGGTAGAGCGTGGTTCTGTGTGGCTCAGTAGATAGAGCGTGGTTCTGTGTGTCTCAGTAGGTAGAGCATGGTTCTGTTTGACTCAGTAGGTAGAGAGTGGTTCTGTGTGGCTCAGTAGGTAGAGTGTGGTTCTGTGTGGCTCAGTAGGTAGAGCATGGTTCTGTGTGGCTCAGTAGGTAGAGTGTGGTTCTGTGTGGCTCAGTAGGTAGAGCATGGTTCTGTGTGGTTCAGTAGGTAGAGCGTGGTTCTGTGTGTCTCAGTAGGTAGAGCGTGGTTCTGTGTGGCTCAGTAGGTAGAGTGTGGTTCTGTGTGGCTCAGTAGGTAGAGTGTGGTTCTGTGTGTCTCAGTAGGTAGAGCGTGGTTCTGTGTGGCTCAGTAGGTACAGCATGGCGTTGGCCACTTAGGTTGTGGGGTTGATTCCCACTGGGGCCACATATACTGAAAATGTATGCATTCACGACTGTAAGTCGCTTTGGATAAAAGCGTCTGCTAAATGGCATATATAATATTACATTATAGTGCTACCAGCACTGTGCATCATTACTAGCTATTCAATTTGTATGAAATTAAATGAAATGATCCATTCTTGGTCCGTGGGAACGTTTGGAAAATGCAACCTTAAAAGAGTCATGTCTTTTTTGTATTCGGTGTAGGGATATGGCTGAAACGTTTCCCGAGAGCAGACGATGTTAATGCGCAGTTTGATTGGTGTCCTGTCACAGATCAAACAGGCGTTGATAGATGAGGTGGATGAGATCATTCTGACCTATGGGACAGCGAGCGCAAACAGCTCAGCCGAAATGTGGCGCCTGCTCGACACTGTCCAGCATTATGTGAGTATAAAGAAACATTCCACCAGCTGTGACTGCATATCATAATTCATCAAATACGTATTTCAGAGTTGTGCCAGAACCAAAAAAATATTCTTTTATTGTCTTATCCAGAGCGAGTGCTGTGGAAGATTCAACTACACCCAGTGGGACAATAATGTTTTCATTCAAACACTTCTCGACAAGGAAAGCGTGTATCCTTGCTCGTGTTTCAACTCCAGCTGCCCGTTCCTCAGCAGTGACGCCTCACAGAGGTTTGGCAGGGGCTCAGCTGTGCACCAGCAGGTAGGAGGGCAGAGTCTTGCACTGAAATGCAATTAAAGGTCGTGTGCACGGTTAAACTACTGAAGCTACTTTTCAATATTGCTTCTGCCCTTTATTTCACTTTATATCAGGGCTGTCAAACTGGGGGTGTTTGTTGTTGCAATCAGTGCACTACACCAGGTGATTTCACTAATTAGGTCCCTTCTTCAACCAAGGAGGGGGAACTGTAGCCAATTGTCATCACCACTGCCTACTTGTTCAATACCTTTTGTATATATATCCTTTCTTACTCCTCAAAAAAAAAAAACGCAGCTGCCTACAACGATGTCTATCGCTGTATTACTGCACTGATCTCTTGCGCGAACTATGATTGTTCTTACCATGTATTAATGCACATCTTGTAAGTCGCTCTGGATAAGAGCATCTGCTAAATGCTTAAAATGTAAATGTAAAATGTAACAGGTGAAATTACCCAGTGTGGTGCACTGGTTGCAACCAAATCTTGCATGCTCGGCCCTTCATGGAACGAGTTTTACACCCCCATCTTATACAGCTCTGTTTTTGAACGACTTTCTGACACAGGGCTGTGAGGGACGTATAAGCGACTGGCTCCGACAGAATGGCCTCACAATACTGGGCATGAATGCTGGCCTGGTTCTCATTCAGGTAATGTTGCAAAAGAGACTTGCTTATTAGCAGTGCGTTAAGATAAAGTCAGAGATCGTGAGTTAAAGTAATAATAATAATAATATTAAGTGTCTTTTACATGGCACTTCTCCTCTCAGGATCTCAAAAGTTATTTACAGTGAGGGTGTGGGGGGTGGACTTGACCTCAACCACCACTAAAGCATTGCCACCGCTTGCGTGATGCCTGACAGCCATTTTGCGCAAGAACGGGGCTGGTGGGGCTGGAGAGGGAGGGAGTTGGTAAACTGATTGAAAGTGAACCAGGATGGGGTGGCGGATAGCTTAGTGGTCTAACGCACCACACTTAGACTGGCTGGTCCGGTGTGGTGTGAGCTGCCTGTCAGGGACATGGTTGGAAGCCCTGGTCATCAGCCCCGATTGGAGGTGGTATTTGGCTGTCCGCCTCCGGGAGGAGGGAGGGTGAGCCGGCACGAGTCCGTCGAGGAGCAGGAAAAAGGCGTCCGTGGTACAGTTCCGTCTCGGAAGAGGCGGATCTATCGGCCCGGAAAGAGTGTCTCGACCCAGAGGACGGGCGGCAGACTCGTGGGGGAGGGGGAATTGGCAACCAAATTGGGGAAAAAAAAGGGAAAAAATGTGAAATAAAATGTAAAAAATTTAAAAAAGTGAACCAGGATAACATGGCCAGACTAGAAGAGCCAGATTGGTGATCTGTCCTGTAGCCTTGGCAAAGAAACTGAGAGAGGCATGCGAGGGTAGACCACTGCCTAAGAGGAGCACTTAAAGGTTGTAAACATCTCAATATCTTCGTGGGGGGGGGGGATGGGTGAAGACTTCACTTGTGAGATTCAACAACCAATCATGTAAAGGTAGACTTGGGGAAAAGCAAAGAGCCAGGATGGGAATCTGGCCTTACTCTCTCTGTGTCTGGGCAATGAGAATTCTCACGGGATTGCACAGGAACTGCCAGCTGTCAGAGGAAATCGCAATCGACAATCACCAAACATTTGGAAGCGACCAACCAATGGCGATGCCTGTACTGGGTTGACACAGCCGTAATGGAAAGGCCGTAATTTAAATCCCATCAACAATAGTACATGCAGCGCCTTTTAATGACCTTTCTGCATAAAGTGGACGCAGGAGTGGGTAATTATTTGAAAATGTAACATGAGAGTGGTCACTTCTTTTCCAGGTCATCCAGTTTGTTCTCAGCTTGTACTTGGTGCGGAGTATCAAGAAGAAAGTCAAACAAAAGAGACTGCTCAGTGCTTCACAGGAGTTTTCAGCCACCAATGACGGATACCAACACATCGACTGATGAAGGCCAGCGTGTGATCTGTTTGTCTAATCCATTTTGTTTTTGTTGTCATTTTTCTGCTGGAATAACATGTAGCCTACAAGAGGAACATTATTCATAATGTAGGCAGTCCGTTATATTGTGCAGGAAAGCATATCAGCTGAATCATAATTCAGAACATGCTACTAAAATGGAGCCAAAACATACCAACAATATCAGCTAATAAGTGAAATGAAGAAATTAATCCCCAATGTATTTTTCTTATGTTTTTCCCAAAGACATGTATTGCCACCAATAGATAATTAGATATTAAATCCAATATTGAGTTTATAAGATATTATATAGAATACTACAATAAATTATCAGAGCGTGGAAATACGTTTTCTGGGGGAGGGGGGATTTTCACCTTGGGAGTTGTGTTCACACATGATAAGGTTACTGGTGGGGAAATTATGATGAGCGTCGGTATGATTATGATCTTGATTTTTGTATAAAATGTATCTGCTGATGTAAATTGCATTACTTGATCAATTTCCTAAATATTGTTCAGTCTCCATCCATATGTCTGTGGTGATACACATGGGACTTCACTTGGATTAACTGGAAGGAAATAAAAACGGAGCATATCTTCGTGTTTCCCAGCAGGTGCTGGAGGTCAATGCTGTCGTGCGCAGATAAATTCACAAACCAAATAAAACTGGGGTGAAGGGTACTATCGCCCTCTTGTGGATATTGGAGGCAATACAGAAAAGTGCTCTTATTTATCAACAGGGTTACCAAAAATGGAAATCGTGTGGACAAAATGAAATGGTTGAAATTAAACATATGTGTGCTTTTTACATGACAATGGCAAAGTTTCATGCTTCTGACTTGCATGGGCAGCACTTTTGGTTTGTGGCCCCCTGACACAAGATCTCCGACAACAGCAGCATTTTAAATTTACAGTGCTGCACTAAGGTACAGGCCAGGTAAGCCCTAACCTTGCTGCTGCTCAGCACAGTTTGGTGAACATTAAAGGAACCTATCAGACAAACCTTCGCTTCTAACTGCATGACTTTCCATCACACCTTTCATCCCTTGAAGAACCTTTTATCCCTTTTAGTATGGCGCTGACAACGCTTAGGTTGTGGGTTCGATTTCCACTGGGACCACACATACTGAAAAATGTATGCTTTCACTACTGTAAGTCGCTTTGGATAAAAGCATCTGCTAAATGGCATATATTAAGAATCAGTTCTCGTTCTCCAGTTTTTTTTATTTTTATAAACCGGTTCTGAAAGTAGCATTCAAATAAGTGCATGTTTCAAATAACGCATGGTTCTGAGAATCGAAACTGGCCATTTCTTATGTGAATGGAAACTGATAATCTCTTATAATTAGGTGGCTCATTTCCGATGTACAGAAGACAGTGTGAGTACGCCATTAAGAGAAAGCTAGACAGGCTTAATTGAATTTCACTTAGTCACTTCCACGTTTCTCCAGAGCCTCTTGATACCGCTCGGGATGAATCGAGACAGAGATCAGTCATTTCAGTTCAAACGCAGTCATGGCCACCGTGTGCCTTGCCCAAAACGAGCGGTCAACACAAGAACAAAACATTGTTCAGTGTTGTTCAATTCCAAGGAAACCCTGCCACTTTGCTCGTCCATGGCCCTTGAGAATACACATGTCCACGGATTGCTCCAAGTCTCACCGTAACAGAATATAATCAACAATAAAACAAAAAGAGTATGCCATGGTATGCTCAGATGCTGACGTGTTGTTTATTACAAGGCAAACAGCGTCTCAGTGGCGCTCCCCTTAGGTCAGGGGCAGTCACTGCACGGCTCGCGAGCCACAGAGCCTCAATTGGTGGCTCGCGATAATTTTTCTATTTTCCAGATACATACATTTACAAATGCATCGCATATCAAATATTATTTGAGTATATCGTGTCAGTCCAGCTCTAGTGATGATTGAGTTATGCTAATGTGGCTCCCTGGCAAAGATTGGTGGCCATCACTGTCTTGGGTGAAACAAGGCCTGAGAGAGACGTAGTCAGTCAGGGTGACATAAAGGCAGTCCACTCAGCTTTACTGATGACCTGGCTGCTTACACAGATGTGGTGGAAATGCTGCAGATAGCCTGACCATCACAGTTCTGTAGTTATTTTCCCACTTCGTCCCGTTATTGACTTTTCTCTAGAGGCCCAAAGTATTTTGCCATACGATTGACTTTCACCAACATGAAATTCTGTGAAATACATGGTGGGGGTGGGGGGTAAAACATACATACTCAAAGCTACATGTATAAGCCCAGGTCATTCTGTATCATCAAACAGCTTCAGTCACGGGGGTGGGTGTCTGTTAATGAAGTTAAGTGGAAAAGGCCCATTTGCTTGAATTTGTATGTAGCATTATGAAGTGAAATTGCAGACATCAGCCAAGCATGTCCGCTCCTATTAGCATCACAGTGGCTCTGTCCCTTTGTCAGTGGCCAAGGTGTTCGGCTCCTTTGTTCCAGGCAAACTGCACTCAGACGAGGGCCAGACAGCCCCTAGGCTGCACATTCACACAAAAGATCACAGCGTCAAATGGCGGCTCCGCTCTAGATGGCGTTTGCATTTGAAGAGCGCCTGTGTTGAAACAGTGGAGGGTTTTTCTGTAACTGCTCCTGTAGCAATTATTCTACGAGAAGGGCTTGGTTTTGCGCTTGGAGTTTGAGAAGAAATGTCTTGGTAGCGCAAATGGGGAAACTCTCTTACGTGACACAACAGGAAGTTGGCTTTCTGTTATATTGGTAACCTTCAGGTCTTCAGTGTATTTATTATGCTTCTTTAAAACTTGGCAAAAAATGGCAAAGTTAATGAAGATTGGGTTTTTTTCTTTCTAAAATGGACGTATGAAAAATTGCTGTGCCAAATGTAGTGCAGATAACTGATGACACCAAATGTGTAATCTCACACATAACTCATTCATAGTTTTGAATGGTGCTCCTCTGAGGTTCATTAATTATTTTCCACATTAATCCTCAATCAAAAAACAAGGCATTTCCCACAGAACGTAAAAAAAAAAAAACGAAGAATGAAAACTCTCACCAAAAAACATAACCGTACTTACCGAGGTTGGATTCTTTAGTTCATGTATTCTGTTCTTATTTCAATGGATCTCTTGTAATATCTGGGTCAATCCCCCTCTTTGCTGACGAAACAAGATGAAATTAGTAGAATTTCCCCAAAGCTCAAGGCGGGCTGGTTCATATAATAACTTTATATTCATTAATAAAACACAAATCCCCAGGTGGGAAAATTCCTTGTGAAAAAAGTAGAGGGCTCAAGTCTCTGACTACAGTACATTATCTAAACCCGTTTTCAATTACTGTGGGATTATACTGGTCCAGAAATTCTGCGCTAATAAGCATGGCTTTAGGGAATTTATTTTCATGAAGGAAATGCATTTTGTTGTGACTTACATTTGAGGTTGGTGGAAAGAATTATGTATATATATATATATATACAGTATATATATATATTTAGTTTTTGTTTGCGGGTGTACATTGTAAAGACACATTGTCAAGCACATTTTCTGGTTGAGGTTAAAAACTTTTGATGATGGTAATGGTCAATGATAACAATAATAATAATAATGATAATAATAATAATAATAATAATAATCATCATATAGAATAGTCAGGAAGATATAAAAAAAATCATCATAATTTTGGAATGGATAAACTAAACTAAACTAAACCAAAACACCTGAATCCCTGCAGTCCCATTGGGTCCCGCTCCAAGACAGTAGTTGTGTTGTAACCGTAAAAAAATTAACATTATCTCCTGACATCCGGGGTCATAATATTAACTCCATTCTCAATTCTCCCCCCTTCTTTCGTTCAGCCCCCCAGATTTCCTTACCAATCTGCCCCCTTTACAATCGTAAATAAACATGCGAATCCTTCAACAACAACAAACAAGCCACATACTCCTGTGTTCTCCCGGTCTCATGGTTCACCCAGAACCGCGTGACACAGTCGATTTCCAATGAAAGGGTTTAAGCTCTACACAGAAATTAATCCTCTTTCAGTGCAAGGAATTTGAGAAGGGAGCTGAGATTGGACCCTAAACTCCATATTAGCTCCATTATCTTTTGACATCAACTAAGGGGGTGGAGGTGGGGGGGGGGGGGGGTTCAATCTTGAGAGAACCAGAGAGGGGGGAAAAAGCCCATAATTCTTTCACATTTCACTTGTTGGTGAGGTTACAGTAGCATGGGCCATTGGCAAAGCTGTCTTCTGTCCGGGGGACTTTAGCTGTCATATCTGATTAGGTGATGACTCATTTGTGTGACATCATGGTGGATATATTAGGCACCCAACTTTCTCCTCTCAAAGTCAACATGGCGCCCATACAAATGAGCAGTTGCAGTGTTCATGTTCACTGGTTACCCTTTGATCACACTACATTGAGGGACGGTGTGTACAGTCAGAAAACAATTTACTTTTACATTTTAAGCATTTAGCAGACGCTCCTATCCAGAGCGACTTACAAGATGTGCATTAATACATGATATGAACAATCATTGTTCGCGCAAGAGATCAGTGCAGTAATACAGCAATAGACATCATTGTTGGCAGCTGCATACCATACCTGTAACACTGGGAAGGAAAAGGTTAGTAAAATGATTATTTTTTTGAGGAGTAAGAAAGGATACATATACAAGAGGTATTGAACAAGTAGGCAGTGGTGATGACAATTGTCTAGATGTACAGAATTCAGTGGTAGTGGAGTCTGAAAAGGTGTGTTTTGAGTGGGTTGTGATTCTGTTTTAAATTCCGTTATAAATTTACATTTATAACGCTACTTATTGAATATGAATTAAAAAATATTAACAAACGGAGAGAAAATAGGTTGTAAACACCTAAGTAACTGCTGAAGGAATTGATTGAAAAGTTTAAATTTTCCATCTGGGTTCCAGATGTATTCCATTTACTTTACTGCTGTCTCTTATCTATTGACCTTGCTATTATCTCTTATCTATTGACCTTGGACACATTATTGCCAACTAAGTGGGCCAATCACATAACCTGTCAGTCATTAGTGTGAAGGCCGGAAAGCAACCGATCGAACATGTGAACAGGCCGGGCAAAAAGAGCATCAGTTCAGATGATCAATCGGACACACAGTATCTGTATCAGGTTTGGGGGTCAATTCCATTTCAGTTCATTCATTTCAGGAATTGAATTGAAATTCAGTGAATTTGTTGAAAAATCCCCCAAAACATTCTGGGGGCTCTAGTTTCATTTCAGTCGTGCTAATCTTAGACAAAGGCGCATGGAAGCACGGTCTGCCTATTCCAGTAAGTAAGTAAGACTTTATTTATATAGCACCTTTCATACAAGAATTGCAGTTCAAAGTGCTTTACACAGAATGCATAATCAGAGAAGATTAAAATATATATAGTGCAAGATCAATTTAGTAGTGCAAGTCAGAGTTAATCAAAAGCTTTGGTAAAAAGATAGGTTTTAAGTTGTCTTTTGAAAATGTCTAGTGTGTTGGCTTCCCTGATATTTATGGGTAATGTGTTCCATAATTTTGGGGCGTAGTTGACAAGGCCGCATCACCAACCTTCTTATGACAGTTTCTGGTGATCTCTAATAGACCTGCATCTGATGATCTCAGTGTTCTAGCTGGTGTGTAATTTGTAAGAGATTTAGCTATGTAGTTAGGTCCTTGTCCATTTAGAGCTTTGTAAGTGAGAAGGAGGACCTTAAAGTCTATTCTAAAGGTTACAGGAAGCCAGTGTAGAGCAGCTAGGACAGGACTAATGTGTTCTCTCCTTTTAGTTTTGGTTAATAATCTAGCTGCAGAGTTTTGGGACAAGAGACACCTGTGGGTGCGGTTGTAGAAGAGGGTTGGTTGAAGCACAAAAAACCACCTGAACGGTATGGTAATTCCCAGCTTCGGCCGCCGTGAACAGAAAATATTTTTCACCCTCGCCCCCGTTCAGTAGTTTTGTGGTTGGCGGTAAAGCCGTTTGCGTCGACGTGGGTTGGGCAGCCGCACCCCCCCCCCCCAAACTAGAGTCCTGGGAATTTTTCAATTCATGAAGCAACTGTCAATTCATCTCCCGAATTAACTCTGGAATTGACCCCCAAATCTGAACGTGTTTTATTTTCCGTGAATAAAGACAGAGCGTGGTCGGCCTTCCCTTTGAGAAATCACAATGCGCTTCAAATTGGAGCTTGAATTTAATTTGGAAGTGTTCGAAAATAAACCCTTGGGAAAATGATTGTTCAGACACACAAAGTAAACAGCCCTTATGAGGCCTAGGATATCCTGTCCTAGGACCTTAAAAGAGCCCTACACACAGGTAACGGCCCAAATAAAGGCCCTCCCCTTTCCAACGAGACCCCACTCGCCCTTTATCTTGGCAGTTACCTCTATGGGTTTTTTTTTTTTTAACAAAGACAAAAGTCAAATAGCAATGCATTGTTTACACAGTGATACACAATAGGCTTACATTTGGTGTCTGTTTGGATTTCTTGTAATCATTTCTTTCTACGCTGAAGAAACTACACATTTAAATGAAAACATCCCATGCATTGTTTTAATGATACACAATGGCCACAGAAGGTCTGGCCATGCCTCTTTAAAACAAATGGAGATTATCTAGTCGCACCTTTAGACAGTGACGTGAGGTAAAGCAAATGCCAGTGCTTTCCTTTGACATGTGATACCTACTCTCCCTAAGACTCGTGACACACCTTCTGTGGCCTCAGGTTACCTGAGTCAGAATTAGCCCATGAAGTATTTAGCAGGTAGACCAGGCCACAGTTATCATGTGCTGGCCATACCAGGACAGCTCCAGAATGAAAACAAAGCCATTATGAACCACCATGACGATAATAATCTATACTCTATATTGTGATTGTATCTTTGTGAAACCATATTAAGATCCTTATAAATTAATACTATACTTTTTTATATATGTTTCACATTCTTGATGTATTCAAGTGTGTTTGATTACAGATTTTGTTCACTATTGTATGTAATCATCCTGTTTCCCTGGGCAAGGCAACAACTGATAACTAAACAGCAATAGCCTAATAATAATAATAATAATAATAATAATAATAATAATAATAATAATAATAATAAGAAGGGGAACAAGTAAAAGAAGATTCACGGACCAAGCAGAAAACATTGCTTCAAAGTTTGTTTTTCAGAAACAAGCTGTATACCTTTTCCAGAGTGATCTAATGGTTGAGTCAGACGCAAGCAAAGCTAATTCTTTATTCCAGTGACATCATCTATGTCCAGTCAAGGCTGATGAGCTAAGATCAGGCTGACTCTCCACTATGGCTCATATCTTTATTTATATCCTGATGTCATACACTGTGACCTGTATACACTTGATAAACCATCAAAACTGTGGTTATGAAGTTGGATGGTTATTCCATGTTTAACTATTTTATTTTGTGTGTGTATTTTTGATGTTGTTGATACATGACTGTGAACTCAAATGCAATTGTGTTTCAGATAGTTCTGTGGACTGTGGTTCTGTGTGGCTCAGTAGGTAGAGCACGGCGTTGACAGTGCCTAGGTTGTGGGTTCGTCTCCCACTGGGACCACATATACTGAAAAATGTATGCATTCACTACTGTAAGTCGCCTTGGATAAAAGCGTCTGCTGAATGGCATATATAAAAGACAGGAAGTGGTAATATGTACTATTTGTCATATAGGCATCGCTCTGGCGCCCCTTTAAAGGGAAGGCCATGGCATTCTCAAACATATTCAATAACGATATAAAATGACTCATAACACCGCAGCCATCAAGCAGGGGATCGATTGTTGATTTCTGCAAATATGTTTACATCGCTTCATTTCTTCATGTGACACTTATCACATGACAACCCGGGGGACAGTGCCACGTGCGCGAGCTGTCTGACACTGTGTGGACATCACATGGGGTACCCTGGCAGTGTTGCCCTGGGTGACGGGAGCAGCCAATAGCAGCACTGTTATCCACAAACTGAGGCGCAAATCGAGGGCTAGCATTTCCCACATTGGGGAAGAATTGCCCTGGTGTCAGCTGACACATTTTAGGCATTTATCAGACGTGACTTACACAGTTCACATTTCTTTACATACAATCCATTTGGATATTTTACTGAAGCAATTTAGGTTAAGTACCTTTAGCTCAAGGGTACAACGGCAGTGCCCCCACCTGGGAATCAAACCAGCAACCTCTGAGTTACAAGCTCAGTTCCCTAACCATTACACTACAGTGCCTCATATACTGACACCTCTCCTGCCGACATCTAACAAGTTGCGTATGCCTACAGTTGGCATGGGCTGCAATCATTTTTGTGCATTCATACGTTCATAATTTAATAGGTTTCAATATTGTGCCGGGTAATTTTGGCCAGCTGTACAGTGTAGGTGTGGTGGAAAATCCAGAAATCTTCCTGTGTGTGTGACGTAAACACTACCTGTATATCTATCAGTTGCAAGAAACTATTTTGAAATCGTCATGGAAATCAACAACCAACTTGCGTTTATGTTTAAAGAAAAGACACCAGGGTTCAGTGTGGAAAAAATTTAAACCCACAGAAACTGTTTGGTTGGACAATTTATGGACTGCTTGTTCTTCGGTATACACTTTCCTGGGCTGTGTTTTACTTATTTTTCTCTCTCTCTCTAAAAATAATGCATTTCTTTTCCAACTCCAGTTAGAAATGGTGCTTGACAGAAGACTATTTTGAAATACAGGTGTTTTTTGTCCCGGAGAACAACCCCACATAGCCCTCAAGTTAAAGATTCATGAAACCATGAAAGCAGTGGGGGCTAGATGTGACGCTTTGTCCAGTTTGCAAAGGTATTGCATCAGTCAAGAGCCGATTGCGCTTTGGTCCTGAAGGGGCAGTCATGAGTTAGTTGGTCCTTAGGGGGCAGTCATGAGTCAGTTGTCTGTTCACGCTCAACTATTCAGCAAAGCATCTTCACACTTTTTATTCTTTACCCTTACAATCCTTGCCCTGCGGATCTTGAAAGTAGCCTGTTATTGAACAGTCAAAACCCAAAGGATACACGAGACTGCAATTGTTACTTTTGTTGTTTACTTTATGCACATCTTGTAAGTCGCTCTGAATAAGAGCGTCTGCTAAATGCTTAAAATGTTGGATAAGAGCGTCTGCTAAATGCTTAAAATGTAATGTAAATGTAATGTTAAAGGTTTTTAGTTGCACAGGAAGAGGAAGTCTGTTCAACTTGCAGTTGCGTTTCTGGGGTTTTTCTGACACTGGGAGGATGCAGTCTAGACGACTCACCTCTGCTCACCATTAGCCTTTCAGTGGCAGTCCAAAGTGTCATTCACTTCATTTCATATGCACCTGATCTACATGAAATATAACATCTATATGCGTGCCCAACAAAGGTCTGATATGTCTGTACACCAATAACACACTGTCTTTGACAACTGATTTTACTGATCTTAAAATCAGACACAAAATACACATGGCTTTCACAAAACAGTGGCTGGCAGTGTAGTGTAATGGTTAGGAAGCTGGGCTTGTGACTCAGAGGTTGCTGGTTCAATTCCCAGGTGGGAGCACTGCTGTTGTACCCTTGAGCTAAAGGCACTTAACCTGAATTGCTTCAGTAAAATATCCAGCTGTATAAATGGATTGTATGTAAACTGTGTAAGTCGCTCTGGATAAGAGCGTCTGCTAAATGCCTAAAATGTAAATGTAAATGTAAACAGGTGGGGCCTGAACAGCGCATTCAAATGGTGAAAGATGTTACCAAAGCGCTGGCTTGTTTTGTAACTTGATATTGGGAATATGAGAACAATGGCTCTGCATGGAACATGACGGGACAACTGGCAAGTCAAAGACGTGAAATTAATTATGCATTGACACAGCTATACATGGCGGGGCATAATTTAAGCATCACGTGCTTCGTGAAAACACTGATGGAGCTCCGGTTCACAGACTGCCCAGCAGGTGACTTTTGGTGTTACATAATTTGAACATGAGGTAGGCCTTGGATGAAAAACGGTTGAAATTATATAGCATATTTTAAGGTATATTTACGATATACCTGTGTAACTCCAGGTCAAATACCAGGTATGTATATATATATATATATAGCCTTAAAATGTTACAATTTCTGATGATATATATCATATAACGGCAAAGAATTAACGTGAAGTTGTCCTTTTATTTTAAGACTATTCATGTATTCGTATAGCTAGCTGCTTGTTGAATATAGCGCTATCTCTATATGAATTAGACAATAATGAAGGGTAATTATTTAACGATTTTAATTCATATTAACATCATCTGATTGCCTTTAAAACGTCTGAATATGAAGGCGTCCGATGTCCTTTACACAACTACACACCTACGCGATCATTTTGATTTTGGGAACGGATTTTGGGAACGGATTTTGGGAGTTCACTGACGACTTCACATCATCACAACTGTACCTTACATTCTTGGGCGTTTGTTGTAGTGGGTTAAACCAATGTATACATAGGGGTGTTGTAAGGACCGCAAAGTCAAACCGAAATATGAAATAAGATTTATTTTGGAAGTAATGTGTATTTCACTCAGTACTCCGGTGTACAGAACTACAAACATGTAGAATATGTGTTTTTAAATGTCGATTTCATAATGGGTTGCACAGTATTAAATGATGCACTCCCCTACTATGATCCAACTCAATCTCTGTGTTGGCAAACGCGACGTTGCCGCCGTCTGGCGTCTTACCGGCCAAAATGATTCAGTGGTTCAAATGAAAGCATCACTTCTACATGTGCTTTTGTCGCATTTTGACCATTTAAAGACTTTATTTTGAAAAAAAGGACACGTTTTTTTATGTAAAACCTCTTAAGATTCGTGCGTATCCTGGCTGCAGGTAAGTGATATGTGTTCAAATGTATTTTTTGTGTCCATTTGGTGACGCTACAGAAAGGATGTACAACTGCATGATGAAATACCGCACATGTGTGAGGAGGACGGCAGGGCGGGGAGATTCTTTTATATTCATTCTACGGGTTTAAAATTACGCACTTATTTCAGTAGCAATGCGTACATATGTATTAATCTATGGTTTAAAAAAAAAAAAGTATTCATCCATTTTAAGGGATGGTACCAAGTGAAGATTACATTTAAGGTAGCGGATATATACATGCACATATGCACATATGCATACATGCAGCCTGTATTTTGGGGGAAGAAAACATCAGGTGTTTGATTGTGTTACACGGGGGGTTATCATATCCAGCCGTGCATTTCTCATTTCTAAAACAGTGGCTTTTGATTATACGTGCGTTGGTCCTATTTCCCATAGTGACATTGACTAGTCGGTATAGGCGTAATTGTAATTGTAATTGTATGTTTACAGTGCTTTCCACTCCTGAATGCGCATTTGTCCAGCGGCAAGCGCATTTTAAATCAGGCTAATCTTGTTGGTGTAAAATATAAATCTAATAATCGCATAATCCTCATAGGTGAAAGGAGGTCGCCTGCATTATTACGCTTCATCGAAACATTGTCCTTTTTTGTTGTGGAAACGTAACAGTTAATTCAGAATGTGGCCTATTTGTTTTATCTGCTTCACTCAGATGTTGGCACACTCACAATTTATGACATTGTGCGGGTCGCGGCTTAAATTTATATTCGGCCTTTTCAATGTTCTGAACTGTGTCAGCTGTGATCGAACCGAACGGTTTGGGTTCGCATATAAATTAACTTCGCCTCGGCTCGCGCATTGAGATACGGTATGATGAACACTGTCCACTTTCCTGATTCCTTAAATTGAAAGATGTCTTAGATGTCTCCAGGTTGGTTAAAAAAAAGGCGAACAGCCTGTGCGTTAAGTCTTAAGTCACCCTAAGCACAAAAACTCGAACAAATATACTTTTTACAACCTGGTTAATACAGTGTAGCTTTAATACAACATTGAGCCGATGGACGCTTTCGTTCCACGTAAGGATAATTAATGAATAAATAAATGTAGCTGGGAGTAGGGGAGATAGCGTCGCAGCCGCTGTACCGCAAAATCATTGTTGTGGAAACTGGACGTACTCGTCTTATGAATAAAACAGACGACCCTGTGCTGGCGTAGCATGTGACTGAGTGGTAATGTATACCCTGTCGCTTAACTGCAGACCGGAAGCGGGTTCTTTAACAAACCCGTGGTTTTAAACGTCGGCTTTAAAAATTAAGACACGAGACTGAACGTAGGCGTTCGCATCCTATCTGTACAAATGCTTTCAAAGCGACTCCCCCGTAACCTAATGAAACGTACAGTTACGGGAAACAGTGGTTGGAATGGTTGTGGTGCATTCCAGTTTCCGTAGCCGCGAGAATGTGAGGGGTTATTTTCTTTGGTTATGATACACACAGTAGCCTTGCACACCATTGGCTGCCAGACTGTGGTTGAGTGGGCATACAGCTTTGCCATTCTACAAGACAATGAGTATTGCACGGAAATACTGGCCGTGTATTCCCAGCACCCGTGTCCATGGACCACTCGTTTGGCTCGAGCTACACCGTGCACCTTGCAGCTGTGGCGGAGTCTCCCACGAGGATGCTAAATATGGTCCAATGTCACACATCGGGGTGGGGCTTTAGAATCATTAGTTGGCAGTTACTCACTTAGCTGGCACACACACACACACACACGTGATTTCCCACTGTGTGTGCTAAATTTAAAAATCTAAAACCATTAAAGATCTCCATAGCAAGGCTGTCCACTCATGGCACATGTAGCAACTACAGTTACTAATTTCCGACTACCTCTGCTCCTGTCCATTATATTCACAGAACCATACCTTTAAAACATCTTACAGCACATTTAAAATCAAATAAATCTTAACTTAACTAATGTATAATTCATGTATATAAATACTACACACACACACACACAACACACTCACACACACACACACACACATCTGTATACATGTATTTTGTATTCTGTGATTTAAGGTGGTGAAAAATGTGTGTGTGCATATGTATGTACAGGCATTAGGCTATATATTCTGCGGCTTCTGTTTAATGTTGCACAGTCAGGGGAATGTATGCTTTCCCACAGACTGAACTGTTTGAAAAAGAGACACAAATTACATTTGTTATTATGTTTTAAATTGTAAAGAAACTGGGTGTCTTTTTTCAATGTAGTGTTCCCATGAATAGACCAGCAGCGCTCCTTGACTGTGAGATTGGGGCAGCTGTAGAGGAGATTATATCTCTCTGGTCACAGGAAGGCCTCCTGATCTTCTTCCTCTCATGTGCTGAGCCTGGCTTGTTGAGACATTCTGGTCGAAGATTTCTGGGTTTGCTTAGCGTCGATGACACTGTGGCATCAGTCAGTGCTGCAAACAGCAGTAGTGCACTGCACATATTTTCATCACCCTGCACCAGTACATTTTTCTTGACAACTTAGTTCCACGGAAACAGAGTAAAAGCTGCTTGAGGTTTTAGCCGTCGCCCGCCACACATAATGTGCATTTATATAATATTCCTGGGTGTCTATATCTGTACTACAGACGATGCTCATTGCAGCTTCACCATTGTCTGAGATCCATAAAGGAATTTCTGGAATTGTGTGTCCAGAAAATTCTGGACATTTTATGCTTATATAAGAAGATGTGCTTATGCTATTTTCCTTTCTTTGCAGGTGTTTTGTAATGATGAAGCAATAACCCCTTCGTCGTAGCTGTCCACTTCACGCGCTCGATTGACTCTGAACTGTGTCGGCGTCTGTCTGCGTCACGTGCTGGCCGTACGGACCCAACTGGGCTGAACGCAAACTCTCCCGTCCTCTTCCCCTCCTCCCCTAACCCAAAAAAACCAAGAAGACATTTTCGCACCTCGCCACGGTTTACTAATCCAATGCCCAAAAACGGCAAGGTCGTCAAGAAAGAGCTTGACGATGAGGTCACAGAGTCTGTCAAAGATCTGCTTTCCAACGAGGATACGTGCGACGACTCGTTCAAGAAGAGCTCGCTGATCGTCAGCGATGGGCAGGACGACAAGGACCGGGACGCGGAGGAGGCCTCCGACGCTGAGGAGGAGCGGCCCGCCTGGAACAGCAAGCTCCAGTACATCCTGGCCCAGGTCGGCTTCTCCGTAGGCCTGGGCAACGTCTGGAGGTTCCCCTACCTCTGCCAGAAGAACGGCGGGGGTGAGTCCACCTGTCCTAATATACACCATTTAGCAGACGCTTTTATCCAAAGCGCCTTACAGTAGTGAATGCATACATTTTCAGTATATGTGGCCCCAGTGGGGATTGAACCCACAACCTAAGCGTTGCCAACGCCGTGCTCTACCAACTGAGCCACAGAGCCTGTCCTCAAACGTTTTGTCCCTAGTCTCAAGGTCCGGGAGGTCAAACCAGGTCACGTAGAACGTTCCTAACGTTCCCATGGCGCCGTGTTGATTTCGTGGTACCGGGGGCAGGATTAACGAGTGGATTAACTTGTATTTGAACAGAATTCGATACTAAACGGCGTCCGGTATTTTAATAATGCCCCAGTGAGGCGACGGGAAAAAGATTTAGAGGCTCGCTTTGTGAAAGATTAAAATTCTTGCACTGGCTCTGTCAGGTACTATATGGCGAAGGCATATCTATCGTTCACGTCAGACAATAAGTCGAGACAATGTGTGAGGCCCACGGGACAGAAGTCACGCTTGTTTCACGAAAGGCCGAAATGGAGACAAGGAGACGTTGATTTCGAAACTCTGCAGTTTGAGAGTATTTTGCTGAATTCTGTGTGTTTTACGCCGGTCTCTCCGAACCCGAGTGTTTTGATTGATTAGCTTCTGTGACTATCGATGGACGATGTTACTTTAGTCTGCTTGTTCTGCATTGCAGCGCAAATTCTGGCACTGATCATTGGGCCTCTTTGCTGTGTGTCAGGGCCTACTTGAAGTGACCAGTCCAAGGTTAGTGGTAGCGAGCCACAGGCCACCTGGTTTCTATGAAAGGCAGAGCACTTTTCCTCCTTTAGACAGCCGTCAAACGCAGACCTTTTCAAGAGAACGCGTGGAGTGCTGAAAATGTTCAGGGCAGTGTCTCCAAAAAGGCCTTTGATCCTTAAACAGATTTACACAGGCAAGGCTGTGCTGGTTTTGAACACACATTTGACTGGTACTGGGCCTCCTGTAGGGTTTCTCTCATTTCCTCCAGTATGGGGATCCCTTGTTGTCATGTGTGAAGTGATGTGAGGTGAGCTTGGGAGAAGGTGTAATGTAACTGTCTCAATGTGTGATTTGTGTGGTGTTGTGGTATTGTGTAGAAAGCTTCATCTTGCGTCTGGGTGGCTTGTTCAATATGTATTCATAATAGCCTATTCATTATGAAAGAAATTGATATATTTAAACAAACTAGGAAGTCTCACAAAAAAGGTAGCATAATATTTCTACCAGGAGATTGCAAAAGGCTTTTAGTGCTCTCGATGTTCAATGAAATCTGACTGCAAAGCATTTCCTGGCCTTCCCCAATTTTATTGATACAAATGGCTCTGCTTACACAGCTCCGTGTGGTGTGTGTGTGTGTGTGTGTGTGTGTGTGTGTGTGTGTGTGTGTGTGTGTGTGAGCATGTGTGGGGTGTGTGTGTGTGTGTGTGTGTGTGTGTGTGTGTGAGAGCATGTGTATGTGTGAGCATGTGTGGGGTGTGTGTGTGTGTGAGCATGTGGGTGTGTGAGCAGGTGTGTATGTGTGGGGTGTGTGTGTTTATGTGTGTGTTTGTGTGTGTGTGTATGTATGTATGCATATGGATGTGTGTGTGTGAGAGCATGTGTATGTGTGAGCATGCGTGGGGTGTGTGTGTGCGTGTGTGTGTGTGTGTGTGTGGGATGTGTGTGTGTGTGTGTGTGTGTGTGTGTGTGTGGATGTGTGTGCGTGTGTGTGTGTGTGTGGGATGTGTGTGTGTGTGTGTGTGTGGGATGTGTGTGTGTGTGTGTGTGTGTGTGTGTGTGTGTGGATGTGTGTGTGCGCGTGTGTGTGTGGGGATGTGTGTGTGTGTGGGATGTGTGTGTGTGTGTGTGTGTGTGTCTCTGAAACATAGGACCAGGCTTCTGTAACCACAGCTGTAGCCACGCTTACACAATGGTGCCTGTCACTTTTTCCAGGCGGGTTTAAGTGACACCTGCTGCCTATTGGGTTGTGCTTAATTGAATTAGGGCCAGCTCTCGCATGTGCCTGGCTCTGTTGTGTCTGCTCCCCGCTCAGCCCAAGGCTCCAGTCACAACACAGACCTGCCACATGCTATCAGGCGCACGTTGTGAGCCAGCTGACGCTATCAAGGCACGCCGCATCTTTTCTTTTCTCTTTGACCGTATTTGACGCACAATCCATTTAACCTGGTATACTGGACGAGGAGGACTACTGTCCGTATAAAGAAGGGCTTTTTGGCCCATGGCATTAATTACAAGACGGGAAATAAACTGTCAATGAACGAGTTAACGTTCTCGGGTAATGAAATAGAGAGGAAAGACCTTTCTCATTTGGAACACTGATTAAAGATAATGCCATGGGGGGGAGATATTATGGCTAATGTTGGCCTAAAAATACCCAACAATGCCAACTTATTAAAAAATGCAAAGTAGGATAACAAAAGGTGGTATTTCATGAGTACTGCGCGTTCTCATTATGGCACTCTGCCCCTCGTGCATTCAGAGGCAATCAAGTTGTGCAAGTTCTTGAGGAATGTTGGCACACACTTCATTTTACAATGATATCCCGAACACCACGAGCAACGCGAGTCGTGCGTCACACACACCTGTCTCTGTTTCATTCATCGGCCTTCTCACCGAGCGCCTGCGATACCTTTATGGTTACTTCAGACAAAAAAACTACGTTTGAAGTGACAGTAAGAGTCGCCGATGAATACAAAAAGCGGCGAATTTCAGATTAGAATGCCACAGCACCCTCGCTTGACCTACGGCAGCGCTCTCCGACACTCGCCGCTTCTGGAAAGGGCACTGCACCTTACCATGGCTTCATTTCAAACAGACTGCGCTCTCCGTTCGGCAAGGTCAGGTCAGGTTTCCGGGGATTGAAACGCTCTCTCGAACAGGCTGAAATGTTATCTTCAGAAGAAGTGCACATACTGTGTGTGTGCGTTTCCTGTGTTTACCTGCCCCCCTGCGTCGTTTCTCCCGGTGATCTATGGTTAAACCACGATACGAGCATCGCTTATGAACCCAGGCTACTGTACCCTTGTAATAAGTAACGTCCGCTTTGCGTGTGGTGGGTTGTCCGCGGCCCATGTTTCATGTCAGCGCTGGCCGTGGGAGATGACTACAAATGAGAATCATCTTTCCAGTCCGCAGAGGGATGACTCAATCTGTTTAAGCAAGCAAATAATCACCTGCTGCTCTCCACGCTGTCCCTGCGTCGGTGATTAAACGAGTTTCGTCTTGCAGTCCGGTGAGCTTTTCAGCGCAATGGATGCAACAAGCAAAACCACGACAAAACGCCCTTTTTTAATCCTACAAAGTTTACACAATAGTCTCCTTTTTAAGAAAACATTGTCAAATAATCGGAGGATGTAGGGAGTGGTACCTCAAAAGGAGAGTGGGTGGCTTTAGCAATTTGAGCTTTGTTGCTCATTTCCCCCAAAGCCTTTTAAAAGGTGGCGGGTTTTCTTGATGTTGAAAGAAGTCGTGCTGTGTAATTCCTGTTACCTCAGACCACACCGTGTTTCAAAATAATAATAATAATCATGTAGTTTTGCGCTCCGACATTACAGCTACAGCTTAGCAAGGCTATAATGCCTAATTCACGTTTGATAGTACTCATACTCGAGCTGGAGTCAGTCGACGTATGCTTTTGTTGAAAGGGTTTACATAGCATCTCTGCTTTTAGCATCCGTTAGCATCTCATTCATCTCATTCATATGCAAAGTTAATACAGGGTTTTGTTTGGCACTGATGTGAGGTAACATTGTATTTATAAAGCACCTTTATAAAGGAACCAGAAGTGCTTCACGGTGAAGGAGGGAAACTCACCTCAACCACCAACGTGTAGCATCCCGACTGGGTGGTGTACGGCAGCCATTTCTGCGATTATTGAATTATTGAATTAAACCTCTACTGTTTCCGACAAGTGCCACGGGATCTTTAACGACCACAGTGAGTCAGGACCTCGGTTTACCGTCTCAACGCGTCCCCATCACTGCACTGCGCTGGGCCGCCTGGGTTTTATTTGTCATTTGGCCAGAGGGAAGACTGCCCCCAAACTGGCTCACCCAACACCCCTTTCAGCAGCATCATAGCCTTTCCCAGGAGGTCTCCCATCCAAGCGCTACCCAATCCCGCGCCTGCTTAGCTTCGGCCGTTCGGCCGCGACAGACACGCATGGATATGGCTGATACACGCAGAGTCAATCGTGCACGAGTGGCCAAAACACACTTCGCATTTTCAGGAAAGCTACAGCAGTGTGTCAAGCGATACTATCAGCAGCTCGTCGAAAAGGCCGTTGATGTGAAGAGTCAGGTTTGGTCCAGTCAGAGAGCGCCGGGCAGTTAGAGGGCCGTTGGCAACCCCCAAGGAGACCGTTCACTGCTTGGCCAACTTTACACAAAAGCCTTCTGGAAGAAGGCCCGGTCAGAGGCAGTGTGGTGCTTCATTACATCCACACCGCAAGTGGTCTTTGCTTTGTGAAGGCGTCAGCACAAACGATTATGTGATAAACGCTTAATACGCTTCGCACGTCAGCCGGCGACGTGTTGGTTTTCCGGCAGAATTGGGCGATTTGGGAGGGCAGGATTAAAATGGCACACAGATGGCTTTGTTCTTTTTGTTAACTTTTACATTTTACTTGACAGTAAAATCAAGTTACACACTTGACAGTTTCTTGCCATGAGCTATTGTGGGCAATTAGACAAGTAATGGAAAACATAGGCAAAGAGAGATACTCAATTTTGCTGTAAATGTAACGAACACAATGGAACGAATGGTAAGAGGGAAGTCCCAGGTGAAGGTTCTGCAGTCTGACCCGAAATAAATGTCTATGTGCTCCACACTGCACTCGAACATCACCATGGCATGGTCTTCTTGGGCAGTATTCAGTGGGCAAGGATATATTTTGGCCACACTGTAGGGGGGAATTTCATTGGGGGCATTACCCCAAACGCATGTATTTGGCTTCAGGACAAATATTACAGGTCCACTGCAGGAGAGTTGCCCTTTTCATGATCACAGCCCAAATGATTTATCTTCTTAAAAATAAAACAGAAATGTATGCATTGCATTCATAAATGTGAAGTGTTGGAAGTGAATATATAACAATATTTAATATATAATATAATAAAATGAAGACCTTTGTATGACATTTGACTGTTCAAATGTCATACAAAATCTTGAGTCTCTTATACCATCACACTTACTGTTGAACAGTATAGACTGGTGTGTAGGTTTTCGGCCTACATAGAGGCAGACCTTGTGTTGTGTGAAACAGCCTGTGCTGTTGGGTGGGTGGTGTGATGTGATTGGGTGGGTGGTGTGATGTGATTGGGTGGGTGGGTGGGTGGTGTGATGTGATTGGGTGGGTGGTGTGATGTGATTGGGTGGGTGGTGTGATGTGATGTGATTGGGTGGGTGGTGTGATGTGATTGGGTGGGTGGTGTGATGTGATTGGGTGGGTGGTGTGATGTGATTGGGTGGGTGGTGTGATGTGATTGGGTGGGTGGTGTGATGTGATGTGATTGGGTGGGTGGTGTGATGTGATTGGGTGGGTGGTGTGATGTGATTGGGTGGGTGGTGTGATGTGATGTGATTGGGTGGGTGGTGTGATGTGATTGGGTGGGTGGTGTGATGTGATTGGGTGGGTGGTGTGATGTGATTGAGTGGGTGTTGTGATGTGATGTCATGTGACTCTCTCCCCCCTGGCAGGAGCTTACCTAGTGCCCTACTTAATCCTGCTGGTGGTGATTGGGATCCCGCTGTTCTTCCTGGAGCTGGCCGTGGGGCAGCGGATCCGACGGGGCAGCATCGGGGTGTGGAACTACATCAGCCCTCGTCTGGGCGGGATCGGCTTCGCCAGCTGCGTGGTGAGAGAGCGGCCCTGTGAGAGGAGTCAGTGTGTGTGTGTGTGTGTGTGTGTGTGTGTGTGTGTGTGTGTGTGTGTGTGTGTGTGTGTGTGTGTGAGTGAGAGGCCCTGTTAGAGGAGTCAGTGTGTGTGTGTGTGTGTGTGAGCGGCCCTGCCTTAGGAGTCACTGTGTGTGTGTGTGTGTGTGTGTGAGGGGCCCTGCCTTAGGAGTCACTGTGTGTGTGTGTGTGTGTGTGTGAGGGGCCCTGCTAGAGGAGTCACTGTGTGTGTGTGAGAGAGAGAGGGGCCCTGCTAGAGGAGTCACTGTGTGTGTGTGTGTGTGTGTGTGTGTGAGGCCCTGTTAGAGGAGTCACTGTGTGTGTGTGTGTGTGAGGGGCCCTGTTAGAGGAGTCAGTGTGTGTGTGAGGGCCCTGCTAGAGGAGTCAGTGTGTGTGTGTGTGTGTGTGTCTGTGGCTCAGTTGGTAGAGCACAGCGTTGTTGGGGGGCCACATATACTGAAAATGTATGCATTCACTACTGTAAGTCGCTTTGGATAAAAGCGTCTGCTAAATGGCATATATATATATTAGGCCCTGTTAGAGGAGTCAGTGTGTGTGTGTGTGTGAGGCCCTGTGTGTGTGTGAGGCCCTGTTAGAGGAGTCAGTGTGTGTGTGTGAGAGAGAAAGGGGCCCTGTTAGAGGAGTCAGTGTGTGTGTGTGTGTGTGAGGGGCACTGTTAGAGGAGTCAGTGTGTGTGTGTGTGTGAGAGGGGCCCTGTTAGAAGAGTCAGTGTGTGTGTGTGTGTGTGTGTGTGTGTGTGTGTGTGTGTGTGTGTGTGTGTGTGTGAGAGGCCCTGTTACAGGAGTCACTGTGTGTGTGTGTGTGTGTGTGTGTCTGAGAGGGGCCCTGTCTGTGTGTGTGTGTGTCTGAGAGGCCCTGTGTGTGAGAGGGGCCCTGTTAGAGGAGTCAGTGTGTGTGTGAGGGGCCCTGTCTGTGTGTGAGGGGCCCTGTTAGAGGAGTCAGTGTGTGTGTGGGGCCCTGTCTGTGTGTGAGGGGCCCTGTTAGACGAGTCACTGTGTGTGTGGGTACCAAATGTGATAATGGCATAATGATCATAATAATCTATAATCAAGAAACAAGAAGTGAGCCGCCTCTGGTCATCAGCGGGGACTGTGTTGGCTTGAGGAGCTGTCCACTCAGTTAGCCACTGAGCCAGTCTGTCTGAGAGTGAGGGAAACTGTCACTGGTGCCAGCTTCCTCCAGTTGCAACCGGCATCAATTTTACATTGCTCGAAGTCAGGATAGTATTGCAAAAAAACAGGATATGGAGGGGAGATGTAAGTAACTATTCAGCGGCAGGTGCTCAGTATCAGCAAATTATGTATAAAAAAAATATACAATCCATCACTTGAAAATGTTTTCTTTTTTCTGTCTGAGTGTTACAGTAATGGTATATCTAATGCCTCGGAAATGGTTCTGCACTAGTTGTGTACTGTAGCTGTAGCTGTTAACACAGTATAGGTGAAGGAGAGACAAAGTACATAACAGCTCGCATACATACAGAGAAGGGCGATTAAAGAAGTAAGGTCGTTCACTGTCTGGTCAGATAGACAGCCCTTTGTTCTCACATGAGTGTGTGTATCTCTGAGGCACTGGAAGTATGCGATGTGCACTTCTCTGTTTTGTGTGCGTTTGCTCTTTCATGTTAGGATTCATTTCTCTCAGATTTCACCTTCCCTGCTCTACACTGAAATAGCCATCTCCTGTCTTGTTTGTCAGCTCATGACTGAATTGCATATATTGAAGACCTATATGTGTGTGTGTGTGTGTGTGTGTGTGTGTGTGTGTGTGTGTGTGTGTGTGCGTGTCTGTGATTGTGACTGCATGTTTCTGAGTGTCTGTGTGTGTTTGTGTATGTATATGTGTGTGTGTCTTTGTGTGTGAACGTGTGTGTCTGTGTGTTAGTGTATGTGTGGATACCTCTCTGTGTGTGGTACTGTTCTGTGTGTGTGTGTGTGGGGGTACCTCTCTGTGTGTGGATACCTCTCTGTGTGTGTGTGTGAGTGTGTGTGTGTGTGTGTGTGTGGGTACCTCTCTGTGTGTGTGTGTGAGTGTGTGTGTGTGTGGATACCTCTCTGTGTGTGGGTACACTGTGGTGCTCATGGTGTTGGTGTGTGTGTGTGTGTGGGTACCTCTCTCTGTGTGTGTGGACACTGGTGCTCATGGTGTTGGTGTGTGTGTGTATGTACTGTGGTGCTCATGGCGCTGGTGTGTGTGTGGGTACTGTAGTTCTCATGGTGTTGGTGTGTGGGTACTGTAGTTCTCATGGTGCGTTGCGTTGTCTCTGCAGGTGTGCTTCTTCGTGGCGCTGTACTACAACGTCATCATCGGCTGGAGTCTGTTCTACTTCTCACAGTCCTTCCAGCAGCCCCTGCCCTGGCATGAGTGCCCACTGGTCAAGAACAAAACACTCACATGTAAGACACTGCTGCCTTATTCTTATTCTTATTACATTACATTACATTTTAGGCATTTAGCAGATGCTCTTATCCAGAGCGACTTACACAGTTTACATTTCTTTACATACAATCCATTTATACAGCTGGATATTTTACTGAAGCAATTCAGGTTAAGTACCTTTAGCTCAAGGGTACAACGGCAATGCCCCCCACCTGGGGATTGAACCTGCAACCTTGACGTTACAAGCCCAGTTCCCTAACCATTACACTACACTGCCTGCCTGCCTGTCTTCTTTGCAGACGTGGAGCCCGAATGTGAGAAGAGCTCGGCCACCACATACTACTGGTACCGCGTGGCGCTGAACATCTCCGACAGCATCTCAGACAGCGGGGGGCTCAACTGGAAGATGACCCTCTGCCTGCTGGCCGCCTGGACCATGGTGTGCCTGGCCATGATCAAGGGCATCCAGTCCTCCGGGAAGGTGAGAGCTGCCTTCCACCTGGCCGTGACTAGAGGCCTCTGCCCGCTTGAGGGACAGCAACACGACAGCAACACAACCAGGGCTCTGCGACATCAACGCAGCCTTTGAGACCTATGCAGAGGGGGTTTCAGAGGGGGTCGCGTGCCTAGCACAAAAATCTGACTCCGCGACCGGAGCGCAACCGTTCACGTAGATGTTGCGCATCATTGATTGGTTGGTTGGTTAGCAAATGGAGGGCGAAGCTGTCATAGTCATAGTTCATAGGTCCCAGTTCATCAAGCTAGTAGTAGATATAGATAGCTAGCATCATTGGTTGGTTAGCGAATGGAGGCGGAGCTGTCAATCATAGTTACATTTGACATTTTAAGCATTTAGCAGACGCTCTTATCCAGAACGACTTACAAGATGTGCATTAATACATGGTAAGAACAATCATAGTTTGCGCACGAGATCAGTGCAGTAATACAGTGATAGACATCGTTGTAGGCAGCTGCATACCATACCTGTAACACTAGTTCATAGGTCACAGTTCATCGAGCTAGTAGCTAACGATATAGATAGCTAGCATCATTTGTTCGACGCGGTGTAAAATGAACCAGCTTCAGGAAAGATTGGCTTAAGAAGTTTGAAGGTACAGGAGTTTCCCTGCTTTCATGAAAACTTTATTGACCTTGTTCAATACATTGACACCTACTAGTGTACAGAAGTGTAAGGACACCAAGTTGCATAGTCTGCGCATAGCTTTTGCAGACGTATATATTGCAGAGTGCTTGCGACATTGTTGCATTGCGCGAACCGCGCACAAGTTACGCAGAAGCATGTAGACGCCTTAAGTCTACAGAGCCAGAGGGATTGCCCACTCAAATCTTTATATCACTCATTATTTGTCTGACAGATGGCTTGCATGTTGCATTTTGTATATTAATACACACTATCAGAAAGAAAGTTACCATGTTGTACCCATTAAAGTAGAAATGTCTGTCACTGTGGCAGTACCCTACACGGTACTGAATTGTACCCTTAGTCAGAAGAACATAATTGTACCATTGCTATAAAAAGAATGTTTCTTCAAGCCTCATTTACATTCCAAAATGGCTGCCAGTGTGAATCAGAATTCATTACCCTACTTTGGTACATATCTGTACCTTTCTTCAATTTCTTCAAAACCGTATCATGAAGGATCTTACGTGCACCTTCTGAAGGCACAGTTAACACATTTGTACCCTGAGGAACACAAGTGGTCCCTAATTGTGCCTTTATGTTTGAGAGTGTTGGTAGATATGTACCGAGGCCCAGTCAAACACCTCACTCAGGGGCATGAGAGTGACCCAAACACCGATGGAACCTATAAATGTTTTACTTTCTTTTGTTCAGACAATGAGATAAAAGATTGTAATTACCTGACAGTTTCGACTGACATCTGCAGTCTTCCTCAGAAGCGTCACCTGACAGTTGTGTTGCGTCGTCAGCTGATGTTTAGCAGGCGTGGCCAGCCTGACAGATCTTGATAGACAAAATGAACTTGATTGAACCGATGGAACCTGCAGACAAACAGCGCACATTAGCCCCTACCCCACAGCCGCCTCCACATCGTGTAAGTTAGGGAGAGGGCCGGGGGCTTTCTAGAGCTCAATGTCTCCATGTGTCCTGAGCCTGAGATGTCTGGAGAGTCACATGTGCAGTGACTTGTGCAGCTTCGCAAAAAGTCTCGTTCAGAAGCTCCAAAAGTCGCCAAATTATGAATGCTGATCAGACTTCTTTCATGTCTGCAGCCTGCTTGTCACTCAAAGCACAGGATCACAAACTACCCATCTCCATGTAGCCCAAGAGCTAGCTCAGGGCAGGTACGTAGCTCATATCAGCATACTCTAGTGTGCCAATGCAAACAAGCCATAGCACATCAAGCAGGATTGTCCTGTTAATGATATCGGATGTGATTCGTTTTCCCGCTGCTTTTTTGGGTGAGTGAGAGAGATTATTGAATTCTTAATTCACTGACCTGGATGCTGAAGAGAGATGGACAAGGATTGTGAATGTTTCTCTCTTTGCCAAGGATGTGGGAATCTGTTTAGCTCTCAGAATTAGATTGCCAAAAGTAGTTTGACAGAAAATGTGCTTCACAGAAAGGCACATTCAGGTCTTCAGTCGAAGGAAAGGCGGAAATGGTCTGGGAAGTGACACACAGTTAAACACAGTTACAACCATTCACGATTTGAAATTAATGCAGTTTTCCGCCAAACCAACTCCCGCACATGCGACTGGATTACCAGCCTCATTTAGTTGTCAATGTCTAGTCTGGCGAAGTCCCAACTTTTATGGTAGTGCTGTACATTTACTAGTTTGCAACCTAATTTTGCCGTTGTCTTTGTAATACTTTACTTTTTGTGTCTAGCAAAAACTAGATAAAGCAGAGCAAACGTTGTGTAGACAAAACAATCATTTAGCCATTATCTGACACGCAGCGCTCTTGAGGTTTAAAACTTTTTAAAAAAGAGCGAATTGTGCTCTCCATTGAGAAACATTTTTGAAATTATTTCTCTTTTGGAGAAGGGCGTGACAAGAGAAGGTATCTCCGTTCAGGATAGGGAAAAGTACAGTAACAAAACTTGGGCCAAAGATAAAAATACATTCTCATATATTGTAACTCACCATCAAAACTATGAGCCATATGGCAGTATATATAAATATTGACATTTTGAAATTGTGTTTATTTTAAATATTACTGGTTAATCTGACCTTCACATATCCGCTGCACCTCTTATCCTCTACTTTATTTTCACGAGAGGTTTCTTTAATCTATATTTGCAAAAAAAAACTAAAAAACAAGTTAAGCATTTGGATTATGAGTAGGTCTACCACATGTGATTTTGCGCTTGACTGAGCTTAGCCAACATTTTGATGCCTAATGCCGAGATACGTTATTCCATAGGCCAATGATAGCTCTCGCTACCTGAGCTTCCAGTAAGTCAATGTCATGAGCACTTATTTCAGGTTCCTGCAGTAGGCTCTCATGTGATAAGCCTTAGCTGGTCTTTGTGAGGTCACAGTTAAGGTGCAGCTAATTGGTGCAGTCCTTCTGGTTTTCAAATGTCTCCACGCTCAACCACCGCAATGTTACCTGCGAGTGGCAGTGTGGTGTAATGGTTAGCGAGTTGGGCTTGTAACTCAGAGGTTGCAGGTTCAATGCCCAGGTGGAGCACTGCAGTTGTACCCTTGAGCTAAAGGTACTTAACCTGAATTGCTTCAGTAAAAATATCCAGCTGTATAAATGGATTGTATGTAAAGAAATGTAAACTGTGTAAGTCGCTCTGGATAAGAGCGTCTGCTAAATGCCTAAAAATGTAAATGTAAATGTTACCTAGGTTGAGATGTCTGAGCTCATAGTCAGGGGTGCACATAAGTGGTACGCCAGTATGCATTTGCGTCCTCAAATGTTAATTGCATACCAAGCGAGACGACAAACTTTGTCTTGCTTGGTATGCAATTAACGTTTGAGGACGTGATTAACATTTTTGGACTTTTGAAACATACGCGACTTTAAGTTTGATCAGTCCATCACTGGTAAGTTAACTAACTAACTAACTAAGTTCATTACTGACTGATCAAACTTAAAGTCACGTATGTTTCAAAAGTTTGTTGTCTTGCTCGGTACGTGATTAAAGTTTGAGGACGCGAACTGCGTACTGGTGTACCACTTGTGTGCACCCCTGACTATAGTCGGCTTGTGAAGTTTCCTGTGCGTGATGGAGTTTTCTGCCGCCTTGCACTATAACTAAATTTAGTATTGTTTCTTATGAGGGGGCCTCCCCTCCAGTGGGTGATTAGCAAATTTCATTATGGTCATTGTGTTTTACACACACACAGACACACACACACACACACACACACACACTGAATTGTTATAGTACAAAGTATTAACATAGTTGGTTGCTGCAAGTTTGGCTGCTGGGCTAATTTTTTCCAACAGTAATCCTGCCTCACATGGAAGCTGCTAAAAAACTCTGTGGCTGAGAAGAGGCTCTTCAGTATTTAACGTTACAGTTATAATTTAACGTGCGAGCGCTGAAGCTTTGGCTAATTTTACGTTTCGTGGGAAAAGCCAGCAACTGCTTGAAAATGAACCCTGATAAGCCCCGATAAGACTGCTGCATAAAGTCTTGTGGTGTCTAACCAAACGCTCACACCACTGCCTCGACCACGGCCTTTCTCAGGCTCTTATGTCACCCCGACATGAATAGACTCTGAAAGGTACTGCAGCTGACCTCATTGGGCCTCAGTCAGCCATTCGGTCAGCGACCGTCGCCATCGTGGCAGGAGAAAGAGAGCAGAGGCTGGATCCTGAGAGGACGCAGGGACCCGCGCTGTTCCGTCGTCTCTTTAATGCTGCGGATGTGGTTTGGCTTTGAAGTGCAGTCTGGTCCCCAGGGCTTTGCCATTGTGCTGTCACAGCTGCAGGCAGAGCCGCTGTGTCTACGAGCACAGACTCGTGTCCTGGCCCTGCTTACACAGGCCCTGGGGGTGACAGTGTTGGGGGGGGCGTTCTGTGGGACGTGCAGATAAGTCACACATCAGCCCTGTGTGCGGCCATAGACATGGCATGTATATTGTTTTTGATTTTGATTGATTCGTTTTTACTTCAGTGTCTTACAAGCAGAGGGTGCCCAGGCCATATGGGGCCAGAGACATGGCATGTGCTTGGCACAACTATAACATAACATAACATAACATAACATAACATAAGGGGGAGGTGAACACCATTCTGAGGAAGACTGCAGTTCCTACCACTAATCTGCTCACTGTCAGGTTATCCAAAACTTTTGTCTCATTGTCTGGATCAAAAGAAAGTAAAACATTTATAGCACATACAGTTTACAATATACAGTTTTTCAATATAATATAGCACATACAGTTTACAATATACAGTTTTTCAATATACAATTACAACTTACAGTTACTAGTACATATACTAGATTCCGAGTATGTTTATTATATATTTTTAAACACTGTCTGCAAAGGTATTGGATTTCAACCCCTTATTAAATATTCATGCTAAATGATAATTGCAGGTGACACTTTTTCAGTGAAAAGACCAAGGTGTCCTTCAGCCAGAATTCACAGGTCTTTCTACTGTAGATGATCTTCTGGCTGGCTGTTGTGTGTCTGGTCTGGCCTCTCATTGCAGGCAGCTTGTTATCTGGACATGATCCAAAACTAGCAGCCCTGGCTTTGCTGCATGGGGAAGTGGCATCTGGCGTCATCACCATCAAATGTAAGAAGCAGCTGGGGTCCCCGCCCCCCTTGGGCAACAGAGACAGTTTCTAGCGTAGAGATGTCTCAACAACCTGACATTGTGGGCGGCATTGTGAGTCATCTCCTCCTCGGTTGTGATGTCATAAAGGGGGCATTTCCTCTCCTCGGTGGGGTCTGTCCCAATCACAATGTGGTAAATTCCACAACTCTGTTAATGGAGTGGAGGTGTGAAGTTGACAGGGATATAGCTTCCTGACTGAACAGGCTCGGGGGTGTCTCTGCTTCCATTGAGATGACTGTGTCAATAAAGAGTACCATTTAACTCCCTCTTGTACACTGTACACACTTATGTATGGATAAATTCCAGTCACATTGAGTCACATTTACTACCCCACCCCTTAGAGCAGGGGTGTCCAAACTTCCATTTTTAATTGGCCCAGGCTTCCAATATAATGGAATATGGCAGTGAAACTTGCACTGACTGAGTTGTAATTCTTAGTTTCACCACTAGTGCTTTCATTGAACACTTTGTATGCTCTCAGCTGGCTAAATCCGAGGGGCGCAATGGTTTTTTCGTATCTGTATTTGGCCCTCAGTGGAAAAAGTTTGGACACCCCTATCTTTCATTGAAATGTTGGAAAATAATTGAAATGTTGGAAAAGAGGAACATGTAGTATCACTGTACGGATGGGTAATTTAATTAACCGCACACTAAAACATGCCTTAAAGATAGTTTTTAAACAATAGTTATAATGTTATTGTACTATGTGTGCCTGAGGGGGTTAATGGCTAGATCTAAGAGACCCAGGGACAGTGGATTGATGTACAGCAGGCTCTGTGAATCTGCCCTGTCAAGAATGGAGAGTTACAGTGAAACATAATGAACCAGTAAAGGAAAGACTGGACTTGAATCAGACACACACACAATAGACGAGTTAATGGAAGTCACTGCTGCTGTAATAGGACATTTTTTTTTAGTTTTTTATTCATTTTTGAGGAATGTGTATTCATTGCCAGTGTTATTTGTTGAGTGTTTCTAATACAGGAGAATACACTGCCCACAGTGATGTGTGTGAACAAGTGGGTGATCTGTGGCGTTTTTCCACCGGACGGTACGGCACGGTACGGTTACCAATCCATGCTCCCTCGTTTTGTCACTTTTTCCATGGCCAAGCGACCTGTACCGAACCTAAGTACCCCTGCTGAATTTAGATACTGCTCTGTTTAGGTACTACTGAGCTGAACAGTGACCTAAGGGTGGAGCTAGCAATACTGGAGACCATTGATTGGTCAAGAGCAATCGTCAAAGAATCGTCATGCTAAATCTCAGACCGGCTCTGACACAACCGCCATGTTTTATTTTAGCCTCACTTTGATTATTGGGAGGCTATTATTCAAAGAGTATTATATAGAGTTTGGCATTATTGTCAGGTTTGCGTGATTGCTGTGCAAAAGCATCTTTGATACATGGATCTGCTCATCCAGACATGGGAAGGTCTTCGGAACTAGAGACCTCTTCCTGCCAATGTTCATTAAATGCGACGGAACTGAAAATGCCCGGGAGAAATGATGCACTGCAATGATCAATTCTGGTTCTGGGACCAGAACACTCAGGTGCTAAGAGTGACCTTTTAGTCAGTGACTGATTTACAACTGGAACACGAGGGGAAGTGACTCCCTGTCAAAATAACGACTTCAGTGAATCAATTAAGAGGCCAATAAGAATGACCCTTAGCTTCCATCTGCCAGCTAACGGAGGTTTACATGGTTTTCATATATACATTTTTTAAGATCTTTAAAAAACAAACACTGATAGGTTTTAACATTTTAGCCAACTGGCAGTTTGACATTTATTCATTCTACATCTGTTCTGTAACATATTGTACTTTTTTAACACAGAAGTGAGCATATTGTGATTTCTCAAATGAAGAGTGTTGAATCAGCCTCTTAAGCTGTATCTGGTTTACTTGATGCACGCTCAAATGCTCTTTTTTCTGACAAACCTTTATATTTTGCTGAATGTAACAGCACCAGCTCAAATTGAGTGCTCAAAATATCTAACAAATAATAATAATAATACATCACATTTCTATAGCTCTTTTCTAAATACTAAAAGATGCTTTACAAACAAACAAAAAAGCTTTATGAGATATGTATATAAAAAGATAAAAGTAAATGAGTAAAAGAAGGGAAATATAAAATGTGAGGCGTGGAGCAAAGGGAGGGAGGGAGGGAAGGGGGAGAGGGCAGGGGTAGAAGGTTAGGTGTCAAAAGCAATAGTGAAAAGGTGGGTTTTGAGGGCTTTCTTGAAGGATGGCAAAGTGTTGGCCTTTCAGATGTAAAGCCATGCTGGAGACAGTAGCTCTGATGTGATGTCACAGCGCTCTGAGAAAGCTATGAAAATGGCCTTGGCAGCAAGTCCCTGATAGCAGCCAGGTGGACTAATCTTCAGTCACGTCAGACCTCAGTTTTTATTAGTTTGAAAGCGATAGCCTCAGTCTGGTTAAGATTAGAGGATGGGCACTGTGATTTTTGAGTTCCACTGGGTGATGCCCACAGACTTTGTATAGAGAGTGTTCGTCTCTAGAGAGCTAACCGTGAACAAGTGCAGTATTTTCACTGAACACGCAAACACAGCATACACTGTAGACAGAACAATTTGCCTCACATGTTTGGAAGACTGACTTCTTTGTCACCCGTCTCAGTTTTTGTGTTTAATGAACAGAAGTACTTTCATTAAAGTGGGAGCCCCTGTACCAAGCAAAAATACAAAGAAAAATAAACTTGCTTGCCCAACAAAAAGTCTGCTGTGCGACACTGCGGATGTACTTTAGTCCACAGAAGTATTGACAAATATCGATCAAAACACTGTCAATAAAATGTGTAAAGCACAAAATGAACTTCCATTTTGTAAAATTCCACATGTTGAGCAGTACCAACATTACATTTACATTTTAGGTATTTAGCGGACGCTCTTATCCAGAGCGACTTACACAGTTTAGATTTATTTTACATACAATACATTTATACAGCTGGATATTTACTGAAGCAATTCAGGTTAAGTACCTTTAGCTCAAGGGTACAACAGCAGTGTCCCACCTGGGAATTGAACCAGCAACCTCTGAGTTATAAGTCCAGCTCCCTAACCATTACACTACACTGCTGCCTACATAAAGTGACTAGACTGTAAATTAGTGAATCGTGCGTGTTGTGACATTCCATACGCCAATTTACAGCTTTATACACATTGTCCTGGTAAAAGCGCCTGGCTGCATCGTGTTAGTTAGTCTGTCCATATTATTTTTACGTTTTCCGAGAGGTACACCCATTTCCTGTGCATGGGCGCAAGGTAGCATGAGCTGAGCAAAACACGTCAGCAGTGGCAGCACTGAGCAGGCTGACGAAGCTGATGCACGAGCGCTCACACTGGGAAAACTGTCATGTCATTAAATAGGTCTGGAACAGACATACAATTTCGGTAATTGGAGCAGTATGGCGTCTGGGCCCTATTGCTCTTTGGACACGTTATTGCCGACGGTGTTTAGTTTCTGTCTGCGTTATTTAGCTGGAGGTACCAGTAGCGAGCAGCTGCTGAGCTTGAGATAGAGGAGGCAGACATGCTACTTTTAATCTGATCATTGGTCTCAGCCTGTTTTCATTCACACTTCCTTATTAACACTGTACATCTGTACATCTAGCCAATTGTCATCACCACTGCCTACTTGTTCAATACTTTTTATGTATATATGTATACTTGCTTACTCCTCAAAAAAAAAAGAAAAATAATTTTACTAACCTTTTCCGTCCCAGTGTTACAGTATTACTACACTGATCTTGTGCGCAAACTATGATTGTTCTTACCATGTATTAATGTACATCTGGTAAGTCGCTCTGGATAAGAGCATCTGCTAAATGTTTAAATGTAAAATGTAACACACGTGCCAGTCAGGGTAGTACATTGGAAAGTAATGTCAAGGCTTTCTCTTAATTCTCTCATGGTGTGACACCAGCGTTGAGCGCAACATTTTACATAACATTTACATTTTACATAACATTTACATTTTACATAACATTTACATTTACATTTTAAGCATTTAGCAGATGCTCTTATCCAGAGCAACTTACAAGATGGCATTAATACACGGTAGGAACAATCATAGTTTGCGCAAGAGATCAGTGCAGTAATACAGTGATAGACATCGTTGCAGGCAGCTGCATACCATACCTGTAACACTGGGAAGGAAAAGGTTAGTATACATATACAAAAAGCATATGTAACTTATATGTGTCATGTAACGCACGATGAAGGCAGGCAAGCAAACTTGAAATGAAATTGTTGTTTTTTCTTGCACTGCAAAATCTGGGCAGATCAGATTAACTGGTCTCTACATCATCATCGTTCCCTGTATTTTGGAACAGAGAATGAAGAGTGCATTTATCCACAGGTTCCAATAATCTGTGGATAAGGGTTGCGCAACGTTTGTCATATACAGGAAAATAGTGCTATGGCAAAATTAAATTGAGAAGATTCTCTGTGGCTCAGTAGGTAGAGCATGGTTCTGTGTGGCTCAGTAGGTAGAGCGTGGTTTTATGTGGCTCAGTAGGTAGAGCGTGGTTCTGTGTGTCTCAGTAGGTAGAGTGTGGTTCTGTGTGGCTCAGTAGGTATAGCGTGGTTCTGTGTGTCTCAGTAGGTAGAGCGTGGTTCTGTATGTCTCAGTAGGTAGAGTGTGGTTCTGTGTGGCTCAGTAGGTAGAGCATGGTTCTGTGTGTCTCAGTAGGTAGAGCGTGGTTCTGTGTGGCTCAGTAGGTAGAGCGTGGTTCTGTGTGTCTCAGTAGGTAGAGCGTGGTTCTGTGTGGCTCAGTAGGTAGAGCGTGGTTCTGTGTGGCTCAGTAGGTAGAGCGTGGTTCTGTGTGGCTCAGTAGGTAGAGCGTGGTTCTGTGTGGCTCAGTAGGTAGAGTGTGGTTCTGTGTGGCTCAGTAGGTAGAGCGTGGTTCTGTGTGGCTCAGTAGGTAGAGCATGGCGCTGACAACGCTTAGGTTGTGGGTTCAATCCCCACTGGGGCCACATATACTGAAAAATGTATGCATTCACTACTGTAAGTCGCTTTGGATAAAAGGGTCTGCTAAATGGCATATATTATATTAGAAGACTTATCAATACCTATTGGTATTGCTTATTCGGCCAGTAAATTGCTTGATCACGGAAAATAATTTGCCTCCTCGATCATGAAGCTCATTGGACCAGAGGCCACTGCCTAACCCCTAGTATGAGCCTGCCAATCAGAGAGTGGGAAAGGCTCTGTTTGGGCTGAGGGGCGTGGCCTATGTGTGTGGGCCAGGGATGGGTGGGGCCTATACATACAGCCTATGGGTGGGGCCCATTTACAACCCAGACCTGCCTAGTGACTAATGCCCAAACCACGTTTGTATCATTAAAAAATTAAAAAAGAGAGAGAGAGACTTCCACCGCAGGAGAATCCGTCTCCAGATGTGAGGGACGATGAAGCTGAAAGCAGCGTCAAGCCCCTTGTGTGTGACACCCTGTGCGGCTGCACTGGAGAGAACCACACGTTCTCTAATTGCACCCATGTAATCCTTAAATGTGGGGTTGGTGCAGTCTACGTTGCCCACCTCCCAGCACTTTTCCACCACTTTTCTGCTCGCACATGTACATTTACTTAGGTTTACAGCCCTGGCCTCAAACATAATTGCAATGCTCTCCAGCTAAGTGTGGTGAATTTCAGTTAGTGCATTTCGTTTGAATACACATTACAACCTGTCCCAGTTCACCCTCCAGCTCTTCTTTGTTCAGGAACACTCCATTCATTTGGAGACCTCCTCCTCTCCCTCCTCGTAGATAATATAGCTGTCAAGTATATTTTCAATCATCTGTAATCTTATATTCATAAATGAATGAATTAGATGCATTTCAGGGTGGGCGTTTTCATCTCATAATGTACTTGTTTTAATATTTGGCAATCACAAAAATAATTTGTTAAAAGCACTGAAATGGAGTTCTCCTTTACATGCTTTCATTAGACTCTTTGCCATTAATCAAGAGGGCTTCTCAACTTTACCAACATGGGGTTGTGCTGAATATTTGCTGAGTCAAAATCCTTTTGTCACGGTGGGTGGTCATAACAGGTTCAACCCGAAAGTTACCTTTCCAGAAGGTGTGTCGCCCTGCATTTTTTTACCTGAACTGGAAAGGAATTAATTCCAGGACTCCTATAATATGCAAGGCGTGCATGACAGCCAGGATAGGCACGTGTGTTATGGCAGTAAATGACACGTTGTTGTCAGTGATTGTAATGGTTTATTTACATTTTTTTGTGTGTGCTCCTGCAGGTGATGTACTTCAGCTCCCTGTTCCCCTACGTGGTTCTGATCTGCTTCCTCGTGAGGGCATTGCTCCTGACCGGGTCCATCGATGGCATCCGGCACATGTTCACCCCAAGGTAGGCAACGGAGCTGGGCCTGCCAGTGTGACTCTGAGCCCTCCCATGTGTCGGAGCAGGGTATTATGGGAAATGGAGTTCCCCACGGATCGGTGTTGAGACCTCCACAGTTGCATATATGACTATGATACAGACATCAGTAGTGAACTAGTTACATTTCCTGATGACAAAAAACTTTAAAGACATTTAAAAGTAAATTGAGTCCAGGGCCTGGCAGATGGCGCAGCGGTCTAACGCACCACGCTTCGGAGTGGTGTGCACTGCCTGTCAGGGACGCGGATCGAAACCCGCGTCTCTACCAGACCAGCCCTGGTCGTCAGCCCGATCGGAGGCGGCATTTGGCTGTCCGCCTCCGGGGGAGGGGGGAGGGAGAGCCGGCACGAGTCCGTTGAGGAGAAGGTTAAGGAGTCCGTGGAAGAATTCCCGTCTCGAAAGAGGCGGGAACAATCGGCCAGGAGTGTGTGTCTCGCTCCCGGAGAACGGGTGACGGACTCGCGAGGGTGGGGGAGGTAAATAGAGGGTTTAATTGGCAACCAAATTGGGAGAAAACCGGAAATAAATCTGAAATAATTTTTTTTTTTTTTAAAGTAAATTGAGTCCATTATTGGGCAGCTGAAATTTAACATAGCCAAATGTAAAGTTATGCTGTAGATAATAACACTTTAGGATATGATTAATTTATAATATAAGATAAATTAGAACATTCTCAGTTTGGGTGTAAAAGTTTACCAAAGTATCTGAATCTAGATACTGTGCTGATGTGGTAAAAAAAAATGAACAAATAGGATGCTGGGATGTATGGCAAAAATGATTGAGCACTAATCAAAACTGGCTCCAGGTATCAAACTGAAAAGTTACAAAGAAGGATGTAAGATACTTAATTACTTCAAGCTCAGCAAAATGAGATTTCTTTGAGATTTGCATTTTTAAAAGGGATTAATAAACTGGATTACAGAATCTATTTCAGGCTCAGTTTGATCATTAGAACAAGGAGCCAGAGGTGGAAATGATTTCAAGGTCAATTTTACTCTGAAACGAAGGCAGTCTTTTTTAACACAGGGAGTTTGTGTTAGTAGGACCGCAGTGTACCACCCTGGGGTGTACTTGACCTGCAACCAGAAGGTTGTCTGTTCACATCCTGGGAGAGACACGTTTGTAGTGCCCTTGCAGAAGTGCACCTGAATCGTTTTGCTAAATAGCCAGCTGGGTAAATGGATATCATTCAAAGTATGAGCTACATCAGGGATTCTCAAACTCAGTCCAGGGGGACCACTGTGTATGCTGGTTTTTGATGCAGACAATCTCTTGATCAATGAAGGTTGTTGAAAACATGTGTTTTAAGTTCTTTCATAATTTTTTCCCATAAACTTATCTGCACAATGCAGGTTTGGATTGTTCCCCTTTCTGTTATCTTTGAACTCTTTTTTCCATTTTGCACAAATGTTTTAGTTTCAGTGACCAGGTGTCCACACTTTTGGCAGTTAGGACCCCACTGGTTTCACCTGCCAGTCTGTAATTTAATCAAGTAAAAAAAAGGTAACCTCTCCAAAGGAATCATTTGCCATATAGCACAGAAAATAAGAGCATTAGTTAATCTGACTGATTTACCGTCCCGGGATGTGACAATGGGACATTTATTGTTTATGGCATACATATGTTTCTGTCATAATGTGGCTTAAGAGGGTAAGTGGACATTAAAAAGTGTCTGATTAAGAACAATGAACAGTGGTTGGAATGAAAGCCAGCGTATGCAGGGCCGAGTTTGAGAACCCCTGAGGTACATTAGTCACGCTCAATACAGGAGGACGAGGTGAGATTAAATATTGTAATGAGGGTCTTTCCGGCAGTGGAGCAGTCCCAGGTGAGTCCCAGGTGTGACAGCCGCAGCGAGAGGCGGTTCTGCTTGCTCAGAGGAGAGAGCCCTCTGCTCACCCCCCCACGGTGTCCTCCTCACCCCCACACCCTCCTCCCCCCTCCTGCTGCCAGCTCCAGAAACAAATTAATGACACCCCACCGCGCGCTGCAGTCACCGTGAGAGAGGGACAGAGCGGGCTGCTCTGCTGCGTTGCTCACGCTACAGATCCACAGGAGAGAGAGAGAGGGGGGGGGGGGTGCACCTGGTTTAAACTACCAGACCACTTAGGGCACCAGAGACGTAGTCCATCGTTGGTGCGTGTGTCTGGACTGGAGGCTGGGGCTCATTTTAAAAAGAAAAACAAACAAACTACAGAAATAAATCAGTGTTATGTCAGGAGTCGGGCGAGACCCATAACAGAGAGAGCAGGAGGGGATGAAAGGCAATCTGACTTCCACGAAGCACGATGACACTTGATGATGTCACACTTAGACAAATATAGTCAAATATAACCCCACAGGGCCGTGGATCTGTCACAGGAAGTCATGAGGTAATATAACAGGTCTTTCAGGAGAGTCATTGACTCTTCTTTTTTTTTTTTTACATTTATTTCACATTTTTCCCAGTTCTCCCAATTTGGTTGCCAGTTATACCCTCTATTTATCTCAATTCGCCCTCCCCCACGAGTCCGCCGCCCGTCCTCCGGGTCGAGACACTCTTTCCGGGCCGATAGATCCACCTCTTCTGAGACGGAACTCTACCACGGACGCCTTTTTCCTGCTCCTCGACGGACTCCGATCGGGGCTGACGACCAGGGCCGGTCTGGTAGAGACGCGAGTTTCGAACCGCGTCCCTGACAGGCAGTGCACACCACACCGGACCAGCCAAAGTGCGGTGCGTTAGACCGCTACGCTATCCGCCGCCCCTTTGACTCGGTATCCCTCTACACGTCCATACAGTATGCCGAGTGGGCCAGTAATACTAAGCCACAAACAAAACCCGAAGCATCCTGATGGTTATTAAGCTTATTACATTTTCTTGTAAGTTATAGATTATATATTTAATCTGCAGAGATATTAAAACATCAGTTGTGATATCCATCAAGCTGTCACTTTAGCAAATAAGTCAGGTAGGTACAGGTGACTGCCAAAATAAAGGACACACTTGAGTGTTCTGGAAAAACACAGAAGGGTTCTGAAGGTGCCTCTTTTATGAGGTGGGGTGCATTTTCCTCGCAACAGGAAATGCGAAAAACGACAGCAGTCTTCTACCTAGGATTCAAACCTCTCACCTTCTGGTTAAAGTCAGCTGGAGGGTTTGGATCGATCCCCCTGTGTGTTTCTCCCTTTCTGCGGGCAGCTGGAGATCATGCTGGAGCCCAAGGTGTGGCGCGGAGGCGGCCACGCAGGTGTTCTTCGCCCTGGGCCTGGGCTTCGGCGGGGTCATCGCCTTCTCCAGCTACAACAAGAGGGACAACAACTGCCACTTCGATGCGGTGCTGGTCTCCTTGATCAACTTCTTCACCTCCGTGCTGGCCACCCTGGTGGTGTTCGCCGTCCTCGGCTTCAAGGCCAACATCATGAACACCAAGTGTGTCGCGCTGTGAGTAGGGATGCTCGTTTTAAGACATTTCCTTGATCGATCGTCACCCCACGTTAACAAACAGTTCATTGATTCATCTAAAAAAAAAAGAAGTTACATTTGCGTATGACAGAGAATACAAAATGGGCTTTTTTTTTCCTCAATCAAAGCTTTACTCAAACTTTTGAGAGTCAGCCTCAAAATCATCGATTAATCATTAACATCCCTAGCCGTAAGTCAAGCCTTCGAGGAAAAAAACTCAGGAAAAAACTCTGTGACAGTCTGAAGAGCAGTCCCCTTTCGTTCCTTTCGCCTTTACCCGGTGACATAAACACGCCTGCAGCCCCCAGCAGAACGGTCTCTTTGCTGCGCTGCCCGTTCATAGACTTTCTTCCCCCTAATGATATGCCTCAGCAGAGCCTGTTCACAATGACACCTTAATATCAAGGCCTGAATTCAATCAGCATTTGAACACTTTCACTCACAATTAAATACAAGTGTTCCTTTTTTTTTGTTGGCAAGTGCAGAGAAAATTCTTCATCAAAATGTTTACAGATCATCAACTTCTAAATAAAAATGTTGTTTGCTCTGAGAGAAAAGTAACGCTTGCATTTATTGCAAGGACAAATTTTTCGATCAAACTTGTTTCGCTTTGCTTGCTGGAGGACATGTTAGAAAATAATACGTATGCTCGGCAAAAAGTGATGAAAGGATCTTTAAATTCAGCGTGCTCACATGATCATATTTTACCGGAGGGATGTTCTTAAAGGACCTATTGTGTAAGGAGTATCAGAGTTAAATGAAAAAGTGTTGGGTTAGTGTTAACACTGTCAGGACTGCATTTACCACACCTTTGATGCTGGGTGATGTGTTGTCATGTCTGATACACAGTGCTGGTGATGATGATGATGCACTAGATTTGGTTCTCTGGTGAAATAATGTGTGGCTTATATCTTTCTTGTGAGATTCGAGTAATAGTCGAACACTCTTTGGCGTTTTTGCTTACCGTATTTTTCGGACTATAAGCCGCTACTTTTTTCCCATGCTTTGAACCCTGCGGCCTATACAACAGTGCGGCTAATCTATGGATTTTTACGGTTTAGTCCACCACCTTTAAACTCTGTAAAACCTGGGTAATTAAACATCACCTGTTATAGTCCTCGGCTTGTTAACAAAAACAACATAATTGCAGATGATAAAGCCTGTGTTACTTGATATGCTCACTGTTAACAAAAACAACATAATTGCAGATGATAAAGCTGTGTTCTTGTCAAAATATATATAGCTTATGTATATAGTTATGTACCGCAAGACTGTCAGTGCTGATTTGAGTTAAATAACTCACTGGTTTTTAATGTCAGATTGTCAGTTGTGGCTCTGTAGGAAGAGCATGGTGTTGGCAACGCTTAGGTTGTGGGTTTGATTCCCACTGGGGCCACATATTCAGAAAAATGTATGCAATCACTACTGTAAGTCACTTTGGATAAAAGCGTCTGCTAAATGGCATATATTATATATTATATATTAGATTGGCACCACATAGAGTTGGACAAGAGGCAGTATGAATCAGCATTATTAAGCTTTGTTGTCATGCTGTATTGTAGACAACCCCAGTGTGTCTATTCACTACAGGAGGAACATTGGAGTGTGTTTGTGTGGATGACCGCTCTGTCTTTCTTTCTTTCTTTTGTTGCGATAATCCAGAAACACAAAGAAGATTGTTGGATTTCTGGGTAATGAGATCAGCCATGACCTGATCCCCCAGCACATAAACTTCAGTCACGTGACCCCGGAGGACTACCTGCAGATAACGCAGATCATCCGCGAGGTGAAGGAGGAAGATTACGCCCGCCTGGGCCTGGACTCCTGCAACATCGAGGATGAATTAAACAAGGTACGCATTCACCTGGGCTGAGGGAAATCCCTATCCCCATTGCAGCTCTCATGAAGGGTTTTAGAGCTATTGTTGTTGTTATTATTATCATTATTGGTCCTCCGGTGAAATGAGGTGTGGATTTATCTTTCAGCTGAGAATTGAGTAATAGTTAAACACTCTGAGGAGTATTTGTTTGTAGTAGGAGTGTGAGACCTGGGGCCTGTCTCACGAAGGAAGTTCAACACAGTCAGGGTATCTTTACGTCACACAAAGCCTAACAAAGGCAATTACGGCTAACCTGTCTCACGACGGTGGTTATCAACTCGCTCTGTCAACCCTGTTTTTTCTGATCGAGCTATGAGCACGTGCACACAAAAGGGGCAGCGTTTGTAACACAGCCAATCGCATGCAACATGGAGAGATCCAGAGCACTGCTTCACGAAGCAGGATTGGTGGGTTAGGGAGCTAACTTTGGGCTTAACCCTGGGTTTTCGGTCTCACGGCTGTGGCTCACACAGGGCTGCGGTGATGGGAATGTGAGTGCAAGCCAATCATTCTTGGGAATCCCATGAGAAAATGACACCACACTTAAGAATTTCTCCATCCATCCATCCATCCATTGTCTAAGCCGCTTATTCCTGGTCAGGGTCGCGGGGGGGAGCTGGAGCCTATCCCAGCATGCGTTCGGGCGAGAGAGGCAGGAATACACCCTGGACAGGTCGCCAATCCATCACAGGGCACAACACCATTCACTCACACACTCATACCTACGGGCAATTTAGACTCTCCAATTAGCCTAACGTGCATGTCTTTGGACTGTGGGAGGAAACCGAGTACCCGGAGGAAACCCACGCGGACACGGGAGAACATGCAAACTCCACACAGAAAGGCCCCCGGCCTGGATTTGAACCCGAGACCTTCTTGCTGTGAGGCGACAGTGCTATCCACTGCACCACCGTGCCGCCCGAATTTCTCCATTTCACACTTTTATTTAAAGTGATTCACTTTACTGAATAGAGTAAAATAGAGTGTGATGTAATGGCTGTTTCCGGGTAGCGGTTTTGTCTTTATGCTTATACTCAATCCATTTTAGGTCAATTACAAATGGAAATTTGGATAAGCGTTGATTTCTCAATTTTTTGACCAGCTTTTCTGTTAGTATTAAACTCTGTGAGTTTTATATCCATTCCCTTCTATTTTAATCTGTCTTTATATATCTACTTTTAGTTTGCCTTGGTGCACAAATCACTTTGCTTTGACTTCACACAGCATGAATAATTGACAAGGCATAAAGTTCAAGGAAGACACAGCACTGAATAGAGAAAGCCTGGCTTGTGTGTCATTTCATCACAAGTTCATATGTGATATCGCTACGACACAAACAGTTGTTTATACTTATATGTCAGGGGTGTCAAGCCCATTCCATCGAGGGTCAAGTGTGTGCAGGTTTTTGTTGCAACCAATGCACCACACCAGGTGATTTCAATTAGTTCCCCTCCTTGGTTACAGAAGGGAGTAATTAGTGAATTCACCTGGTGGTGCATTGGTTGCAACAAAAACCTGCACACACTCGGCCCTCGATGGAATGGGCTTGACACCCCTGCTCTATGTCTATGTCAAAGTGGTGTGCTTTACACCTCCCATTTTGTAAAAGTAGTAAACCTTTATCCAAAATGTGCTGGCCAAAGGTAAATTGACTTGTTTTGGACCTGTAAACCGGTCCTGTAAATCTGCTCTGGATGAGAATGTGATTCTCTAATGGTGACGGTGCAGATGACTCAAGCCTCTTTGCTCATGAAAGTGAAAACGTAACGTAAATGTAAACACAGCTAGTATACACGAGTCATTGGGATTTACGTTTGTTTTCTTTACGAGTGCAAAGGCATGGCTGGTATTCGGATCTTCACGAAACATCAATAACAAAAATAATAAAGAGATAACACAAATCATTTGAGGTCATTCCTTCATAAGTGTCAACAGTTACATTTCTCCAAAGGCTAATTTTGAATGGAATGCTGTTTGACCCGACTTTGACTTTGGGGGGGGGGCACAAATACTGCATCGATTTTGATGTATCTGATTTTCTCCTGTTCAGTGTTTAAGGGTCAAGATCCTAGTTTAACTATGTGGTTGCTCCTAGCACCCAGGAACTGTACTTCCCTCTAGGGTGGCTTTCAGCTAAACTGTTCTTGACTACGGTTAACACTTTGTTGTACGTCGCTCTGGATAAGAGCGTCTGCCAAATGCCTGTAATGTAATGTAATGTAATGTAAGATCTTTCCGTGTCTTTCTTGTTCAGGCTGTCCAAGGCACTGGCCTGGCGTTCATCGCCTTCACCGAAGCCATGACCCACTTCCCCGCTTCGCCCTTCTGGTCGGTCATGTTCTTCCTCATGCTGGTGAACCTGGGCCTGGGCAGCATGTTCGGCACCATAGAGGGCATCATCACGCCGCTGGTCGACACCTTCAAAGTGCGCAAGGAGATCCTCACAGGTGGGCGTTGCCACAGCGATGTGACCGACGCAACAACACAACACAGTGGTTCCGTGTGGTTCAGTAGGTAGAGCACGGCGTTGGAAAACGCTTAGGTTGTGGGTTCGATTCCCCACTGGGACCACATGTACTGAAAAATGTATGCATTCACTACTGTAAGTCACTTTGGATTAAAGCGTCTGCTAAATGGCATATATTATTATTATTATATTACAGTGCTTGGGCCCGGTCACTCCCACTGCTAATTTGATGTGCATCAATGTGTTTTGATTCAAACCACTTATAATTTAAACTCTTTAAACACCATTTTTTTAGACAGTAATTTGTTATGATTAGCCGATATTAAGCCATTCTCCCCATAATCCTGTAAGAAGTAAGAGGGGCAGAGTGATCGTTGTGCATACGTCCCCCCGGGGGGAGACCAGGGCGTGTCTCTGACAAGCGAAACGCAGCATCGTCGGACGGGCATGCTGAAAACCGTCGGCTAATTCAGTTCTGTGGTTTCGTTGTTGGCCTTTCGGGTTTTGGCCGGTGATGAACTTGACCACCGCCCTATCAGAGAGCAGGGATTCCCCCCCCACACCCTGTTCTGGAGGACCGCAGTATCTGCAGCGTTTCAGTCCAGTCAGGAAATAAGCCGTGTGATTTATCTCGTCGTTTCATGTCCTTATTGAGCCACCTACCCCGTGTGTTAAATGAGAGGATGAATGGTTGGAATGCTGCTGTATTGCAGCTCTGCCTTCAGGGGAAAGAATTCAGCCATGTTTCCCACACGGAAGGAGTCGGCACAAAATGGGCGAAGGAATCCTATTACATAATATTGTGCCACTCGCTGGCTAAGAAGCTTTACAGCGTTTATCGTTTAGTTGTACTGTGAGCTAGAGCTGTCACATTGTATTAGAATATTAGGCATAATTTTGAATCTGCATTCGAACACCAGTTTCGAAGATGAATGGGGAGATTCGATTTTTTCATTTTTTTAATTATACTTTTTTAAATAATAATACGGCGTGCCCATAATCCAAATGGCGACTCAAATGACCAATAATGCAATAGACAGTAGCCTACCCTAGTCTCTCTTTAAACTGTGAAAATGAGGCTTCAGTTAAAACGTAGTTACAGAGAACTCGTATTTGGACCAGAGCCAATAAAATGTGGTCACACAGACTAGAATTTCTCATGCTTTGCAGGTGACATTTCCGGGACATTTTGAAGGTTTTTAAGTAATATTGAAGAGATTACTGTGTGCGGTTATCAAACTGAATCCAGGTCAGAGTTACAGACAGCACAGAACCCACCATAGTCACTGATTAAATAACATTAACTGTCCCAGTTTCAGACCCCTCTTTATGTTTGCCCATGTTTAGATACAACATAAATATTCATAGAAACACGAAGTGACTGACCAATTTTGCTGACCTTGTGTGCCCTCTTGTGGTGAAAAGTAGATTGCGCAGGAGGCAGTACACTGCGATAGTGTGGCTGAGGACGTTCTGCAAGGGTACCAGAGCTGCATTTAGTCACAGGTCACAGTTGAAAGTGTGTGTGTGTATGTGTATGGGCATAATTGACATACTTCTCTCCTGCTATGCTCCTCCTGGCCACAGTGGGGTGCTGTTTGCTGGCCTTCAGCATTGGCCTGATCTTCGTCCAGCGTTCCGGGAACTACTTTGTGGCCATGTTTGACGACTACTCCGCCACCCTGCCGCTGCTGATCGTGGTCGTCCTGGAAAACATCGCGGTGGCCTGGGTCTACGGCATCGACAAGTACGTGCTCCCCGCCGAAGCCAGGAATGATTACGCGTTTTTGGCCAAAGCGCATTTATTGTCAAAAGGCACAGGAAGCTAATCCCTTCACAACAGTGTTTGGTTGACTGCACCAGTTGGTACTGGTGCACAATAACAGACCAGCATGTAGAATAACCTCTCTAAGCCTGCCGCTCAGCTTCCTTCCCTGCCTGCCCATTTTTGAAATGTTTACTGACTTTTTCCATGTCCAACTTCAAATTGAGTTAACTTCAAGCTCCTTTTTAAATTGTGATGGATGAAAGTAGTGGAATGGCTAGCATATGCACATGCTTACAAACAGCTCTTCATCCCCCGTTCGTGTTATTTAAGAAGTGTGAGAGAGGCCGTGTCCTCTCCTCGCTCCACCAGCTGAGCAGTGCAGACACTGCGACGGGGGACCGCTGGCGCGTTAATGTGACGGCTGACTGGAGCTGATATCCAAGCTCAGATTAACGTTATTAAGGGGAGACTACCCCCCTAGATAGGCAAAAAAGGAAAGAAAATAGATATCACACCATCATATGTGTCAACATATGTCAACATATGTGTTTTTTTTATGTTGACACATTAGAAAAAAAAACTTTACTATAGTCATAGAAAATCTATTTTCGATCAAACTTTCTACATTTCTTCCTATCCATATTCTGCTTCTTTCTACAGAAGAGTTTGATGATATATCATTCATAGCCCTGTTTATAGTACATTTTATGCAAAAACATGGCGAAAAACATGGCGAAAATAGATTTTCTATGACTATAGACTGTATTTCCTGATGTATGGGCTGATACGAGGACATAGACACAATCTCTTCTGTAAAAAGTTTCTTTTCTAATGTGTCAACATAAAAAAACACATATGTTGACATATGTTGACACATATGATGGTGTTAGTGCCCTTGGCGATATATGCCTAATTAGGCCTAATTAGCACCTAATTAGCATAATAAACATACAATTCAGAAAACTTGCAATACATTTTTTCTTAGTTTTTATGTACATAACAAACTGGGAATGTGTTCATAGTGATATCTATTTTTTTCTTTTTTTGCCTATCTAGGGGGGTAGTCTCCCCTTAAATATAGTGAACGCTGGGGCCTCCCGTAGGTCTGTAAGACAAATGTTCTTTGACGCTCCACAATGCTGTGAGATGTACAGCATTTTAATGGGCATCTTAGCTGATCTGTTACATAATCAGGACTCTTTAAATGATTTTTCATCATCATCATCTTTTTATAAACTACCAGTGAATAATGAAATGCGTCCTTTTAACCTACTGTACTGTCTACATGCACATCCCATGTGACCAGAACAAAACAAATACAGCCTTAGCATTAAGGTCGAAAAGGCCACGTAAATCAATTCCTGGCTGGACTGTGGTACTGTAATTGGCGAGGATGTTTATTCTAAGTTTTAAAACCACCATGTACACATCTTTGTAGAGGTAAAAGCCACTTTTTAGCAGCTTGCTTGCAAGGCATTGCCTGTGTTGTTAGAAAACAGCAGTTGCGACGCTGGCCACGGAGACCGGGGTTCGATCCCACCGGCCACGCTAGAGTCGACTCTGGGGGCGGCAATTGGCTGTTCACCCTAGGGAGGGGAGGGAAGTCGACAGGACGTTCGCTGCGCACAGGAGTGGCTCTGTAGTACCTGGTTGCGGTCGACGGCTTGGCGAATGCCGTCTCGGAGGAGATGATACTTCGCCTTCACTACCGGTCACAGGGCTACGGCAGCGAACTCACATTACGAGGGGGGGATTGACTTGAAAATAGTGGGTGTGATTGGCTACCAAATTGGGAGAAAATGTAAATGTAAAAAAAAAAAGTAAAATCTGAAACAATAAAAAAAATGTAAAACAGTGAAAGCTCCAATTTAATATATTTCAGAGGACGCCCCTAGGTGAATTTTAAGTGTCACACGATCAGTAAGAAGTGTCATTGCACGCATGCTATGTGTTAAACATTCTCTCCTCAGTCATAACAAAAGGTAACCCAGAGTCCTCAGCCCCAGTTCAGATGCATTTTATTTTTTAAATGAATGCACAGCACAGCAATGAAATTCACACTCACATAATGCAAGCCAAGTAATTGACCGTTGCCAGGCAACAAGCTTAATTTATGCGCGAATATTTTCTGTGAATTTTGCGCCGAGCCAAAAAGTGTAAAGAATCTTCCCTTCCTAACGCGCCGGCCCTTTGAGACGAGGGCAACCGACAACCTCCCCTTCACGAGCCCTGTCTGCTTCTGTGTTTTTTTAAACCAGGTTTATGGACGATCTGAAAGACATGCTGGGGTTCTCCCCGTATCGCTTCTACTACTACATGTGGAAGTATATCACGCCCCTGGTGCTCCTGCTTCTGCTGGCGGCGAGCTTCATTCAGCTGGGAATGACCCCCCCCAGTTACAGCGCCTGGATCGAGGATCTGGTATGTAACGAACGACCAGGGCTTTTCTTCTTCTTGATGTTGTTGTTGTTTCTTTTATTGATTCAATGCAACACATGGCTTTGTGACTATTCCTCCCACCCCAGTCTTAGAACAGCAGTTTCCTGTACATTTCCAAAAGATTTCACGTAGTAAAAGGCACCAGTTTTTGTTTTAATACGATAAGATGAACCCCCAGGGGGGTAATGTGATTGGTTGGACCTACAGAGCCAAGCATTCACAAAATCTGCTTTGTACCTACTATTTAAATCACCCCCCCAAAAAAACCTTAAAAAAAACGAATTCACTTCCTTGTTCCTCATAGAAATACCGGTCAAATGGCATATCTGTGAATCTACCAGTCAAGCAGATTCAGGGAGCAGTCCAAGCAGATCAGTTTTGGGTGACATGTGTCACAAGTTGACATTTAAAAAATGTGTATACACATTCACGGTGAGAGCCTAGCCTAGCCAGGCCGCCATTGTAAATAAGAATTTGTTCTTAATGGCTTGCCTGGTTAAATAAAGGTTAAATAAAAAATTAAAAAAGCCTAGCCTAGCCACACCCTTCAGAGAAACAAAAAGCGCTAACCCGCTCCCGTGGCCGCTGTGCTTCCCCCCCCACAGGCTCAGGAGAAGTCCCAGAGCTACCCCCCCTGGGGGCTGGCCCTGTGCATCTCCCTGGTGGTGGTGGCGATCCTCCCCGTGCCCGTGGTCTTCGTGCTGCGCCACTTCAACCTGCTCGACGAGAGCGCGGCCGGCGGGCGCTCGGCCGTCTCCTACAGGAAGGGCCGCACGGCGGAGGAGGAGGAGGAGGCGGGGCCCGGGGACGACGACGACGCCAGCCTCATCCGCGGCAAGTGCCCGCCCAGCGAGGAGCCGTCCCCCGTGCCGCCGGGCAAGAGCATCTACCGCAAGCAGAGCGGCGCCGGCGACGCAGACACCGCGCCCAACGGCCGCTACGGCATCGGCTACCTGATGACAACCGACACCACGCCGGACACACCCGAGCCAGACTTGTAGCTCCCCCCCCCCCCGACAGCGTGTGTGTGTGTCCGTACAAGCGTCCCGCCGCCTTCGTCCGTCTCAGCGTCTGCGCATTATTAACTTGTATATCTTGTAGATAACATAGCTCCTGTCGTTATGCACATCCCGATCCCGACCCGACTTCCCCTCCCCTCTAACCTGCTTCCCCAGCCCTCCTCTCCCCCCCTCCCCATGTAGGCCCTTAAAGATGAAGATATGTAGAAAGGCTGTATATATAAACGCTTCAGGCACATCACAAGCCCCTAAGTTGCCCTGCGGAGAGCCGCAGGGAGAAGGGAAACCAGTTTCCCCACCTGAGGTCACTGCAGGAACGCACAGGGAAATTCAGGAGCAAGACGTGGACGTCAAACATTTCCTGTCCTGTAGTTTCAGTACTGTGCAACCGCAAAAGAATGGATGGCTTTTTGACCTAAATGATTTCCCCCCACCCCACCCACCCACCACCCCAAAAACTAAACTAAACCTGTGCCTAATAACCCAACATTTTATTTATAGAATACTTGGTGGACTTCGTAAATTTGTATGGTATTCTGTAAATATATAATATACATATATTTATCTGCACAGTTTGGAATTCAGAATGTTTGCTTTCAGTCAGAAGTGCTGGGCATCTTTGCAGCTGGTCTTGTTTACTGATGTGCTGTCATTGTATAAAACAAAAAAACTAACAAACATAAAAAACTCATGCTTCCAACTCTTGTAAATACTTTTTTCCATGAAATTGCTTAAAATTGCAATGCCTTTTTTCCAATGGGATTAAAGATCAAATATGATCAAAATTGTGTTGTGTTGTGTTGTGTCCGGTCTTATCACAAACGAACTTCCCCTTGACGAGAGATCCTTCTACTTAAAGGAATACCAAAGTCTATGATCAGATATCCCAGCTGGATTAATTTCACATTCTTTGTTTTTAAGGCAGGTAGGTTTCCATGTTGAAATGAACCAAGTTGATGTCGCAGCCTGATTAACGTCACCATTTCATCTTTCAGCGGAAATACTAACAGGGTTTCTGCTGTACGGAATATCAGCACCATCTTGCAGCTGCAACGTAAACTGCTCATTCGGGAAAATACTGTGCTCATTCGACAAAAAATATTTCAATCCTATTGTAATAATGATGATATGTACCTGTTTGTTTACGTATTTAATTTGTATCAGGTATTTAATTTGTATTTATTTATATACTCTTCCAAAGCGCTTACCTGTTCTCTTCACAACAGAAAATACAGCGATATTATCTAAACTTCGCCTACCTTACAAAAGTAATTCCATTTGACATTACAAAGACAAAGGCCTAAAGCATTTGAAAAGTAAAGCTATTTATTTTCCATCACCCGAAGTGAAAGATCGTATAAATAATACCTAAGGCACTCATTTGCTTAACACAACGTCCCTTTCGTCTGTCTGTGCGCCTGCCAACTGTATGGAATAACCGTCAGGCTTCTGAGGTAACTTTCAAAACACGAGAATATTATTATAATATTAATATAGTATTGTTATGTATGTATAGCTAAATATATAGACTAGTAATAATATAGTAAACTAAATATACCATGGTTTGTATGAAGTAGTGAACATAAATATATCGCAAATTGTCTTCCATAGTTGAGAAAACTTCAATCATATCCATATGACTGACGTGAGCAACGTTTTTTCAAAGCGCAAGTTCTACTGGTGTAAGGCCAGTAACCGTGTCAACGGCAACGATAACACATTTAGCAGGGGTTTAATTCTGCTTTCCAGCTGTTATTTGGATACATTTGTAAACATTATTGGACGGTGGAAGGATCTGTTTCTAACTGGTCCCATACAGAGATTATACTGAAACTACCCAGGGAAATATCACAACCACAAGCTTTTGATGTTGTCTAACTCAAGGGTTCCCAAACCTCTCATCCATGTATTCGTTCAATTTCACCACCAGGGCACCTGATTCAACTCGTTAACTATTTAAATGAGTTGAGTCGGGTCTGCTGGTGGTGAAATTTAACGATGGGCTCAGTGAGCACCCGCTGCATGGATAAGAGTACGATTAGTTCCCGGAGTTAAGGACTTGAGTCTTTAGCTCGGGTCCCCTCTTTTGTCGCGGAGAGTTCGTTTGCGGGCAGAACCAACACCGTCAACATGGACAAGGTCTCCAACCACCAATTTCAAACTCCATTTTGGGGTTGTCTTCCAATTTTATGCGAGATTGCTATTTTTAGTTCTTGGACCAACATATCCTGGTCAGCAGACATCAACCTAGTCCTAGAATATCTGTGTCGGAAAACCCTAGAAAAAGAGTGTATCTTGGGCCAGCAGTCAAAATCTTCAAGTGGGTACATAAACTGTATAATACTGCCCTCTTGTGGTAAAAACGAGACATCTCCGTTTACGTGTCGCCTCGACACAAAAACACGCCACACCGACCGTGATACTATCCCGAGGATCATCGCGCAGTAAACCACTGCAAAACTCTCCCATTGCCAAATATTTGTCTAGTTTATATTCCGTTTCAGATTCTTGATAGCCCACTTAACAGATGTATAATAAATGATTTGATCACTGCTTCGTGGAACAACGATAACGAGGTATTCTGGATAACTCACCCTTTTAATTTAGCTCACTTCAGCTCATTAAGATTAAGATAGCCTTTATTAATCCCGTGGGGGTGGAATTTGGTCATTTCAAATTTCCACATACTGTAATTATATTCCAGGTATCATCTGATTTATTTTTACGTTTATTTTCAACTCGGGTTCGTGTGGAGTGTTCGAATATGTACCCACACAATCCGTAGCGTAGCCTATATTTATAACGAACCGTTATATAAGAGAGGACTCCTCAAATCTGGCCCAGGAATCCAAATTCGGTCCTGGTTTTGCTTTCTCTCAGGTAGGCAATTGAACAATTGATTGGCCAGAGTGTCTTCGCACCTGACTCCCAGGTAAAGGGAGGGTGGGAAAACAGCAGTGCTCGGCCCACGAGGACCGTGATTTGAGGAACCCGGGTTTATAGGCTATCGATAACCATTGATTTAGCTCAGGCGTGCCCAGTCTTGTCCTGAAAGGGCCAGTGTGAGTGCAGGTTTTTGTTCTAACCCAGCACTAAAACGCCTCATTCAACTAATCAAAGTCTTGATTGAAGATCGCGGTTAGTTCATTAGCTGAATCAGGTGTTGTGGCCTGCACCCAAACCGGGTGGGTATCTCCGATACGATTGGCCACTCGTGATTTAGCTTGCGTGGGTGTGTTTATAGATGCCGGAAGTCTTATATCAATGGAAATGTATTCACGTCAGAATGGAGCTGTATTTGTATAGCTATACAAATATGCTTTACAAAAGGTTTTCACGCTACTACTTTACTTAATCCGATTATTTACGCAGTGGAAGTACTAACTAGGCAAGAGACGGTACAGAGTATATAAATTAAATTGTTTATCGCCTTTTGGTTTTACTTGGTTGCTCTTGTTTTGTATATATCATGAAGAAAATTAATTATATGCGTCTGGATTTCATTCGCACAGTCGGCACAGTTCAAGTGTAATGCAGAATCAGCCAGTAGATGGCGCACGATGCACGGGATTGGTAGGGATTTTTGATGGACGTAGCCTATATACAAGCAATCAAATTGTCAATTTTTAAATTACACACGAAAACATGCGATTTAATTTAATATCGCAGGCCTTATATATTCATTTCTCCATACATATTACAATATATTAATGTATTCCTAATTCAAAGACTAAAATGGCTTTCCTACTATATTCTGATAAACTTCTGAGACAAGGAATCGAACACTACAGATAGCTATGTCTACAGAATTGTTCTCGTAGAGAGAAATGTGCTCCTTTTCCATTGCTTTTAAATATACATCCTCTTGTATGCGTTGGTCTCTAGCTCAGCAATTATTTATTGATAAATTTATGGCATAATTTTGTCCAAAACTGTTTTATTATTAAACATAATTCCGTAGACTACGTGGTAGGCTATTGCGGAAAAACACGACGCAATCCGAATGGATTCTTGCAACCATGTTGAATTTTGAACATGATAATTGGCAGAAAATCAGGCGTGTGAAACGTATTTGCGTCACACACACACACACACACCAGCTATCGATGACGAACAAAATAAGACTCCTCCTCGATTCTACCTTCGCTTCTATTTGCGCGTTCATCTCCATCACCGCCCGGAGTCGCTCGCCTCGACAAGTGGGATTGCACAAGTGGTTATAAACGCAACTTTTAAGTTTCCGCGATTCTGTAAACAAACAGGCTACCTAAACAGCCATTGCACCTGGATTTTGGGGTCGAAAAAAAAAACGCCTGTAGTTCTTCGAACTCTTGCTGTTGGCTGCACTTTTAATTTTCACCTAAAATACGTCCCCTCTCTTAATTGAAGTCTGTTGAGAATATTTTTTGTTTGATTCGTTCTTTTCTTCCTTAATGTCCCGAAAAACCAGTGACAATGACTATACCCTCCGGAGCATGAGCAACCTGATGGGCGAGAGGAGGAAGAAAGTGAGCGACGACGGAGAGAGAAGCCTCATCAAGGCTCCCTCGAACGCGAGCCTCAGCAGCCAAGCATCCGCCAGTGCTCCCACTACCGCTCCCACTGGCGCCTCCTCGTCCTCCACCACCGCCACCGCCGGAGAGCTGGAGCGAGCGGCGCGCAAGCAGTTCCAGCAGGATGTCACGCCCGCCTTCGTCTACGTCCTGGCGGCGTTCTCGGCGCTCGGCGGGTTTCTCTTCGGCTACGACACCGGCGTGGTCTCGGGGGCGATGCTGCTGCTGAAGAGGGAGATGAACCTGAGCGCGCTCTGGCAGGAGGTGCTGGTCTCCAGCACCGTGGGAGCGGCGGCTCTCTCTGCCCTGGCCGGCGGGTTCCTCAACGGGCTCTTGGGACGCAGGGTGTGCATCCTGCTGGCCAGCTTCATCTTCTCCGCCGGGGGAGTGGTGCTGAGCACTGCCCCCAACAAGGAGGTCCTGCTGGTCGGGCGGATTATAGTTGGTCTGGGACTGGGTAAGTTTCTTTCTTTCTTTCTCGTGCAATGTTATTTTGCAGTTTTTTTCAAAAAAATCGATGTCCCGCACACGTTTCGAGTAGCTCGTGACACACCGAGCTACGTGGTTAAAAGTTGTCCTTGTGAATTCGTGAGTTTAAATGGCTGAAGTTACAATTTAAACCGCGCGATAACGTCCACAGGCGATCAGTTTTGACTTTTATCTCAGGAGCCAAGGCTATTTTCCAGGACTCCACCTCATGGAGTCAGGTGCAAAGTTTGTTTTCTCTTCGCACACAACGCGCGCCCGTCTTCGATTGGACCAAGAGAATGTCTTCGGGGTTTTAGCCAATCAGACGCCAGTACGCGTTGTACGCGAAGAGATAAACCACTCATCTAAAACGTTGGTAATGACTCAAAACCAGGGTTTCCGCAAATAATATCAACACTGAATATCGTTGGTACAACTCACTGTGGAGTGCAATCACAATTTCACGCAATAACTGAACTGACACGCAGACATTCAGGGCTCAAAGGAAATGTGCTTACTGAGCTTGTATACTAAATGAATTACCATTGTCAAAGTAATTACATAATTTGTATGTAGGCCTACTGTAATTGTTTTGAGAACAAACAGATTAGAACTGACTACAAACAAATCAATACTGTCTAGGTACAGTACAGATATGTCTTAATGTTGTTTTGCTTAGCTGACACCCTTAGGAAGGGGAATCTACATTGACAGTGTGTTTGCGTATAATATTAGTCATATATGTAGCTTGATATTGACTAAAACCTCAGGTTATTAACCTTGATCAGTCTCTCAAGAGCAGGTCCAGACCATCATCATCATCATCATCATCATCATCATCATCATCAATATCATCATTTATCATATCATATTAATTGAAAGCTTCAAGAAAAGTGAAATAACAGATAATCGGATAATGTAGTGATATGAGTTTTCCAGTTGTGTGTGTGTGTGTGTGTGTGCCTGCCTGTGTGTGAGCCTGTGTTCCTAGGGCTGTGTAATTTGTGGCTTGGGCGTAATACAGCAGACAGCCAGCTGATAGGTGTTGGATCTGTGGAGACATCATACCTTGGTGCAGCTGTACTAGCTGTATGAGGCTGAATACTGCACACCTGTATCTATTCATGAAACAAGAGATCGCTTCTTTGGGTAAATCTCTTTCATTCTGATGATTATTACAACAAATCAGAGATACTGTCTTTTAGAGAATAATGAAAAAGCGTTTTTCATATAGCATTTTCTATTGGAAATGCATTGAAGAAGCTTGTGATTACCCAAACTGATTTTGTCAGTCTTCATCCAAAAGGGAATGCCATGGATCGATGGAACTAGATTTACTCAGAAAAAGAATGTCATATAATACTATATATTAATAATGTATTACTTTTTGAATACTTATCTCTCTCACCCTTGTTCCAAAGAGCACCACCTGTTAAATATTTCCCCCTTTTTTCATCAGAGCTTTTCCAAATGAACACACTCGGTTTTCTTTAACAAACTGCATACCGTTTGCCATATTTTGTGGGATGTTTTGGCCCTTGTAAGTTGCATGTGTGGAAAGCATGCCCTTCCACAAGGGTCCAAACAAAGTGGCTGGTGCCAGCATCAGCGCGATCTATGCACACATCTTCAAATGTTTAAATGCTTATTCAGTTACTCTTTTGGAGAAGGAACCAGATTAGATATTTCTCATTACATCTTTGCAGGAAACAGTTGTAGAATGGTTTGAGTTCCTTGCTGATGAGGGCGCTCTCTGGGTAGATTTGAGTGTTGAATCTGAATGGTGGCTTAGTTTTGTCTTGGACTTTGGTCACATGGTTGAAATGTTAACTGTGCTAAATGTGTAGTTGGGCTTGGTCAAGGTGGAGATTCACTCTGCACTCTAGGGCTGTGTTCGAAACCGTTCACTCGTTCACTCGTTCCCTATTCCCTATGTAGTGTTCCCTATGTAGTGTTCCATGTAGTGAACGATTAAACTGTTTTCGGACACTACACTGAACGTCATTTGCGTCAAAAAAATGTGCTGGATATTCAGGTGACGCAAGCAGATGCACCCAGTATCACGTAAACAAACTGAGCACTCATGGCAGCAGGTTGAAATGTACTGAGGTAGTATCGGGTTTGCATGTTCACTTTTGAATGTTAAATCCCAAATAAATTGTTGAAATTCTAATGATGTGCAAGTGTGGTTTTGTCAACTGTGGTGCTGTCTGCTAGCCACTGCTTTAGCCACCAATAGCTACCGTTATGGAAGTCGTGAGCTAACTAAGACACGACCGCATTGCATTGTGGTATACAGGAGAAATTGTAGGGTACATTCACTGTTCACTAGAAATCGCTGTGAATTGTGGATATTTTATAGTGGACTATATAGTGAACGAAATTAACCGTTGAGAATTCAAACACCACTACAAAATGGTGAACATACTATATAGTATAGTGCACTATTTAGGGAATAGGGAACGGTTTCGAACACAGCCTAGGACTGTGGTTCTGAATCCTGGGGGGACCGTTGTGTGTGCTGGTTTTTGTTACAGCCAATCTCTTGGTCAGTTAAGGTTGTTGACAACATGTAAGTTCTTTTATACATTCTCCTTAAACCTATTAACCCGGTACAGTTGTTCATTGCCATTTGCTTTGTCTTTGAATTCTTCATTTTTAACAAATGGTTTAGTTTCAGCGACCAGGTGTTAAACACTTTCAGCAATTAGGACCCCACTGGTTTCACCTGTCAGCCTATAATTTAATCAATTGTAACCTCTTTCTAATGGAATCATGTTCCATACAGCACATTGCAGAAAATGAGAGCATTAGTTGATCTGACTGGTCAAGTCTTGGGATATGGATATGGGACATTTTTTCTTCATGGCATTCATAACCATTTCTGACATAAAGTTGTCTTAAGTTGCCCAACTTGTCCATATTTGTTTTATCATCATTTAAAAAATTCTGTTTATTTTTCTCCACCCTGCTCTCACTGTTGCTGCTCTTGGTTGCTGCTCAATATGTTTTGTGTGGGGCCCAGCTCCTGCTTATGTTTCTTGCGTCGCATTGTCATTTATTTTGTGTGCTAGCGCATGCTGGTCAGTGCTTATTATTATTATTATTGTTGTTGTTGCGTGTGTTGTTATTTATTTTTCTTTCTTACATTTACTTTACTTCCTGTCTTTTAATGTCAAACCGTGTAGACTGGAGTCTTAACATTTCTAAACCTAAAGAAAATTAATAAAATAGATTGATGGATGGATGGATGGACCACAAAAATAAAGTTGTCTTCTAACATTTTCTAAACCATCCTTAAAAAATACTCCACAAAAAAATAACGTTGTCTTAAGTATAAACCATCCTTCAAAACCTCCTGGTTATCCTAGGACAGTGTTTCCCAATCCATTCCTATAGGGCACACTGCCCTGCATGTTTTCATTCAACCACTGCTCCCAACTATCATCTGCATCAGTCGTCTGTTAATGATCACTTGAGCATGATTAAGTGGTGGTTGGAATGAAAACATGCAGGGCAGTGTGCCCTGTAAGAATGGGTTGGGAAACACTGTCCTAAGACAGTGTCTCTCAGTCCTGGTCCTGGGAGACCCCTGGGTATGCTGATCAAAAACACAGCTCATCCAGGGTTCCTCAAATCTGTCCCACAGACCCAAATCCGGTCCTGGTTTTCCTTTCTCTCAGGCAGCTATTTGAACAATTAATGCAACTGATTGGCCAGAGTGTCTTCACACCTGACTTCCAGGTAAAGGGAGGGTGGAGAAACAGCCGTGCCCGGCCCACGAGGACCGTGATTTGAGGAACCCTGCTGTAGACTCTTAAGAAGAGTGCACTGAATCACCTCAGTCTATCGGAAAGCACAAACGAGAAAGCTGGAGAAAAAGATAAATGTAGGGCATGCTGCAAGCAGTCTTCAATTAAAGTGAAATGTGAGTGACTCAACCGGTGTTCCTTTTATTATCATGCTCTCTGTTTTAACCACCTCTCTCGTGCTCAGACACCGTGAGCCAAACACAAGGAAGGAATCCTTCACGTCTCACTGCTCTTCGCCGTTTGGGAATCGCGCTTGGTGTTCTGCATGACGAGCGTGCTTTTGTTTTGCTATGTTTTTATGCACTAAAGATACACTTAGTTCTTGTGAAGCTGCTGTAAAGGGCTGTTACAGCAGCAGTTAGGATTGTTAACGGCAGTTTCACGCTGCCAACGTGTCTCTCGATTGAAAAGGACTCCCAATTAATTTTAGTCATTAATTCTTCAACAAAGGGTGATGTTTGAGAGTGCAGTCTTCCCAGCCAATCAGTCAACCAGTATTACGAGTTTGTTGCTGCAACCAGGACCGGCAGTGAGGATGGGCTCCCCCTCCTGAGGTTTCTTCCTCTTTGTTCCACCCTGGGGAGATTTCCCCTGCCACTGTTGCCCCAGGCTTGCTTTTGTGAAAGTTTTTGTGAAATTCGCTATACAAATACATTCAGATTGATGTTGATTGAGTGGCCAGCCTGCACTTAGATCAAGTGCCTTTATCGGTCACGCCACTCGGAGGGCCAGCTATTGAATACGTGCCTAATTTCTTCAATTACTTTTTTTTAATATTGTTACTTCAGACCTTTACCTTGGCAACAGAAGGACCATGCAGGGAAGCCTGTTTTATTTGAGCCACTCATTCAAGCCACCACACTCCCACCCAATCATAGCCATAATAACTTCATTCACTTTCCCTCTTGGGCAGTACAAATGCATGTTGTGTAGACCATAACACCATCTTTCAAGTCTGAGTGTTGCCCTCATTTCTCATCATTTGTAGTTAGACTCAGGGTTCTTTCCATGCTCCAAAACCAGAGCTTTGATTTCCCCTGCCCCCCCAACTTGAAATAGGAGCAGGTCTAAATATTTTGAGTGTAAAAATTGTAATCACAAAGGCAAGCCCTTTCTGTGTTTATTAGTCTGTGTGCACAAACATTTGTAAATTGGGAGCTCTCTCTCTCTCTCTCTCTCTCTCTCTCTCTCTCTCCCTCTCCCTCTCCCTCTCCCTCTCTCCCTCTCTCTCTCCCTCTTTCTCTCTCTCCCTCTTTCTCCCTCTCCCTCTCTCTCTCCCTCTCTCCCTCTCTCCCTCTCTCCCTCTCTCCCTCTCTCCCTCTCACCTCTCTCTCTCTCTCTCTCTCCCTCTCTCTCCCTCTCCCCCTCTCTCCCTCTCCCTCTCTCCCTCTCTCTCTCCCTCTTTCTCTCTCTCTCCCTCTCTCTCGCTCTCTCTCACCCTCTCCCTCTCTCTCTCTCTCTCCCTCTCTCTCCCTCCCTCCCTCCCCCTCTCTCTCTCTCTCTCCCTCTCTCTCATAGTGTTTGGTAGAGAGACTGATCTCATTATGTAGAATTGCTGTGCATTCATTGACCTCCTCCTCCCTGCTGAAATGCAGATGTAAGGGCCAGTGTCTGGTATTAGTGTAACCCGTGGGTCCTGACCCTGCATCGGTCCATCTAACCAGCAAACAGCGATCTTCCGCAAGAGACTCAAAACCCACCTTTTCAGACTCCACTACCACTGAACTCTGTACATCTAGCCAATCGTCATCACCACTGCCTACTTGCTCAACACCATACACCCCTGCTTACTCCATTTAATAAAAAACGGATCTCTTGCGCAAACTATGATTGTTCTTACCATGTATTAATGCACATCTTGTAAGTCCCTCTGGATAAGAGTGTCTGCTAAATGCTTAAAATATGAAAATGTGAAACGCATGCAGGCTGGAACAAGGTTTCCATTTAACTCCTCAGAGTGCAGTGTGCATATTATAGCTTATAAAGAAGTGCCCAGCACTGCTGTGGTTCTGTGTGGCTCAGTGGGTAGAGTGTGGTTCTGTGTGTCTCAGTAGGTAGAGTGTGGTTCTGTGTGGCTCAGTGGGTAGAGTGTGGTTCTGTGTGTCTCAGTAGGTAGAGCGTGGTTCTGTGTGGCTCAGTAGGTGAGCATGGTTCTGTGTGGCTCAGTAGGTAGAGCGTGGTTCTGTGTGTCTCAGTAGGTAGAGCGTGGTTCTGTGTGGCTCAGTGGGTAGAGTGTGGTTCTGTGTGTCTCAGTAGGTAGAGTGTGGTTCTGTGTGGCTCAGTGGGTAGAGTGTGGTTCTGTGTGTCTCAGTAGGTAGAGTGTGGTTCTGTGTGGCTCAGTAGGTAGAGCATGGTTCTGTGTGGCTCAGTAGGTAGAGCGTGGTTCTGTGTGTCTCAGTAGGTAGAGCGTGGTTCTGTGTGGCTCAGTGGGTAGAGTGTGGTTCTGTGTGTCTCAGTAGGTAGAGTGTGGTTCTGTGTGGCTCAGTGGGTAGAGTGTGGTTCTGTGTGTCTCAGTAGGTAGAGTGTGGTTCTGTGTGGCTCAGTAGGTAGAGCATGGTTCTGTGTGGCTCAGTAGGTAGAGCGTGGTTCTGTGTGTCTCAGTAGGTAGAGCGTGGTTCTGTGTGGCTCAGTGGGTAGAGTGTGGTTCTGTGTGTCTCAGTAGGTAGAGTGTGGTTCTGTGTGTCTCAGTAGGTAGAGCGTGGTTCTGTGTGGCTCAGTAGGTAGAGCGTGGTTCTGTGTGGCTCAGTAGGTAGACCGTGGTTCTGTGTGGCTCAGTAGGTAGAGTGTGGTTCTGTGTGTCTCAGTAGGTAGAGCATGGTTCTGTGTGTCTCAGTGGGTAGAGTGTGGTTCTGTGTGTCTCAGTAGGTAGAGCGTGGTTCTGTGTGGCTCAGTGGGTAGAGTGTGGTTCTGTGTGGCTCAGTAGGTAGAGTGTGGTTCTGTGTGGCTCAGTAGGTAGAGCGTGGTTCTGTGTGTCTCAGTAGGTAGAGCGTGGTTCTGTGTGGCTCAGTAGGTAGAGTGTGGTTCTGTGTGGCTCAGTAGGTAGAGCGTGGTTCTGTGTGGCTCAGTAGGTAGAGCGTGGCGCTGACAATGCTTAGGTTGTGGGTTCAATCCCCACTGGGGCCACATGTACTGAAAATGTATACATTCACTACTGTAAGTCGCTTTGGATAAAAGCGTCTGTTAAATGGCGTATATTATATTATATTATTATATTGCTCCAGTGCTGCTGGTTTGAGTGGCACAGTGGTTGGGGAGACCTGTCATTGCTACACTGCTTGATTGGAATCCCAGGGTGTGGCCCTGCTGGTTTTCCCTCGAGGGAAAGTGCTGAACCTCCGTTCCAGTGCACATCCTGCTACATGTGACTGGGTAGTGTGTGAACTGTAACGTGTACACAGCACACGAACGCACACTGGGACAAGGCTTTCTTTCAACATCTCCCAGAGTGTGTGTGTGTGTGTGTGTGTGTGTGTGTGCGTGCGTGCGTGTGTGTGCGTGCAAAAAAATAGGCCTCAAATAAGCAGACAAACAATGGGCTTGAAATGGGTTGTGAACCAGTATATGGGCCGCCTTGTTGCGATGGGGCTGCCTTGTGGTGGTCTTTCAGCCGATGTGATTATCACATCTTTGCCCTTAATTGTTAATGGAGGCAGAAATGAGTGTAATTCCAGCCTCACTGTGTAGAGACCACGTGGAGGGCGAATGATCGTGGAAGTTGTATGAGGAAAATGCTCCCCACCGCAAGTGACTTAATGGATCGCAAGCTCATCGCTGGTGATCACACACGAACGCGTGGTCATCATAATATTTCTGTCTGCAGTGTTCGTTGCCTTATGGCAGAATTCCTCTGTTATTGCAGAAAGGGTTTGCTGCATGTCAGAGACTCTATATCACTGGTAATTTCCTGTACGCTTTTCCAGACTGCGTCCGCGTGGAGACTGTGGGTTTTTGATAAGCTTTCGTTTAAGAGATTTCACGATACTGAGTTATTTCGATGTCAACAAGAAATAATTATTTTTAACATAGTGCATGCAAGTTTAAAAAGCTGATTAGCAGCTTTCAGCTTTTAAAGGGGAATTCTAACACAAATAAATGCATATTTAGTTATTTCTTTCATGTGACCAGTGCATCCCTTCAGTCCAGACCCAAAGTCTCTCAAACTCCCATCTGGCTCGTTAATGACATTCTAGAGCGTATAGAATCATTACAATAACAGGTACATATTTTATCTGTCTTGCTTGTTTTTCAAGCAGAAAATACCTGTGTTTTCCTCATGGTAGTAGTGTTTTATATTAGTATTTCAATAATTTTAGTGCTCAGCTTGTCAGCAGAAGATTGAGTGTCATTACTCTCCAATGTGATAATGATAGTGTAGTATAGAGGTTGCAGGTTCAATTCCCAGGTGGGGCACTGCTTTTCTTCAGTATGTATCCAGCTGTATCTGTATAAATCATGGATTGTATGTACAGAAATGTCAGCTGTAAGTCACTCTAGTCAGTCTGCTAAATGCCCGTAATGTAATAACAAAGGTGGGGACCGGGTCACCATGGTGATTTACAATCCCGCCAATCAAAACCCCTGGGGTGACAGTGAGTCTCGAACTAGAATTTAGAAACTGTAGACCGGGGGTATTCAAATCCAGGCCTCGAGGTCCGCAGTGTCTGCAGGTATTTGCTCCAACCACGCACTACACCACCTGATTTTGAGTAATTAGTTTACCTCCTTGGTCCAGGAAGCGAGCTGATTAGTGAAATCAGGTGGTGCAGTGCGTGGTTGGAGCAAATACCTGCAGACACTGCGGACCTCCAGGCCTGGATTTGAATACCCCTGCTTTAGAGTATCATTGTGCACATTGCTCATTGCTGCATGATTGAAACCTTTTTTTTTTATTGAATATTTAATTCATAATTGAGGCCTCCTGATTATTTCTCCTGATGTTCTCAGGCTGCGGGTCCCTGAGACAACAAAAAGCACAGAGGCTCCATCGAAAGTGTACGGGGGAACTTCAGTCAGCAGTTGCTTGGGCAGTGCACACAAATGTCTGAAATAAACTGAGTATAGAACATGTGAAAATCTCCTCTTCAATATGGACTTCACCTATGCCCATACACACAGGAATTGTAGGTTGACATTAAGGAAAGGCATTTGAAATGAAGGTCATCCTGTTTGAAAACAAACCTGAACTTAGCCGTGCGTTCAGGGCCCACCGAGCCGTTGAACAAGAGGGTCTACATACCGCACGTTGTTTATGTAGAAAACCGTTCGCTGTTTGCCTTTGAACAGATTCAGCAGGGATTCTGTTGGCCGCATTGCCCCTTTCTTGCTGTGTAAATGGCAATGCATTGAGTAGATAATATCCTGAATTAGGAGAATGCCTCTTTCTGTAATTGACTTCACAGATCCGGTTTTGTTATCCCAGCTCACTGTTGGGTTTGTCCGTTGACCTCATCTCTGATGATCAGCCAAGAATATACTCTCCTCTCTGCATTTGCCACTGCCCACACTATAGATTGTTAATACAAAAAAAAGAAGATAATTATAATAATAGTATGGCTGTTCTAGCCCAATGTTCTAGTCCAAATATTCAATGTTCTAGTGCAAATAGCAGATAGTTGTTTACAGTTAGGTTCCGAACACCTCAGTTGCTAACTGGCAATACAGAATGAAGTGATAGGAAAGGGTTTTCTTTGCTGGCACTCATTTAATGAGTACAAGCTTGTCTCTAATTGCTTGTGTACTTTTATTGCTGCTGTTCGGGCTTGATGCTGTATCACATTTGTTAGTGGTCGCAGGTCTGATGATTTGCACAGCGTCCATCTTTCCAGGATGGAGTAAGTAAGGCCCTCTGGATAAGAGCTTCCACTTAATGCATTCAAACGCTGTAATTATTTATTCATTAAGTAAGATAAGGGGGAAACTGCTCGCCTGCTGAGCTTTTCTCTCTTCCTGGTCTGGAAGACTGAAATGATTCTGATCTTCAGTGCGGCGATGGAGATGTGTTTATCTAACCGCATTGCAAAGGCAGCGATTTTTACCGGTGGTGCCGAATTTCAGCAGAACTAAGCACTGACAGAGGTGACATCGTACGTTATGATGAAAGAGAGTGTCGTTAAGTGAGTCTGACTTGTGTTGCTGCCGCAGAGTTACTGCTGTCTTCTGTTTTGGGTTGTGTACATCTGCAAAGGCGTCTCCTGAGAATGTAAAGTTGCTGTCGCTGCTTCTGAGCCATTCGCTGAGTCAAGACGCATAATGAAGTATTCATTCATTAATTCATAGATATCAGATCAATGCCAATGACGGTCTCTGGACCCCCAGGTACTACATTCTGAAGTCTTGAGAACATTTCCAGAACATAACTCTTTACTGATCTTCAAGTCCATGAAATCTGCACATCTAGAGGCCCCTGGTGTCTTATAGGGTGTGAACGGATTTAGGGTATTAATGAAGAGGAGCTGGTGATGTTGAGCATCCAGGAATGTTCTAGATGAGGACAGTGATGCTCACTTTTACATTGTCACTGTCCAGCGTTTCCATGAATGTTCTGAATTAAAAGCAAAGTTTGACATACAATTACATTTGGTCATGTAGCTCTTATCCAGACCAACTTACAGAGTGCATTCAAAAGACGTTCGGCAACAAGCATTGGTGGTTCGGAGACTTTGTGTTTCACAACCGAAAGTGCTTGTCATTATGTGACTTACGACTTTCGTGAGTGCCGTACTGTTGACGCGAGAGGGGGTTTGGGGATATACTGCTTATGTAGCATGAGGGATTTGAGCATATAGTGCTAAATGTAGCACAGACCCCACCCAGGCTTTTGGACCCAGAGTGTGAGGGATGGGGCAGTTTGAGGGATTTGAGGGATGGGGCAGTTTGATGGGGCAGTTTGTTTTGAGTCAGTTTGAGGGATGGGGCAGTGTGATGGGGCAGTTTGAGGGATGGGGCAGTTTGAGGTGGGATAAAAATGTTTAAAAAGTTTAATTGGGGCTGGCGGATAGCGTAGCGGTCTAACGCACCACACTTTGGCTGATCCGATTGTGGTGTGCGCTGCCTGTCAGGGACGCGGTTGAAACCCGCGTCTCTACCAGACCGGCCCTGGTCGTCAGCCCCGATCGGAGGCGGGGGCATTTGGCTGTCCACCTCCGGGGAGGGGGAGGGTGAGCTGGCTTGAGTCTCTTGAGGAGCAGGAAAAGGCGTCCGTGGTAGAGTTCTGTCTCAGAAGAGGCGGATCTATCGGCCCGGAAAGAGTGTCTCGACGGGCGGCAGACTCGTGGGGAGGTGAATTGAGATAAATAGAGGGTATAATTGGCAACCAAATTGGGAGAAAAACAGGGAAAAATTAGAAATAAAAAAGTTTAATTTGTTTCAGATTTTTTCCCCTTTTTCTCCCAATGTAATAGCCAATTACACCCTCTATTTATTTTGATTTAACCCTCCCCACACGGGTCCGCCGCTAATTCTCCGTGGGCAGTAAACTCTGCTTCCTTCGAACTCGCCCACCCACGTTCTGCAGACTTCTTTTCCGTGCTTCACGGAGAAGACGTGGTGGGCTGACATGGTATGATAAAGGAGGGAGACAGCACTGAGAGAAGACCTCTTCGTAGCTCCAGCATCTTCTGTCCAACTCGAAGCCACCCAGCAATGCATTATCTGTGCTGTTACAGGTGTTCTCACAACGTCACCTCGCATGCAGGCGAGCGCGCACACACGCAATAACTTTTAGTTTTTGTGTGCCTGAGGCAAAGAGCGTTCCACCGTAAGCCTAATTGGTCTTTCAGTGCCCGCTCAAAATGACCTGCGTCTCATGGGTTGGCAATTATTGGAGTGTGATCTCGCTCCAATTAGTCAATGGGTCAGAAAATTAGACACCTTTGCATGGTGCAATTATTCTGAACACGACCAGAGCAAATCGGGCTGCTATTTAGCTACATGGTGCCTGTAGTATTTCGTAAGCATCAAAGATCATTTTTCAGCAGTGCCGAGGTTATAGTGTTTAGAGCTTAGTTTTAACGCGAGTTTTTAATTTGTGTACGTTTGCCCTAATTGTCTGTGAGGTAAATTAACGGGGAGATGCGGGTGGCTGGACAGAGGGGCACCAGAGGGGTTGTGTAGTCTGGGGCTTAATGGCCCGTGTAATGCACCCCCGAGGGCCCCCATATGTCAAAAAACTGTAAATGCACCAGTGCAGAAATACTGTCAGTTGGCCACTTTATTCTTACATTTATTTCAAATTTTCCCAGTTTTTTTTTCTCTCCCAATTTGGTTGCCAAATTATACACTCTATTTCTCTCAACTCACCCTCTTAGCGGCGGACCCGTGTGGGGAGGGTTAAATCAAAATAAATAGAGGGTGTAATTGGCTATTACATTGGGAGAAAAATGGGAAAAAATCTGAACCAAATTTAACTTTTTTAAAACATTTTTATCCCACCTGCTCACACTGCATCGTGACTCAACAAGCTACCTCATCCCTCAAACTGCCCCAACCCTCAAACTGCCCCATCCCTCAAACTGCCCCATCCCTCAAACTGCCCCATCCCTCAAACTCTGGGTCTAAAAGCCTGGGCGGGGTCTGTGCTACATTTAGCACTATATGCTCAAATCCCTCATGCTACGTAAGCAGTATATCCCCAAACCCCCTCTCGCGTCAACAGTACGGCACTTACGAAAGTCGTAAGTCACATAATGACAAGCACTTTCGGTTGTGAAACACGAAGTCTCCGAACCACGAATGCTTGTTGCCGAACGTCTTTTGTTGCCCACGAGTCCGCCGCCCGTCCTCCGGGTCGAGATACTCTTTCCAGGCCGATAGATCCGCCTCTTCCGAGACGGAACTCTACCACGGACACCTTTTTCCTGCTCCTCGACGGACTCGTGCCGGCTCACCCTCCCCCTTCCCCCGGAGGTGGACAGCCAAACGCCGCCTCCACTCGGGGCTGACGACCAGGGCCGGTCTGGTAGAGATGCAGGTTTCGAACCACGTCCCTGACAGGCAGTGCACACCACACCAGTGTATGAATGAAAAGAGGTGGAGGCTGGCAGTACACATTTGCGAGAACATGCCCACTGGTCTGCACTCTCCCAAACTGACCTGTAGGCTGTTAGGACTTTGCAGGGCAAAAGAGCAGTCTACAGAGATGACTGGGCACTCCAAATGGGGAGAAAAATAGGGGGATCAAACTTGGTTAAAAAAAGATAGTAATAGGGGGTCTCCCAGGTGGTCTAGTGGTTTCAACATCCGACGCTGGCCACAGCGACCAGGGTTCGATCCCACCGGCCGCGCCAGAGTCTGCTCTGGCTGGGAGCGCCACCAGGGGCGGCAATTGGCTGTCCGCCCCAGGGAGGGGGGAGGGAAGCCGACAGGACGTTCACTGCACACAGGAGTGGCCTTGTGTGTACCGGAGTTACGGTCGATAGCATGACGAGTGCCGTCTCGGAGAAGACGATACTTCGCCTTTGTCACTACTGGTCACAGGGCTACGGCAGCGAACTACAAGGGAGGGATTGACCTGAAAATAGCGGGTGTAATTTGCTACCAAATTGGGAGAAAAACAGAAGAAAAAAAATAATATATTTTTTAAAAGAAAAGACAGTAATGTACTCTGGCCAGGCCTGTAGAATTTCCGTGAGATTGGATTGCCTACTCAGTTCAGGTGTGGGAACTGATGCTGTTTGTGTACAAGTGTAACGGTGTGGAGGTGTGAGAGATTTACTTGAGCTGTTCAGATCTGTACTAAACGTGATGAATGTTAACATGCGGGAGATTCGATTACCTGCACTGTTCGCTTTATCCTCAGAGCCAAGTGTGGGCGGACGAACCCGCCGGGAATTATCGCTCAGTTGTTCAGGTCCTTCGGTGGATTTGCACGCGACATGAACAAGTTGTCAGGCCTGCATCTGGTTTTCCTCGTCAGTCGGGGATGCAGGGAATTTTGAGAGAGAACACCTCTTTGTGTTTTAATATCCTTGTGCCTCAGTTCAAATGAAATTTGCACTTGAGACAATTGAGTCACACATTTTTGAGCTTGTATGTGTCTGTACAGTGGTCTCCAGAATTATTAGCACCCTTGGTGAAGATGAGCAAAAAAGGCTATGCCAAAATGTCTTTGTTGTTCACCAGCTTGATCTTACACTCAAAATATGAGAGAAATCTAACCTTTCATTGAAGTAAAATTATTAAAAGGGAAAAATAAATCCTCAAAAAATCCTCAAACAAAATCCTCCAAATCCAAAAATCCTCAAAAACACTTGTCACAAAACACTTGTCACAAGTATTGGCACCCTTATAAATTCTTATGAACAAAATCTAAATGAAGTATATTGCCATTTATATATATATATTTATTAAGTTCACCTGAGTCTTTAGGAACTCTTAAGTGCTCATCCATGACTTCCTGTTTCACTGGGGTATAAATATGAGCTGACACACAGGCCAAACTCCCTTAGTCATCCATCAACATGGGGAAGATCAGAGAATACACTAATGAAATGAGACAAAAGGTTGTTGATCTTCATAAATCAGGCAATGGCTATAAAAAATAGCTACACGCCTGAAAAACCCATCTCCACTATTAGGGCAATGCATTTAAAACAACTGGAGCTGTAATGAACCTGCCTGGAAGAGACACAAGTGTATTTTGCCCCCACCCAAAGGGAGGAGGATGGTTTGAGAGGCAACCATTTCTCCAAGGTTCACAGTTGGAGAATTGTAGAAGTTGGTTGCTTCTTGGGGTCACCACAGTCTCCAAAACTACAATTAGACGCCTCCATGCCAACAAGCTATTTGGAAGGCTTGCCAGAAGAAAGCCTCTGCTGTCTTCAAACCACAAACGTAAGCGTCTGGAGTTTACTAAACATCACTGTAACTTTGAGTGGAACCAGGTTCTATGGTCAGATGAGACAAAAATATATAATAACTTTTTGGCAACAAACACCAGAGGTGGGTTTGGTGTAAAAAGAGGGATGGTCATGCAGAAAATAACCTAATCCCCACTGTGAAGTATGGTGGTGGATCTGTGATGTTGTGGGGCTGTTTTACTTCCAAAGGCCCTGGGAACCTTGTTAGGATGCATGGCATCATGGACTCCATCAAGTACCAGGAGATTGTCTGACTCTGTCTGTCTGTCTGTCTGTCTGTCTGTCTGTCTGTCTCTTCCAGCAGTCAGAGGATCTTCAAAGGACATACCTCCAAATCCACACAAAAATGGTTCACTGACCACAGAATCAAGTTTTTGCAATGGCCATCCCATTTTGAAACGTTTGTGAAACGTTTTTGAGAAATTTTTTAATTTTTTGATAAGGATTTGCATAATTTCCATCATTTTATTTCAATGAAAGGTTCGATTTCTCCCATGTTTTGAGTGTAAGATCAAGCTGATGAAGAACAGACATTTTGAACAGCAGTGAAGGCTGTGTGCATAGTTGATGCGTTGTGTGATGGTTTTCAGGGCAGCTCGCCTCCACTGAGATGGCGTAATGCCCTGGCTGGCCACTCGAGCTGTCACATTATATTCAAATATCAGGTCTAATCCAATCCAATCTGCCTTCCAACAGGAGTTTCGAAGACGAATGGGGAAATTATATATCAAAAAACAAAAACAAAAACGCTGTGCTCAAGAGCTAACCAAATGGTGACTCAAATTACCAATAATGCATTACATTTTTCTAGTCCTTTGTTTAAGACAAACGGATATGTCTTCATATTTAGCATTTTGCTCAAATAAATTTAACATGGGAAAGATTAACTGCTTTGTCAAAGTACACGGGTACGTGGTGATCGATCGCTTTTTACACAAAAACAAGGCTTCAGTTGAAATGTGGTTATATTATTACATTACATTACATTACAGGCATTTGGCAGACGCTCTTATCCAGAGCGACGTACAACAAAGTGTTAACCGTAGTCAAGAACAGTTTAGCTGAAAGCCACCCTAGAGGGAAGTACAATTCCAGGTGCTAGGAGCAACCACATAGTTAAACTAGGACCCTGTAGGTAAATCTGTAGCCACAATTCAAAGGTAGCAATAAAGCAATCAGTGCGGAAAATAATGCCTAAGCCTAATAGAATACATAAACAAGTAGACATGTGCAATACTAAGCAACTATGTCCCTAAGTTAACAAAAACCGGACTACGGGGAGAGGTGCACCCTGAAGAGGTGAGGTTATACTACCGAACTAATTGTATTTAGACCTGAGCCGTTAAAAGTTTGCTTCCACGAGCTAGCATTTCTCACACTTTGCAACAAGAGAGAAGCTACTTTTCCGGGAAATATTAAAGACGTTTTTACAAAAATGTGTTATGTAACAGACGTATTCGAATAGTATTTATTGATTGAATTTAAAACGTTTGCTCCGAATAGTGAAGAGGATTTTTTGTTTGTTGAAGTGACAGCCCTACTGGCCTCCAGTGGAGGCGGCTGCTCTCTTCTTTTCCTTTTCAGTCTTTCATTTTGGGGTCATTCTGTGTGGTGCAGATGAACCCCAGCGGGATGGTCCCAGCAGGAAAGCCGCTGGCAGACTCCGATAACGCGGAATCTGAGGCGCTGATAACTCTCTCTTTCCCGCTGGCCAACTGACGTCGAAGGGATGAATCACTCCGGCCTCAGTCCCCCACGCCATTTTACCACGCCACACGAATCCACTTAAACTGTCCCTGCCGCCACCACAACACCATTAAACTTCAAGCTATAATCCACTTGTGACACTGGGAGGGGTGGAGGGAGGAGTAGAGAGGGCTGCACCTCCCTTTTGGCTGCTGTCAGGTGTTCCTGTTCCCTCCCACAGCCCTGGAGAGGACTACAGGGCCTTGGACAGCAGCGGCCTCACCTGCAGGCAGGCTCACCTGAGGCTAATGAGCAATCACCTCAGCTGTGAACCATTGCCTTCATTAGGCCGTTATAAAAGCACAGCCTGCCATGCCTGATGAGAGAGTTTTTTGGGGCATGGAGGCAGAAGTGCTGGGTTTTGTTGCCGTTTCCCCTCTATTGCATAGTTTTTGATTTAACTGCTTTATTTTTATGTTTTGTTGATATTATTCTGTATAAGGATAATAAATTGGCCGTTGGCCTATCGAACCATAGTTCTTTTGTTTGGTCTTTCATCCACTCACCACCTGGCATGGTGGCCACCTCTGCCACCTTGCTACACCACTGTTCAGCTTTCTGGAGCCCCATCACACCTTTCAGCGGACTTGAACAGGCTGTAATGACCACACCTGTTGAGGAAAGAAGCTAAAGGCTTTGGTGAAGACACTTTTTCTCCAAAGAGTCTGTTTTTCTGCACAAATGTATTTTACCTTGTAAATTAATTAGCCTTGAATTTACCTTGCATATAATCGTGTAAATATATAACTCATTTTATTCTCCAAGTAATTTTTTTTTATTTTTACGTATATATTTTTGTTGTCATTTCTGAGGCATGTGTTTAGTTGGACAGGTAAAGTGTAGTCTTAAGGCAGGTTTTATATATGCTTTTATATATAACACTTTCCCAGGATTGCACTCTCATACAACCATTTGAAGGGAGTTATGAATAATAATTTTTAAAAACAATAAGTAGACATTAGAACAATACCAGAACGGTAATTACGGCACAGTGAATTGGTCATGGTGTTAAAACGGTAATTACATCCTTAGTGAATTATCCAGTCTTCTACCCACAATGCATTGCTTGCTTGCTTGTCGTCCTAATTAGGGGTCGAATGATTAAGTGTTACATGTACTGGCTGAAGTACATTCCCGTTCCTCATTATAATAATCCCTTTTCATTGTCTCCGTGAAAATAATTGAATGTCCATAGTTTGGTAATGATCGTTTTGCATCTGTACTGTGAGTGGACAGGAAGTACATCTCCCCTGCTGCTTGGCACCTCTAAGTGAGAACTCTCTTCTCCAGCCCCAGTGACTGGGCTGTTATCCCAGTGAACAGTGATGATGGATCTGTGTGGCCACAGTCTGTAGCACTCACCCAATCCGCTCACTACAGCATAAAGGGCAACCTCACCAAATATCTCAGTTTTGGAATATTTTTATTTTGTTTCAGATTTTATCCCATTTTCTCCCAATTTAATAGCCAATTACACCAGCTATTTTTCATGTCAATCCCCCCCTTGTGTTGTGAGTTTGCTGCCGTAGCCCTGTGACCGGCAGTGACAAAGGTGAAGTATCGTCTCCTCAGAGACGGCACTCGTCAAGCCATCGACCATAACTCCAGTACTACAGAGCCACTCCTGTGTGCAGTGAACTTGTCGGCTTCCCTCTCCCCTCCCTGGGGTGGACAGCCAATTGCCGCCCCCTGGTGGCACTCCCGCCAGAGCCGGGACGGCCGGGAATCGAACCCTGGTCACAGTTGGCAGCGTCGAACGTTGTAACCGCTAGACCACCCATGAGGCCCTGAATATCTCAAATTTAAGATGCCGTTCCTTACCTCATGGTACAGTACTAGGTATGCATGCTGTATTGAAATGTTGGGAACTGGTTTCCAGGTGGAGAAGAAATCACATTTTCTCAGCAGTGTCACACACTGACAATCCTGCACTTGATTTGTTACCCCCTGCAAAAAATATATATATATATTTTTTAAGTCTCATAGGAGCCTTCAAAGCAAGTTCCGCTGATTTTCCCCAAACAGATTAATCCTTTCATGTTTTATCCAAAATATTCATTTTAGCTTTTAGATTTAATTTTAGATTCAGTTTTTTGTTTTTGATATTGTAATCTATGACTCCAGTCCCCCCCCCATAGTCCCCAGAATGCGACCATCTGTGCCTGTTTGAACAAAACCGACAGCTGAAATGTGAATTGCAATTCCACACAAGACCTGGTGTAGTACCCTGCCACTATGTAAAGACTGCCATTCACTTACACACAGCGGAGTAGACTGAGCCCAGCAGCTGGAGGCACATATACACATAAACACTGACACACACAACCACCTGTGTACAGAAACAACAGAATACACTGAGGGGCAGTCTGTGTGTCTGCTGTGTGCCTCTGAGGTATGGACCAAGAGATTTGTATGGGAGAGTATTATGCAATACCCCAGAAGGATATTGATAAAACCCTGAGATTATTATTGATTTGTTGACAAAGAGTTGGTGCTTTTACAAAAAAAAGGGCATTGATCAAAGGGCATTACAGACCGTTATCTCTCATTAGCTTTGTTGTAATGTGTTCCAGTCGTAATCGCGCTCAAAATCTTTTCTGCTCGGGACCAGAGAGAGAGAAGGAGGCGTGCTCATAGAATTAATCAGGGCCGTGCATCACCGTCCAGCTCTTTTCTCCCCCAATAACGGATGACAGGAAGGCTTTTCTAATCTGGACGGGTCTCACGTTTCATTGTGCAACACTGCGATCCTGGCACTGAAGCAGCGTTTGGTTTAGGGAGATGTTCCAAAGCAAAGGCTTGCGTGACTTGAAAGAGTTGGTATCAGTTGAAAGAGCCAAAAGTCCAGTGACCTAATCGCAGGGCTTGGCCGAATCCGAGTCCTCGGACTGCTACACTCCAGTTACACTGATGACGCTCAATGTAGCGGGTGAGCTCTGGTACGTGAGCGTCCGCTACAGAAAGTGACGTGGATAAGAGTGTGATTCGTTCCCAGAGTTAGAGACTTGAGTCTTTTTAGCTCAGCGGGCTAAATCGCTCTCTTGTCATGTCGAGATCCCTCGGTTCGAAACTCACTGTGGGCAGAACCAACTGCGTTACATCTAGAACAGAGGTGTTTAATCTTAACACAGTAGGGGTGCATGCTTGTGTTCTAGCCCAGCACTACAACACCCGAATAAAGTCATCATGGCCTTCAGTCAACACCTTGATTAGTTGAATCAGGTGTCGTAGCGCTGACCTAGTAAAAAAAAAAAAAAAAGCCTGCATCTATAGCAGCCCTTCTCGGATGAGATTAGACACCGTGGTTCTCAAACTCGGCCCTGGGGGAACCCTGTGTGTGCTGGTTTTCATTCCAACCAAACTCGTGACTAATTATGTTTGTTGAAAACATCCTGTGTTTAGGTTCCATTAACACAATGCGGGTTTGGCTCATTAACATTTGCTTTATCTTTGTCTTCATTCTCCACAAATAGTTTTAGTTCCAATAACCAGGCGTCCGCGTTTTTTAACATTTAACTGACTCCACTGATTTCAGCTGTAGGACTTTCAGAGAACCAATTAAAAATGTAACCACTTTCGGGACCTCCGCGTGATCCAGTGGTTACGACGTTCGACGCTGGCCACGGCGACCAGGGTTCGATCCCACTGGCCGCGCCAGAGTCGGCTCTGGCCGGGAGTGCCACCGGGGGCGGTGATTGGCTGTCCGCCCCAGGGAGGGGGAGGGAAGCCGACAGGATGTTCGCTGTGCACAGGAGTGGCTCTGTAGTACCGGAGTTACGGTAGACGGCCTGGCGAGTGCTGTCTCGGAGGAGACGATACTTCACCTTTGTCACCACTGGTCGCAGGGCTACGGCAGCGAACTCACATTACGAGGGGGGGATTGACTTGTAAATAAAGAGTGTAATTGGCTACCAAATTGGGAGAAAATGGGAAAAATCTGAAACAAAAATAAATGAGACCACTTTCAGTTCCAACAGCACATTACTAAGAATGAAAGGACCTATTTGTTTTCTGATAGCGACTAATGCCAAAATTCCTTAAATGAATATGGAATTCTGAGATGTGATTTTTGTCTGCATGGCATTAAGAGGGTAAATCACCCCTCATTAGACATTAGAAGCGTCTAATTAAAAATATTTCACCACTCCTTATACTTCAGGAATTGCAATTAGGGTTGGAATGAAAGCCAGCGTCTGCAGAGGTACTTCAGGCCCAAGACTGAGGACCACCGCTCGACAAATGTGTTTGTTTTGTCCCTGAGAACATGAGATGAAAATAAACGTCTTGCACATATAAAAAAAACCAGAGTGATTACTTGTCCTTTCGGCTTATGCGCGCCTTCCCTCTCGGAGGTGTCATCGGCGCAGTCGCTTGGCTTGTTTCGCTTCCCCTGTCATTCATATGCAAGCTGTTATTCTTCAATGGAGCGCCTCCTTTCATTTCGGTAAGGCACAGGGAATGTTTTCACTTTATTGTGGTCAAAGCCTCCATTAAATGTCCTGTCGTCTTGAGTGATGCTTGTGTTCCGTCTTTTTAAGGTGACCGTTCCCGGCAGAGACGCCGCCGGCTTTAAATAAGCCCAGTTTAGATGTCACACCTGCACGCTGGGGGAAGCGTGGCGTCTCGTGGCATGGCGCTCAGAATCCATTCGCTTCTCATCCTGTCCACGGGACGGCCTCTCCCAGGCGCGCGTGTTCGCAGTCTGATATCACACCAATCAAGCTCCTTGCCTCTGATTATTGATTAACCTCTGCGCGAGTCACGCCGCAAGGATGTTCCCATGGCAATGGGTGCGTCGTCCCCCAGGCAACGGAGACCTACGAGAAGTGCCGCACCAAGGCTATTAATAGACACGCATCGCAAACGGCGACGTCGCTCCACGCCATGGTTACGCCCTGCCACCTCTATAGACCCCTTTTTAAAAAGAAAGAAAATATTTAATTTTCTCTAATATTACTATAATGCTTAAATTGCCTCACCAGTCTCCTTACTGGGGTTAGAAATGAAATTTGACAGATACAACGTTTGGGATTAGGGATATGTAGGTGCAAACAGGTCTGCAAACATGTTTTCCATGTTCATTACGAAGGGAATATGAGCAGAAAGTTTGGTATCAGTCATTTCGGATGAGCATATGGAGGTGGAACACCTCTGAGCGCTGTCATTTTTTTAACCTCGTCTCAGATGCAGACTATTTTTAGAGCTGTTGTTTGATATGAATGTCTTGCGTCACCACAAACGTGTCACTCCCAAGACTCCCAACCGGTAGTGGGAAACGTGGAGAGGGAGGGAGGGAGAGACGGAGATCATGATTGGTCCAGCTCCCTGGGAAATGCAAATGCACAGAGCACTTTCTCCTCATCAGCCCCAGACTGAGCCCAAATAAACACAGCGGGCCTGTCATGAGAAACATCCACAACCGAGGTTAGAAGGGAGTTTGGGGAGAGGGGGGTTCTGATGCCCTTTACTCATTGTAAGTCGCTCTGGATAAGAGCTGTCTGCATTTTACATTTACATTTTAAGCATTTAGCAGACGCTCTTATCCAGAGCGACTTACAAGATGTGCATTAATACATGGTAAGGACAATCATAGTTAGCGCAAGAGATCAGTGCAGTAATACAGCGATAGACATTGTTGCAGGCAGCTGCGTACCATACCTGTAACACTGGGAAGGAAAAGGTTAGTAAATATAAAAAATATTGTATTTGCTACATGCCTTAATTGTAAATCCAAATATATTCACACATTCCAAGCATCTTCCTTATTAGTTGATAAAATGTACATAAACAGCTCTTTGTCTGGAAATACTTTCTGCTGAGTGACCATTTTGTCCAATTCACTGTGAGGCATTGCGCCCGGTGAAACACAGTCATTTTCATTTGTGCGCTCAGATCTAATCAAATAGTTGGTGTGCACTATTCAAAGGTGGAATAGTTTTATTGCAGTTGTTCATGGTGCTGTACAGAATAAAATAAGGTTTATTGAGTTTAATGGTTTTTAATAACCGTGTTCTGTACTTTCCTCTATTACATCCTGCACCTAGGGCCCTCTAGAATCATAGCCTTTCAGGTACAACCAAAATTTCCACCTGAGGCCAGTCGAAGGCACACCAGACGGTACATTTCCCCCTATCATGGAATAAGCGGGTTAGATAATGAATTAATGAGTATTTGCAGCCCAACACACAAAAGCTTACGAATATTTTGTTGAATTTCAATGCGCAGGATTGTTGAGTACGTAGTCTCAGAAGACATTTCGAACAACGATAAGTCACTGTTGTATTTAATTGACCTTTTTTATTATTTTCTCCTGAAAGTCTTTCATGAGCGCCCGGTGAATCCACAGCTCGCCAGTGAGTCATAATTCATAATTGATGCAAATCTCTGACCACCAACTCCAGTGAGTTGAGCGCATCCTTCTCTTCGCCCGCTGGCAGGGACACGGTGCGGAAGGATGACGCCAGTGTGCTTTGAGGTTACACAGAAAGATAGTGTGGGATTCCAGCTGAGTGCAAGTCTGTACAACTCTTATGCATATTGCATTTAGCTGCCACTTTTAACCCTGTACGGTGCCCTGCCCTCCATCTCAAATGTCATCAGACAGCGTCGTCTTCGGCTAGCCGGACATATCCTTCGGCTCAATGAGCCAGCCAGTCGTGTCCTCCTTTGGACGCCCGCCTCTCCCCGTCGTAGAGGTTGACCTAACCTCACCCTTAAATCGTCCATCGAGCTGGAGACAGGACTGTGCGGATCGTCTCTTCGCAACGCAATGCTTGACAGGGAATGTTGGATGAAGCTCATCAAGTCATCACAGATGTGAATGAATTAATGAATGAATTTATCCAAAGCGACTTGACAAATACATTTTTCATGTTGTAAGGCGCTTTCTCCCACGTGATAGTTTGTGTGTTTGTTGGTGTCTATGCATCGCAGATATTGACGGTATATTGTCTAATCCAAGTTGATAACCAGTCAGTTCCAGATCTGTGACATCATCACCTGCTAAATCATGGACTTGTGGCCCAGATGCAGGAAGAGAGAAATTCTGATTTCCATTTATTGATTTCGGGGTCTGTCATAATGCTTTGGGAACTTGGCTTGCAACCAGAACATTTCAGCTTTGCATCCCATACTGAGACCCGACCCTTGTGTCTTTGAGCAAGAACCTTAATCTGAACTGTTTCCGCTAGATATCCATCTGTATAAATGGGTACTTTGTCCTCTGGTTGTTCATCTATCTGGCTCTGTTCTCGTTTTACATTTTCAGCAGACGCACTTATCGAGAGCTGAAGCAATTCGGGCTAAGTACCTCGCTCAAGGGTACAACAGCAATGTCCCATGTGGAATTGAACCTGCAACCTGATTTACAAGCTCAGTGGCCCTAACCATTTTATCATATCTGTATATCTTTATATATATATGATATCTTTATACCATTTTATGATATCTTGCTGCGTTTCAGCATTGTGCTCAATCTGGTGTTATGTATATCACCGTGTTTAACTGTGTAAGTAGAGGCCCTGCTGTCTCCCCTCGTGCTGGCAGTGTAGTGTAATGGTTAGGGAGCTGGGCTTGTAACTCAGAGGTTGCTGGTTCAATTCCCAGGTGGGAGCACTGCTGTTGTACCCTTGAGCTAAAGGTACTTAACCTGAATTTCTTCAGTAAAATATCCAGCTGTATAAATGGATTGTATGTAAAGAAATGTAAACTGTGTAAGTCGCCTCGGATAAGAGCGTCTGCTAAATGCCTGTAATGTAAATGTAGATGATGAGGGTGTGGTTTGGAGCCTCAGTGTGTTTCTGTGTGTTGTCACCCATCTAGGCATCGCCTCCATGACAGTGCCGGTCTACATCGCCGAGTCCTCGCCGCCCCATCTGAGGGGCCAGCTGGTCACCGTCAACACCCTCTTCATCACGGGCGGCCAGTTCATCGCCAGCCTCGTGGATGGGGCCTTCAGCTACCTGCGCCGCGACGGCTGGAGGTGAGCGCCCCCTAGTGGGCCGGAGGGTGGCCGTCGTTCCGTCTCTTCTCACCCGACGGCGATTTTCACCCACGGCGAGCGTCAGTGTGAAGTCTGCCCTCGTTTCACTTGTGCCTCTCAGCCCACTGCATTGATGTTCATCTGCGCTCTGTCACGGGAGCAGTGGGTGTGAATGAGAAGAAGGGGAAAAGCAGCTGTCTGAGCAGCTTACAGTTTACACACCGTACACAACACTACACTGTCTGTACACAACACAACACTATACTATACATACACAACACTATACTATACATACACAACACTATACTATACACACACAACACTATACTATACATACACAACACTATACTATACATACACAACACTATACTATACATACACAACACTATACTATACATACACAACACTATACTATACATACACAACACTATACTATACATACACAACACTATACTATACATACACAACACTATACTATACTATACATACACAACACTATACTATACATACACAACACTATACTATACATACACAACACTACACTATACATACACAACACTATACTATACATACACAACACTATACTATACATACACAACACTGTACTGTACGTACACAACACTATACTATACATACACAACACTATACTATACATACACAACACTATACTATACATACACAACACTATACTATACACACACAACACTATACTATACATACACAACACTATACTATACATACACAACACTATACTATACATACACAACACTATACTATACATACACAACACTATACTATACATACACAACACTATACTATACATACACAACACTATACTATACATACACAACACTATACTATACTATACATACACAACACTATACTATACATACACAACACTATACTATACATACACAACACTACACTATACATACACAACACTATACTATACATACACAACACTATACTATACATACACAACACTGCATATTGTCTTTTTTGAGTATTGACATATATTTGACATATTGATCACAGCATATGTTGCACATTTCTATAATTCCCCTTAAAAATTAATAACCTAATTTGCATCAATGATTTGAATTTTTCAAGCCATGGGTTTAAACTCTTTGATATTTCTGATGTCTTGGCTGATTGTTTTGTGCCATCTCTATGTGCAGAATATAGAAATGAGTAGCACGCAGAAGGAATGCTGCACATGTCTGTGTACTCAACACTACATGGTGATATCCCTGCCGCACACGCCAACACTGCCTGGGTAGAGTGTAAGATATGTGTTGGGGATGTGCATGACAATAATCAGAAACAATCTAATAGAGTATGTCCCTTGAGAGGAGATGTTCTGGTGATCCATTTCTGGCCCAGCTCACATTCTGTTCTGCACCTGGTTTTATTTCCTATTTACTGCTTCTCTGCTTCTGTTTTTAGCTTTTTTATACGTATAAATAATCGCAGAAACTCTTATAGTTCTTACAATTCTATGATCCATTACAGTATCATTGGTATGTAGTTTCCTGCCAGGCCCCCCAGATAACACTTTGCTTACATAGCAGTTGTCTTGTAGCTGGAATAGATATGTTAAGAAAAAAACTAAAATGAAGAACAGTTGGTGGTCCCTTCCTGCACGCGTGGGCAAGCATGCTTCATTGTGGTCTCTTCTGTCTCGACCTCCGCACGTACAGGCATTTGCGGGGGCACTTGACATCCCTGTACAATAAGTGGTGAACTATCAGGCTGGCCTAAATTCAGATTGGCTGAATGACATTTTGGTCCTGCCATCAGACAAGGGGCAAACAACATCAAATCTCTTTTCAGACTCTGCTATAAATGAATAATTTAGGGTTTTCCCTTGCCTTGAGATGGTCTTTTATTTTTATTTTGAGAGAGGGAGAGAGCGAGAGAGAGCGAGAGCAGAAGAGAGAGAGAGAGAGTGTAAGTGGGATTAAAGGGGAGAGAGTGAGAGAGTGAGAGAATGAGAGCAGTAGAGATCAAGGCACAGAGAGATGGTGTAGAGAAGGAGGCAGCTAGTTAAAGAGACTGATTAATGCTCCGTTTTGACTGTATATCTGACAGCCCCCATGTCAAGGCCTGTGTTGTGACACAGATGCTGCCGGGTGTGAGCGAGTGAGCGCGTGCGTGTGTGTGTGAGCGCGCGTGTGTGCGTGCGTGTGTGCGTGCATGTGTGCGTGCATGTGTGTGTGTGCATGTGTGTGTGTGAGCGCGCATGTGTGTGTGAGCGAGTGTGTGCATGCGCGTGCATGCGTGCGTGCATGTGTGTGTGTGTGTGTGTGTGTGTGTGTGTGTGTGTGTGTGTGTGTGTGTGTGTGTGTGTGAGTGCACGTGTGTGCATGTGTGTGTGTGTGTGTGAGCGCGAGCGCGTGTGCATGTACTTGAAACCACTGTGTGATGACGGTCTCTGAAGTGGAACTCACACTGTGAGGGCAGTGAAGAGGATGTGAACCGAGGGCTCTTACAGAAACGGCTGTATGTGCTGAACAGGTCAGAATGTACAGGCGAGTGCCAGAAGAGAGGAAACACTCGAGTACATGAAGGGCTCTGGTGGCTCTGTTATGGTGTGGGGGTGCATTTTCCTGCCATGGTTTAGGTCCACTCAACCCCTTAGAGGGCACGGTAAACACCAATAAACACAAAGCCATCAGTGTCAGCCCCGATCGGGGGCGGCGTTTGGCTGTCCGCACCAGGGGGAGGGAGGGGGAGGGTGAGCGCCGTCTCGGGTCCGCCGTGAAGCACGTAAGGGAGTCTCCATAATGTGGGTGGGCGAATTCCGTCTCGAAGGAAGCGGAGTTCCCTGCCCACGAAGATTTAGCGTGCCTCGTAGAGGCGGTGGGGGGGGTTGGGCTGGAGGGGGCCATGCTAACACCAGGGTAATTACCTTACCTCTAGCCTCGTCTGCCAGGCGTACGCCTCTGTGCTATAAGCCTGGTGAAAACGGTGCAGCTCAGGGCGATAAACCCTCCCACTTTTTGGGATGTGACCTATATTTTCTAACCAATCACATCCGCTCTGTGAAGGCGAGTCAGACATAGTTTATGTGACACAGGGAAGTGGATGAACGGTGGGCTTTGCGATCGCTGCTACAGTGAGGGCTCTTCCCAGACGATAAGGCTGTCCTGAAATCTCTCTGCATCTCACCATCTGGGTCTCTGAAACTACCCGTCCCGCAAACCCCTTAAATTCAGGACGGTGGTTAAGTGTTGTCTGGGCGATGTGAGGCGTCTGATTAGGTGATTTAGTCATTGGCAGAATCCTCAGAGAAACACAGCAGCGAATCTG
>JAINUG010000137.1:977500-1002500 GCA_029706075.1 Aldrovandia affinis | reverse complement strand
CTTTGTGACGGTGCTTTGTAAAAAGCGCTCCACAAATCAAATTGAGTTGAATTGAATTAATTAAAATGCAGAGATTAGTTTATTCTGTGAAAAATTGGCTTAATTGCTTATCTGGAGCTGAACTCTCCATCAATAAGGGGGGTTTGGGGTTGGTTTTTAATCGATTTCTGCAGGGTAACGTTTGACTGAGGTGATCGGCTTTGAGTGCAACTTGTATGGTTTCATTTTAAGCATTTAAGCATTTAAGTTTCCCTGGCTATACATCAAAGGCAGCGTTCAGAAGCGATGTTTTTACCTCTTGATTGCAATTTCAGTTAATAACACGTTTAGCCATGAATTATTGACTATTCCTTTCACTTTGAAATAATATAAGTTTTCAAAGACAACGTTTTGTCTTTGTCAGAGACAAGTTAAGGAACATATTAATAATTTAATATTTAAATATCGCATGGCACCTCCACTGTGCCTGGGCTGGATATCATTTCAGGCCTCAGTTTAAATGTAATTTTTTAATTAAAACAGTTTTCCTTATTCAGGCTAAATGCTCCTCATTTTGATTAGCCAACGTAAACCTATTATCCATATATTACTACAGGAAAGCAATGTATACCTATACAAATATAAAATGTATGATATCATGTTATAATAAGAATATCGCCATTGGCACCCAGAAAGTTGTTAATGGGGGAGGCAGAGAATTTATAATTCAATAATTGCCTGAACAAGTCTTGCATTTTTGATTATTCTGCATGATTAACAAGCATGCTAATTTGCGTGAGGCTCAGGCATTAGCATTTGATTCAACTTTGCTTATTTGCATCTATTGTGGCTGTTTTGCCTCCATGTTGTTTATATGCAATTATTTCAGCTACAGTAAAACTAAATTGGTTTTGATGTGTGATAAAAATGTTATATTTTCTAAATTAAGCATGCCAAAGATTTTAATGCGCCCTGATGTGTCATAAAAAAACTGTTAAATGTGATGTTCACAAAAGTAACTGAATCTGCTGCTGACAGGAGATCGTTATTTAAACTGGCTATCTTAATAACAGCAAAGAAGTTCAGGATCGTTATTAGATTAAAGGTACATTCTCAGCCTCATACTGTCCTATATTCAGTGTTTATTGCTGAATATAAACATAATAATACAGTAAAATGCTACAAACTTGGAACTCATCACGCACAATTGTGTGTGCTGTGGTGCCAAACTTCAAATCTCTTCCAGGTTCTGAGCTTATTTTATGTCATCTTAAATGGGATAATTTATCACGCTTCACTAACAAGCATGTCACTTGTCTGAATTATATAAACCATGGGCAAGTAAACTCAAAGCTTTCTCTTAATTGTGCTTCTTTCTTCTCATCGCTGTAGAGAATGTAAATGATACTTCAAGTTAGTAAAACCAGTTTAATCGTTCCAAGAATTCCCCTTGTTTAAAGAGCTAAAGTCGTCTGCCAGCTGAATATGAGGGGCGATAAACGCCAACAGACAAATTCTGTGCTTCATCGTGAGTGTTGAACGGCAGAATCTGTACGTCAGATTAACGGATCTTTGTAGTCAGTACTCCTTGAATTTGGGCTCAGAGAACGAGTACTTTTATCCACAATAATCTGTGGAGACAAGAAAGTGCTGCACAATTTAGCTATGTAAAGGAGAATATTGCTAACACAAAATCTAATCGATGAATAGTTGGCTATACCACAACCGATTGATAGTGGTTATTCAGCTAATTAATCGCTTGATTATTAGCCAAGGAAAGTAAATGGAAACCGGTTGAGAGCAATGCTTGCTTTAAAGGTCGGTTGTGGTTCTGTGTGGCTCAGTAGGTAGAGCATGGCGTTGGCAACACTTAGGCTGTTGGTTTGATTCCCACTGGGACCACTTATACTGAAAAATGTATGCATTCACTAATGTAAGTTGCTTTGGCTAAAAGCGTTTGCTAAATGTGGCACATATTAAAGGTAAGGTTTCCTCCTGCCACCACTGACCTCCGCTAATTACACATTTTGCCGCTGTTAAACATTTTACCACACTTCTAGCGTTCCCTTTATCTGTTAGTAATAAGCGATGGTTATATTTCCCTCTGCTGTGCACTACTCGCAGTACGTGAGCGCCGTTGCAGATGGGGTTTCTTCTCCGTAACGGGTTGTGTGGCGTTTTAAGCCTGTGTAAACATTGTCTAATCAACGCTGTTAATTTCCCTTGATCATTTTCCTCATGCAGGGATAGTCAGATTTAGGAGAATCGCCAAGTGAAATGAAACATTAAGAGTCTGGAAACACAGCGTTCTAATTCAGATTGGTGTGGTTTTAAATCCGACTGAAATGGGAATTCACTTCTTCCCAAGGGAAACTGCGCTTTAATACATTATAAAATGTCATATCTCCATGCTCGTTGGAACTCAGACATTATGTATTAGGTATGAACATGTATTATCCAGGTAGTACAACCGAGAACTCAATTTGGTGAAGACCTGGGGAAATCAAGGTGGTAAGAAAATACTTTAAGTTTGTTTTAAATGCAGTATTTAAACAAAAATTCAGAAAATGACATTTACATTTTAAGCATTTAGCAGGTGCTCTTATCCAGAACGACTTACAAGATGTGCATTAATACATGATAAGAACAATCATAGCTTTGCACTAGAGTTGGCTATAACCTTGTTTACATCTGTAGTCTCCTGGCATTGGGAATTTTAAACCCTACTCTTTGGGAAAGTTCCGTGCCATCTTTAATGACCACAGTGAGTCGGGACCTCGGTTTAACATCCTGTCTCCTACAGCACAGTGGTCCCATGTCTGCACTGGAGCATTGCATTTTTATTTTCCTCCAACACCACTTCCTGCGTCAACATGGTCTCGGAGGTCTCCCATCCAAACCCTAGCCGAGCCCAGCCCTGCTTCTCTTCTGCAGTGTGACACGAGGAGGCTACAGGCTGGGATGACAAACCGTGCTTTCTGTGCACACTCAAGGTCGCTGTGACATAAGGCAGTAAAATGTAGCCTAATTGAAAGAAGAAAACGAACAGCAAAAAAAAAAACATTCAGTACATAAAACAATGAAACAAGGCTGTAAACTGTGAGAACCTTGGCAGAAACATGACGACGATGAAAAACGACTTTCACCAGGATGAAGGCAACAGAGGTTCAAATACACATCGCTGTTCAGTGCTGCATAACTGTCATAGGGAACCATGAACAAACAGAGGCTTACCAGATGCATATAGGCATGTGGTTCTGTGTGTCTCAGTAGGTAGAGCGTGGTTATGTGTGTCTCAGTAGATAGAGTGTGGTTCTGTGTGGCTCAGTAGGTAGAGCGTGGTTCTGTGTGGCTCAGTAGGTAGAGCGTGGTTCTGTGTGGCTCAGTGGTAGGCGTGGTTCTGTGTGTCTCAGTAGGTAGAGCGTGGTTCTGTGTGGCTCAGTAGGTAGAGCGTGGTTCTGTGTGGCTCAGTAGGTAGAGCGTGGTTCTGTGTGGCTCAGTAGGTAGAGTGTGGTTCTGTGTGTCTCAGTAGGTAGAGTGTGGTTCTGTGTGGCTCAGTAGGTAGAGCGTGGTTCTGTGTGTCTCAGTAGGTAGAGTGTGGTTCTGTGTGTCTCAGTAGGTAGAGCGTGGTTCTGTGTGTCTCAGTAGGTAGAGCATGGTTCTGTGTGGCTCAGTAGGTAGAGCATGGTTCTGTGTGTCTCAGTAGGTAGTGTGGTTCTGTGTGGCTCAGTAGGTAGAGTGTGGTTCTGTGTGTCTCAGTAGGTAGAGCGTGGTTCTGTGTGTCTCAGTAGGTAGAGCGTGGTTCTGTGTGGCTCAGTAGGTAGAGTGTGGTTCTGTGTGTCTCAGTAGGTAGTGTGGTTCTGTGTGGCTCAGTAGGTAGAGCGTGGTTCTGTTCAGTAGGTAGAGCCTGGTTCTGTGTGGCTCAGTAGGTAGAGCCTGGTTCTGTGTGGCTCAGTAGGTAGAGCCTGGTTCTGTGTGGCTCAGTAGGTAGAGCGTGTCGCTGACAACGCTTAGGTTGTGGGTTCGATTCCCACTGGGACCACATATGCTGAAAAATGTATGCATTCACTACTGTAAGTCGCTTTGGATAACAGCGTCTGCTAAATGGCATATATTATGTAGCAGACGCTCGCATTCCAGAACAACATGCACAGCTTTGTTATGCGTTTTACATACAATGCATTTATACAGCTGGGTGTCTACTGAAGCAATTCAGGTTAAGTACCTTTAGCTCAAGGGTACAATGGCAGTGTCCCACCTGGGACTCGAACCTGCAACCTCTGAGTTACAAGCCCAGCTCCCTGACCAATTACTACGTTGCTGCCGACGACATCAGTTGTCAGTCTAATTGATCCGTTCCTGCACGACGGTAGGCCAGTGGGAGAGGTGCCTTTCATGTTGCTTTGTGCAAGCGGCCCAGTTGGGAGATGGAAGTGTTGCTATTTTGGTCGCAGTGCATTTTCATTGTTTGCTTTTTATTGACTCTAAGTCCAGAGGGATGATGTTCCTTCTGCATACATTGCACCCCCGTCACCACCTCTGGGGTTTATGCGTGAAAACGTGTACGGGCCAGAGTCGTACACATTCGTGTTTGTCTTTGTGTCATTTGGATCCACGACCACATTCGTGTCATTTCTTTGTGTCATTTGGATTCATTTCAAATTTTTTCAGTTTTTCCCCAATTTGAATTATCCCTCTTTTATCTTTTCCCCACGAGCCCGCCGCCCGTTTTAAAAAATTAATTTCAAATTTTTTCCATTTTTCTCCGATCGGGGCTGATGACCAGGGCCGGTCTGGTAGAGACGCGGGTTTCGAACCGTGTCCCTGACAGGCAGCGCACACCACACCGGACCAGCCAAAGCATAGTGCCTTAGACCGCTATGCTATCCACCGCCCCTTAGAATATAATTTGTGACCCTTGTAATGTTGAGGCCGTGTTGGGTGCAAATCGCTCGCTCCAAGCGCAACACAGGAGAGGCCGCGCTAGCTCAGCGAAATGAGTCAGCCCCCTCGGCATTGCTTCTGCCCTGATTCTGTTTGTTGTTTGAACATTAATCCGTCACTTGCGCTCGTTAAAGCATGTATTGCTAGAGATCAATTTCAGATGGTACCCCCTTTGTGAATCAACTGTGAATTCAGTGAGGACTTCCTGACAGCTTTTCTCAAGCTTTGTACCACCAGTGGAGGATGTGATTTTTCCACCCGAAGTTCTTTCTATATTTGCTTTGTGAGTTTGCCGAGTGTCTGTTTCTGTGAAGTGTGCGACTGTATCGCTGATTGGAGGAGCACAAAAACACAATCATGCCAGCGATTTTTATTTTCTTCCCCCATCTGTGCTGTGATGAATTGTGCTTGATATCTGAGTGATTCACACTACTTCAGTTCTTCTGCCGGAGAACCCTTTTATTGCTTTGTTAAGCGAGGCCCACAGTGACGTCTGAGTTCTAGCGGAGATTAGTGACAGCACAATCTGTTCTGTGCGCAAGTATCATTTAAAAGAGACCATTTGGTATTATCCTTTTAAAACGTATTGACATTTCTGTGCAATTAATGCTCTAATGTGAGAGCCTTGTGTGAAATTAAAGTTTTAGGTGTACGCAGAAATTCTCCCTACTAAAAAAATAAAAGCCATTCTCTACGGAATTTCTAAATCAGTAATCTAAAATATGGAAGCTCAGCAGCAGTGAGTAACATTTATTAAGGTTGCTGTGATTATTGATGTCAGACTCATCCCCTTGGACCCATGGGCATGCAAGCAAACTGATCAGATTTAGCATGCATTTAGTATTATGTTTTATGGGATATGTTCATCGCAGATACTTTTGAGACTATTCTCGAATGTGTCAATCCCACAACAACGTGTTTGGAGTGTGATGGCGGTGTGGAAGCTGAGCGCTGGTCTGAGGTCAGTTTTGGTTAAGGTTAGGAAGGGTGGGACTGATAGGGTGTATCACTGTTCTTTCTGTATTCTTTCTGTATTTTTGTTTTCTGATTTTCTCCCATTTTTCTCCCAATTTGATAGCCAATTACACCCGCTATTTTCAGGTCAATCCCTCCCTCGTAGTTCGCTGCTGTAGTCCTGTGACCAGTAGTGACAAAGGCAAAGTATCGTCTCCTCCGAGACGGCACTCGTCATGCTGTCCACCGTAACTCCGGCACCCCAGAGCCACTCCTGTGCGCAGTGAACGTCCTGTCGGCTTCCCTCCACCCTCTCCCTGGGGTGGCACTCCCAGCCAGAGCCGACTCTGGCGTGGCCGGGGAATCAAACCCTGGACGCCGTGGCCAGCATCGGACGTTGAAACCAGTAGACCACGCGGGAGGCCTGTTCTTTCTGTATTCTGTGTGGCCATGAATCATCTCACTTGCTCTCTCCAATTAAAGATTAACTACAGATGAGGCCTGGTGCTATATTTAGGCCCAGCTGCTGTCTCACAGATATGGATACTGACTGTGGAGATACCTACTGTATGTATACCGTACCTTGTTTACCTGCTGTACCTGAGAGAATTCTCTACATTACATTTACATTTTAAGCATTTAGCATCCAAGAGAGCGCATGAATACATGGTAGGAACAATCATAGTTCATGTAAGAGGTCAGTGCAGTAATACAGCGATAGACATCGTAGTTGGCAGCTGCACACCAAACCTGCGTACCATACCATCTCTCTCGTTCTCTCTCCATTTTGCTTCATTGGCATGAAAAATATATGATATATAGACACATATTTGCCCACACCTAATATATACATCATGTAGGCATAGCATTTCTGAAAATTGATAAGAAAAAAGACCTCCTTACATGCATACATATCTATATACCTACATACATATGCAGGCATGTACATACAAGATGTACAAACGCACACACACAGTATTTTGTGTTGATCAGTGGCAAGAAATCCCAATTAAAGCCATTTTGATTCCACGAGGTAAGAAAATAAAATGTGGAAAATGGCAAAGCGGGTATAACGTTTTGTACCCACTGCAGGTCTGCCCTTCCCCTCTCTTTCTGTCCTCTCACTCATTCCAGTTTTCTGTTTATTTCCCTTTATTTATTTTCCTCTCTCTCTATCTGTTGCCCACAGAGCTCTCTTGGCAGCCACACATTCAAATGATGCACACAGTGTGGTATTGTGTTTCAGCAGGAGCTTATCAGTAATGTACTCTGTGCTCTGATCTGCGCTCAGTGTCACACACACACAAACACGCACGCACACACACACATAAACAAACACGCACGCACACACATACCCACACATACACACACGCACGCACACACATACGCACACACATACACACACATGCACATACACACACAAACACGCACGCACACACACATGCACAGACACACATACGTGCACATACGCACACACACACGCACACATGCACATAAACACACAAACACATGCACACACATGCACACATGCACATACACACGCACACACACAGTCACCGCTTAGATGAGACTTAATCCATGAATTCAAACCACGACACCATCTGAACTCTATCAGAAATGGAACGGCCGTTGGTAATCTCACAGTCTCAGATCAGGGGGAAGGCCGTCCAACAGTGTGTGAGCTTTGTGTCGACTTATTCAACACCAAGTGTTCTCTCCGAGTGTTCTCTCCGAGTGTTCTCTCTGAGTGCTGTTCACCGCTCATACGAGACGTGTTAACACTTCTTTTCTGTAGAGGTCTCGCGCCGAGGCAAATCAATGTTGTTTTGTTTCCAGTGACAGACTGATCGAGTAAAGCTCTGTGAAGTGCACAAGATGGCGAACATTGACAGAACCCCTTTCCCCTCCCCACAATCCAGCATCATCTCCATATTTGAGTAGAGATTCCCCCCCCCCCCTGGTAATGCCGTGTCTGTTTGGACTCGCCTGGATCACTCTATCCATGGCTTTTCCACTGCAGGGTTTTCTGGAGGAACGAGTCACAGTTTGCTGTTCTCCGCACCAAATACCCGTCAGATGAGTCTGAGCGAAACGGCACTGTGCTGCGTGATTCTGGAACAGCCCAGAGCTTGTCAGACCTCTTTGGCAGTTTTTATGTGGAAGGTTGTTCAACAAAGTTCATTTTAAAATTCTCTCTCTCTCTCTCACCCTCTTTCTCTTTATCTCTCACATTCAAATTCAGTTCAGTTGCTTTATTTGCATGAGAAGTGATCTTATGTTACTAAAGTGTTAAAATACATATAAGACAACAACAACAACCCCAAAAACATACAGGTAACCCTCCCCTTCCAGCATGCAGTGGGGTCCAAACGTGTGAGTCCACTGAGTCCACTTCCAAAATACCAAGAGCTGTTTGTTTTTAGTTGCCAACTATAGCCTCTCTTTTTCATGTCAATTATCCAAAATCCTGAGACCGGTGAGCTGCACTGCCTCCTCCGAGCCGGCACCTACCACAGTCACCGTAACACACAAGACCACTCATCCACCAGCCCTTTTCCCTGGGGCTGTTTTTAGAGCCAAACTAGCGCGCCAACTATGGGCACCGTTCTCCACTCTTTTTCATTTTAAAGAATAGTCCTTCGAAAATTGCTTTTTTCAAATCAACAAAGTATGCAGATCGCATGATGAGCAGTATTCACAGACTTACAGCAAATATGAAACGTGTTTGGTGGCCACATTGGATGTGGCCTGGGACCGAGGGAAATGAAAAATAGACTATTTAACCTTCATCTACACATCACCAAGAAATGTGCCGAGTTTTAGCCAAATCAGATGAGGCAGTACACATTTGGGGGAAAAACAGAAAGGGGAAATGATCAAAATGATCGGCCATTTCGGCTCTGAAGCGAATCGGCTGTACATGAAATGACATTTAAATCTCTGATCGGTTCAAATGAGGTGGGAATCGTCAGACTGAACGCGATGTTACCTACCCACTCAGAGGCTGCTCCACACCCCCTCAATTAAAACAAGCATCATCATTTTATTAGCACATCTCTTGGGAACGCATGAGAATCCAAACAAACAAACAAGGTATTGTTACCTTGCAGGAAACTTTTTTTCGTAAATCTAAATCCAAAAACATCAGTGTACTGTACACAAGATTAGGTATGTACTCAACATTTAGTTGTGCTCCATTGGGTTAGTTTTGTAGGTCTCATTGATTTTGCATTGAGTTTGCCTCATTTTGATTTTGAAACCCTTTAGATGAATTGTCAATGAGGGAGTTCCAGTTATGTCTCTGTGCAGGATGTTATTTGTGTGTATGTCTGTGTGCTTGTGTGCTCACGCTTACGTACACGTGCGATTGTGTGCGCGTGTCTGCGTGTGTGTGTGTGTGTGTGTGTGTGTGTGTGTCTGTGTGTGTGTGTGTGTGTGTGTGTGTGTGTGAGTGAGTGTTTGTCTGTTTACATATCCCTGCTGAGTCTATTTCCATCCTTATTTTCCAGATAGATGTGAAATCGCTGTATGATTATGACAATTTTGCTGAAATGGAGTTTCAATAGCTGTGTAGGCGTAAATAGGTTATTCTGTGCCACGCGCCACATGTTTATAACAAATTACAGAGCACATAAGAAGAGCAAACGGAGAGAAATAGAAGGGACGAAACAGAGGAGGAGGGAGAGAGAGAGAGGGAGTGAGGAGCGAGAGAGCGAAGGGGCTTCTCTGAGCGCTGCCTGTGGCTTGACGGTTTTGGCAGCTGATTAATTTTGAATAACGCTCATAAATAGTGCAGGGCTCGCTCTCTCTCTCTGCGTCTCCCCTCAGTTCTCGGGAAAGCAACTTGTGCGATCTGAGTTTGCTGGGAGCTGACATGGGGCTAGGAGACCGCTCTTCGTCCTCAAAGGGAAGGTGGAACGACCCTCCGCAATCAGTCAGGACCGCGGAATCACTTGCATCTTCCACAAGAGACTCAAAACTCACCTTTTCAGACTCCACTACCACTGAACTCTGTACATCTAGCTAATTGTCATCACCACTGCCTTCTTGCTCAACACTATACACCCCTGCTTACTCCATTTAATTAAAAAAATTACTAACCTTTTCCTTCCCAGTGTTACAGGTATGGTACGCAGCTGCCAACAACGATGTCTATCTTTGTATTACTGCACTGATCTCTTGTGCAAACTATGATTGTCCTAACATGTATTAATGCACATCTTGTAAGTCGCTCTGGATAAGAGCGTCTGCTAAATGACTAAAATGTCAATGTAAATGTAAATGTACATGTAAACATCAAAGGGAAAGTGTGGTCACACTGTTGACCGTATATTTGAGGGGCTGCAGTACAGGAGTCAACAGATGGACAAATATAGGGGCCATGCTACGAGAACAAATGTAGGGAAATATGGGAAGCATTGTTTGGGAGCAGTTCTTGTTTAGATTCTGTGAAAAGAAAGTTTGATGAAAGTTTATTTCTAACTGTGATCATTTTGATATAAATTTTTTTGCATGCAGACCGAATTTTGGAATGATATTTTACAGATTTACAGAGAGTGTATGCTTTGTATATACACAATACAATACAAGACAAAAAACTCTTATATAGCGCTCTTCTTGCAAACAACCCAGGGCGCTTTACAAAGAAAAAATACAATTTAAAAAAATTAAATTAAAAAATAAATAATTTAATTAAATTAAATAAATAAATAAATCTGAATCAGCTAAAAGTCCAAACTAGGAAGAATAGACACATGAGAGTACAGGTACTCCTCACTTAACGACCTACCTGTTTAACGACTGCGCGGACTTACGACCAGCTCTCCGACCAGTCGGTATTGTACGCTGTAGGACAACTTTGGTCGTGGAAACAGCAGCGCGCGTGTCAGCGTCAAGCATCTCTCTCTCACCCTTTCGCAGTCTCAGTCTCATTCCGCAGTCTCAGTCTTCGTTCCCACTAACAGTTCAGTCAGTATTCACGGCACTACCCACTAACAGTTCAAACCGTATTCCCTTGAAATATGTGTTCGCCATTTTGTTGTGGTGTTCGGCAACGGTTAATTTCATTCACTCGTCCACTATAAAATACCCACAATTCACAGCGATTTCTACTGAACAGCGAATGTACCCTACAATTTCTCCCGTATACCATATCACTCATGGAACACTACATAGGGAACACTACATAGGAATAGGGAATGAGTGAACGTGAACGTTTCGAACACAACCCTAGTCGAGGGAGTACCTGTAAACCTGTGAGTAACTTTGTTTTTCTCTGCATTGAAAACATCGTTTTTGAGATGTCACATCTTTTTGAACTATGTATTTACACCTTGTATGGCGCCTGAAATGTGTTCCATCTGAAGACGTGGCGGGCTGTGTTACTCCATTTGCCTAATCTCTTGACAATAACGGCTCATAACTGCGAACAGTTAGCACTCTCACAGTGGAGCAGAGTGTGACTCTGCAACTAGCACAACGGCTTCTCCAGATCTCACTAGTTCCACTGCTTGCCCATCTGATGAATGTGCAGTAGGTTTGACTTGGATATTGCATCGGGACGTGCTGGCCCCTGGTCGCTGACCAGGAGTGACCAGGAGTGGTGCCAACCTCCCCTAGGCGACAAACCAGGCCCTCACTCACATGTGGTCTGAGGCTGTGGGTGAGTTTCTCTTGTGGAGATGCCAGACCTCTCAGGCATGAATAAATTAAGGGGGGGGGGAGGAGGGAAGCAGGGAGGTGGTGGGACACAACAGGCAGCTGTTTGTACTACCGGAGATGCAAGGAAGGTGAGGTGAGGTGCTTGTTTACATACTACGTGGCTGGCTTATGAATGAGTGCAGGCAGGTGTGAGGGCAGTGGAGTTATGTTATGTCCCAAAATTATGTTATTAACTTCGATGAGATCAATTAAATCATGCACTGACATAAACGGATCAGCTCATTTTTGCCATGGGATTATAAGATTAGGTTTTATTTTCTCTGAAATTACTAGGATGAGGCGGCACGGTGGTGCAGTGGATAGCACTGTCGCCTCACAGCAAGAAGGTCTCGGGTTTGAATCCAGGCCGGGGGCCTTTCTGTGCGGAGTTTGCATGTTCTCCCGTGTCTTCGTGGGTTTCCTCCGGGTACTCCGGTTTCCTCCCACAGTCCAAAGACATGCACGTTAGGCTAATTGGAGAGTCTAAATTGCCCGTAGGTATGAGTGTGTGAGTGAATGGTGTGTGTGCCCTGCGATGGATTGGCGACCTGTCCAGGGTGTATTCCTGCCTCTCGCCCCAATGCATGCTGGGATAGGCTCCAGCCCCCCCGCGACCCTAACTAGGAATAAGCGGCTGAAGATGAGATGAGATGAGATGAGATAAATTTAGTCTGAAATCACTAGGATCCTGTAGGTTTTAGTCTTATCATGTAAAGGTTTTCTAGGAGAGAACCCCCAGACTCCCTCCCCCCCCCCAATTTTGAACACAAAGCGATGCCCCCGATCTCAGTGTTTCACACAGCCCCAGTGTTCCACTGATGAACCCTTTTAGTGTGTTCTTCCCCTTACCTCCCAACCCAGTGCCATGGAAACGCTTCTCATCCCTTCCTGCTAATTTCCCTCCCCCACTTCTTGGCTGGAATTTGTGATTCCTCCATATGACAACCTGCATGACCTCTTCCTGTATCTCCCCCTGTTGGGACTACATTTCCCTCCTCACCCCTCACCCCTCACCCCATCCCCATACCCCTGGTGATAGGAGCATGAGGTATCATGACACCATACATAGGTGGGACTACAGTTAGCTGTCAATCACTGACATGCTTGGACCAATCAAAAGGTTTTGCTCTTCACAACAAAACACAACGATTGGTTCAAATGAGTGAGTCGCAGGTAGCATATGGTAGCTCCACCCATTTGTTGGTGTCATGATTTCTTAATTCATGTAACAAATAGGTATAGGAAAATGCTCTACCTGTAATATTGTGGGTTAGCTCTCATAAATAATTGGGCGCCGAATCCCCAGCAAGTGCAAATTGGGGAAAAATAAAAAAACAAACGGCACTCTCAAAATTCAAGTTTTGATTACTTATTTATATTTCATTTCCATTTTTCAGCAGGCGCGTCATTACTTCACCACAGGATCCCAAAGTACCGCACAGGCTGGAAGGCCTTCTTCAGCATGCCTCAAGTAATCAAAACTTGAATTTTGAGAGTGCTGTCCGCCTTTTCTATTTATAAGCGCTCCTTCACCCACCGCTCCACCCCCCCCTCTCCCTGTCTGGCCCCCTCACCCCCACTGGGAGACCGTGTGCTTGTGCTCCCGCATAGCGTCACCGCTGTGTCTGCACCAGCGTGGGCTGGGAATGCCACTGAGCATCAGTGTACGCTGTCTTCACTTCTTTTTAAAATTTTTATTTTTTTTTTTATTTGTTTCTGATTTTATCCCATTTTCTCCCAATTTGGTAGCCAATTAGACCCGCTATTTTACGAATCCCCCTAGTAATGTGAGTTCGCTGCCGTAGTCCTGCGACCCGGTAGTGACGAGAGCGCGAACGCCTCTTCCGAGACGTCACTCGCCCAGCCGACCGAACCCCGGTACTTACAGGGCCACTCTTATACGCAGCGAACGTCACGTCGGCTTCCCTCCCCCTCCCTGGGCGGACAGCCAACCGCCGCCCCTGGTGGCACTCCCGCCAAAGCCGACACTTGGCGAGACGGGGAATTGTAACCAGCGTCGACGTTGTAACCACTGGACCACGCGGGAGCTTGGGTTCACTTCTGAGACGAATGTCAAGATGCCTTCCTGGTGTGGTGTGTGGTTTGAGGTGTGTGGTGTGGTGTGGGTGTGTAACTGGGTTGGTTCTGCCCGCAGCGAGTTTACAACCGAGGGGTCTCGACGCGACAAGAGAGCGATTTAGCTCGCTGAGCCAATGGCTCAAGTCTCTAACTCTGGGAACTAATTACACTCTTATCCACGTCACTTTCTGTAGCGGACGCTCACGTACCAGAGCTCACCCGCTGTGTGAAATGTGAGGTTTGTGTGGTTTATTATACATTTATTTAAAAATGTTCCAGTTTTTCTCCCAATTTGCTTGCCAATTATACCCTCCATTTATCTCCTCCACCCTCCCCCACCCGTCCTCCGGGTCGTCTTCCGGGTGGGTTGATAGATCCGCCTCTTCCGAGACGGAACTCTACCACGGACGCCTTTTCCTGCTCCTGGACAGCCAAATCCCCCTCCTCCCCGAGGCGGGCACTGCCTCCCGACCAGGGCCGGGCTGGTCTGAGACACAGGTTTTGAACCACGTCCCTGACAGGCAGCGCACACCACACCGGACCAGCCAAAGTGTGGTGCGTTAGACCACTACGCTATCAGCCACCCCCCAAGGTGTGTGTGGTTTGAGGTGTGTGTGGTGTGAGGTGTGTGGTTTGAGGTGTGGTGTGAGGTGTGGGGTGTGAGGCGGACAGCCAAACACTGCCTCCGATCGGGGCTGATGACCAGGGCCGGTCTGGTAGAGACGCGGGTTTTCAAAACCACGTCCCTGACAGGCAGCGCACACCACACCGGACCAGCCAAAGTGTGGTGCGTTAGACCACTACGCTATCCGCCACCCCCCCAAGGTGTGTGGTTTAAGGTGTGTGGTGTGAGGTGTGTGGTTTGAGGTGTGTGGTGTAGTGTGGTGTGAGATGTGAGGTGTGTGTGGTTTGAGGTGTGTGGTGTGAGGTGTGTGTGGTTTGAGGTGTGTGGTGTAGTGTGGTGTGAGGTGTAGTGTGGTGTGAGATGTGAGGTGTGTGTGGTTTGAGGTGTGTGGTGTGAGGTGTGTGGTTTGAGGTGTGTGGTGTAGTGTGGTGTGAGGTGTAGTGTGGTGTGAGATGTGAGGTGTGTGTGGTTTAAGGTGTGTGGTGTGTGTGGTTTAAGGTGTGAGGTGTGTGGTTTAAGGTGTGAGGTGTAGCGGTGTGTGGTGTAGTGTAGTGTGGTGTGAGATGTGAGGTGTGTGTGGTTTAAGGTGTGTGATGTAGCGTGGTGTGTGGTGTAGTGTAGTGTGGTGTGAGATGTGAGGTGTGTGTGGTTTAAGGTGTGTGGTGTAGCGTGGTGTGAGATGTGAGGTGTGTGTGGTTTAAGGTGTGTTGTGTAGCGTAGTGCTGGCTCTACACCATATACACACACTGCAGCGGTGATGGATGTCTTAATCTCTTGTCTGTTTTACCGCTTACCTTGAGTCATCCTTTAAAGGCGCCGATTTGTTTCATTACATCCCTGTGTGATCTGGCCTCTCTTCACAGTCCCTCTCACGCACTCAGATCAGGCAATTCCACTCTCCTCAAAGGGCCAGAGCACGTTTACCCACAGTAGGGCGAAGTCTGTTCTCTGAGTCCGCGTCTCTGACACTTTCTCCCCGACCATGTAAGGGCTGCCGCTACCTTTAAGGCAAAAATGTAAAGTCACAACACCGAAGATTTGGTTTGCAGAATAACAATGACAAGCATTGAAACATCAAAGAGAAATAACGGATTTTGGAAAAGACAAACAAGGCAGAGGGTCGATGTGAGCATGATTCCTGTCCTTGTGGGGGGATTGGATGTTCTCTGTGTGGATAAAAACCTAGTCTCACCCATCCATCATTCTGGAACCAGCAAGAGGAAGACATAAACAGACCACAACGTCTGAGACACGAATGCTAAAATCGGGATTGTCATTTGATATTCAGCACCAGTTAGCCGGGTTGAAATGACAGTGCAGCAGATGCTCTAAAAGAGGTGTGAAACTGTGAGAGACGGAGCCAAAATGGAGACTGCGTATCATATTCCATTAAAGTGTAATAAACATTCGTCAGCCTTTCACATATTCACTCAACCTCTTTAATAGCATGAAAGGACAATTCCATTTTATAAATCATTTTTAATCTTATTCACTGCATTTATATAGTTGAGACCTTGAGAAAGACAAAAGCCAAAAAGTCAGGTAGCAGACATCATTAAATAAAGAACAATTTACAAAGGACTATACACTTATGCGCCGTCTTTTTTGGCCGATTAGCATTATTTTCCACTCGGCTAGCACCACTAGGTGAATATAAATGAAGTAATGGGGTAAAGTGCTGTTGTTAGTGTCTGATCTATGTGATGAAGGAGGAGTAGAGGCCCTCTATATCAACGATAAGTGTCGTCTGATCTGTTCTTTGGAATAACATGAATGTATGTTGTACTTCTTCTGTCAAAGTTGAACTCTTTTAAAGATCTGTGTTTCATTTTTCTTGCCTGTCTGCATTCTTCCTTAAATAGAGATAGATTCGAGCCTGGATTATCTCATCTCATCTCATCTTCAGCCGCTTATACCTAGTTAGGGTCGCGGGGGGCTGGAGCCTATCCCAGCATGCATTGGGGCGAGAGGCAGGAATACACCCTGGACAGGTCGCCAATCCATCGCAGGAGCCTGGATTAATTTAACAGCAATGACTTTTTCCTTAAAAGTTAAGTAAAGAAGGTAGCAGAAGTTAAAAAAAATATATATATATCTTTTTCTTAAAGTAATTTTTCATTTAAAACTTGAAAGGAATGGATGGAAGGAAGTTCTTCCAGTTCTTACCCGGGGTTGTGGAAAGAATTCATTTTTTTATTTTTAATAACGCCTGCAAATATGAATTTCACAGAGAGGGACAGAGTGCTGCCAGAGTAAACGGAGGTAAAAGCTCTACCCTTGTGTAATGTAGTGTAATATTGCTCAGAATTCTGTGTGTCTCAGTAGGTAAAGCATGGCGTTGGCAACGCTTAGGTTGTGGGTTCAATTCCCACTGGGACCACTTATACTGAAAAATGTATGCATTCACTACCGCAAGTCGCTTTGGATAAAAGCGTCTGCTAAATGGCGTATATTATTATTATTATATTAAAAGCCATTGGCCGCATTTGGTCCAGTGTAACAGCAACGCAGCCGTATTCAAAGAACAAAGTAAAAGTAGGACGTTCAGACCAATGGCCGCCTGAGCAGGATACAGGAATAGCCTGTATGTATGTTGTATTATACGTGGGTGTTCCTGCAGGCAGTATCGCTGCATAAAGAGAGAACAGGAGCCCATCTCTGCTGTGGAGAAAGAGTGGCGGTAGAAGATAAGAGCCCACATCTCCTGTGTACAACCAGTCCGGTGGTCAGGCTCTAGAAAAAAACACATCTTCACAAGCCAAGGCCCTCAGAGACCACGGATAAGGGAGTGACCCGCGGTGTTGAGAGATCTTGATCTTACAGCGTGTACGTGCTGTAGTGCCTGAGGGATACAGGCTGGAGGAAACACGGTCAGGAGGAATGATTCTCAGCCAGGACACGCACACATCTAGGACACTTCCATCTGGAATTTATATCAATATATCTTTATATAGTTTGAAGAAGAAGAAAAAAGCGAATCTCTGTTTTATTTGCTTGCCTTGGAAATGTCAGCATGTTTACAGAGACTGGTGAAGCAGGGGTGGGTGGGTTTGATTCCTGCGAGAGACGACTGTAGTGGCATCAGGGAGTAGGATCATGTGACCTCACGCAGGTCACATGGTTCTCAGGTTAATGCAGGCAGTCTGTTTGCCACCGGCTGACCACGTGGGGTTTGGGTCCCGTGTATAAACAGGGGACGGTTGGTATGGGAGACTGGGAAACGTGCTCTGGGTGCTTAGACCGCACTGGCCTGCATAGGGTGAGTGTCTTGACTCTGGAAGGTCATCATGGTGTGAATGGACATTGGCCCATAAACCAGTGTGTGGTTCTGTGGTTATGTTGGTAACGCTTAGGTTGTGGGTTCGATTCCCACTGGGACCACATGTACTGAAAAGTGTATGCATTCACTACTGTAAGTCGCTTTGGATAAAAGCATCTGCTAAAATGGCATATGCATATGAATATGTATATGTAAACCAGATAAACCCACAAGAACAGCAGGCCAGGAACATGAGGAAGATCTACATTGTGGAACATGTCCCTTAAACCAGGGGGTTCTCAATCCTGGTCCTGGAGGGCTGCAGGGCATGCTGGGGGGATTTTCTTCCACTTTAAAATCAGCAACCAATTTAGAGCCACAGAACCAGGTGAGGTAAGATATAACTGTGTAATCAACCGCTTTATTCGACCAATTATGTGCTGAGAAGCAACAGAAAACCAGCAGGCCCTGCGGCCCTCCAGGATGAGGGCCGAGGAGCCCTGCCGTAAAACTCTTCAGAGTCGAAGTTTGGAAGTGATTTTAATGCCACGTGATCAGCATTTGAGCACCACCCCCGACTGAGCCCTGGTACCATTATGTGAATTATAATGATGGGTTCTGGGTGGAGAGAAGTCAGAATAACATGTTTTATTCAAAGTCACATAGGCGCACGAGTGGAATGAAAGCTGTGCAAGACCGAGGCACTTTTAAAGGTCATCTCCTCTGTCCGGGATGTGAGTGAAATCCATCTTTGCCGTTGCCATGGAGAGTGCCTAGTGTCTGTCTGCAGAGTGTCTGTCTGCAGGGTCTTTTCTTTTTATTTTTTCGATTGATAGGTTATGAACCCTTTTTCTGTCTTTCCACAATTTGTCAAACAATTACCAGTAAGAGGCAGTGGCATTTCCCTTTCCTTACAAGGGATTTATGAACCAGTGAAGTTATGGCTGGATTTTCATGCATATTGATTTATTGGGCCACCGGTGTAAATACCTGGAGGGCAAAGAAGAATTGCTTCATGTGTTATTTCAGATGATGCCTTTAATTCAACTGCTTTTGGCCAATTCATTAAGAGCCTCTCTCTCTTTTGAAGTATTTTGAAGATTATCGTGAGAGCCCGGACTTCTGCTCTTAAATAAATGTGCGTTTTTAAATCAAGATCATCGCGAGTCAAAAAAAAAAAACCCCAAACTCTTGCAGTTTGTGTTCACGTAGGCAGCAGTGGTGTAAGAAGTGGCTTAAATGGGTATTAGACTAAATCAGGGGTGGGCAAGGAGGGCCGTATCCATTTCTGGATTTCATGCCAACTACTGCTCTTAATTATTTAATTAGCCCAATCATTTACGTGATCTGACATTTTTGCTAAATTTCTTGATAAGCCCATGAATGTCAGCTGAAGACTGTTCTTGTGTTCCCATATGAAACATGTTACTGTGGTCTAATCTACAAGTGAACCAGCATTGGCGTATCCAACTAATTTGCTAATTGAGCCACAGGGGTAATTGGTAGAAATAAAAACCTGCATACACACCAGCCCTCCAGGACTGGAATTGCCCACCCCTGGGCTAAATTCAATCTGTGTAAAATGCCCTGTTCAAGCTGGTACAGGGCGTACCACTGCATCAAGGACCACGAATCCAAATTCAGTCCTGGTTTTCCTTTCTCTCAGGTAGTTAATTGAACAATTACAGCAGGGGTGTCAAACTCATTCCATCGAGGGCCGAGTGTATGCAGGTTTTTGTTGCAACCAATGCATTACACCAGGTGATTTCAATTAGGTTCCCTCCTTAGTTGAAGAAGTGGGATAATTAGTGAAATCACCTGGTGTAATGCATTGGGTGCAACAAAAACCTGCACACACTCGGCCCTCGATGGAATGAGTTTGACACCTGTGAATTAGAGCAACTGATTGGCCAGAGTGTCATCACACCTGACTCCCAGGTAAAGGGAGGGTGGAGAAACAGCAGCGCTCGGCCCACGAGGACCGTGATTTGAGGAACCCTGGACTGGCGGTTTACTGCACCTGCCAAATTTCAACACAGTCTTCAATCAGTTTGGTTACATGCTGGCTCTGCTCTGGGTATTTTACTGGGGTAAACTCCCCCTGTTACACATGGACTTTGATGTTAGCAACAAACCGTCTGTTCGAAAGGTGAAGTAACGTTCCCTTGTTAATGAGGCTCAAGGCTGTCGGCCGAAACACAGAGGAAAGGCCCTAATTGGAGAGATGGTTGTTAGGGGCAACCTCTGACAGTTCCCCCCCCACTGATGTGACATGGAAACGAGATAATCACAGCTTCCACCACTGAACACGTTATCAGGGAGAAAAATGTCTTCCTCATCAAATTTACTACCCCAATAAAAGAGTGGATACTACTATCCCCTATTAAAGGCTACCCAGTGGACATGTGGACAGGTTGCCTGTCTCCTTGTGCACAAAACGCACTCTTCTGTGACCAGCACAGATTTGTCACATAGGGTGTCTACACCAATCAGAGGAGGGTGAGCATTGTGCATGAAGAGCAAAGCAAAAAGCCCTTTCTTGTCTGCACCAGCATGAATCCTCCAGGGTCTGGCATATCTGCTGTCTTGTGCATTCGTTAGTAGACACTGGCTGTGTTCCAATCACAATATTTTGCTCCACCCTTGCAAACTTCACTTGTAATCTTATATATATATATGACATTTAGTAGACGCTTTTAGCCAAACCGACTTACAGTTATGAATACATACATTTTTCAGTATATGTGGCCCCAGTGGGAATTGAACCCACAACCTAAGCGTTGCCAACACCATGCTCTACCTACTGAGCCACACAGAACCACATCTTCCTGGTCATGTCCTCTTTTGTGGTCCTAGAATACCTGTATGGGTGTATTTTTCTAATATTTTCCCCCACACTTTTTTATCTCTCTTTTTGGAATCGCCAATCACCGTGACAACCAATGTACTCGTGAAAGAGTGCTGAATAAGAGGAATATTATCCTCTGGTACCCTTACCAATCACGGCCAACAGCTGTTTTTCATACTACAAGTCCAAGACTTAGGTGGGCGCTCATTGGAGAACAGGCACTACCTCACTGACGTCATCCGAGGGACTTGCCCGATGATGCCTGACGAATCACGGAGTGCCTAAGAGTGAGAGACGAGGAATCCGTGATGGACCCACCTACCCCTATCCCCAGAACGAAGATAGTTTATTTAGGGCGGCAGTGTTGGCATAATGGTTAGGGAACTGAGCTTGTAACTGAGAGGTTGCAGGTTTGATTCCCAGGTGGGGGCACTGCCGTTGTACCCTTGAGCTAAAGGTACTTAACCTGAATTGCTTCAGTTAATAACCAGCTGTATAAATGGATTGTATGTAAAGAAATGTGTATAAGTCACTCTGGATAAGAGCGTCTGCCAAATGCCTAAAAATGTAAATGTAGTTTGTTTTGCTGCTGGTCATTGTCGGCAGAGGATTCGAACCCAGGTTGTAAGCCTCACCCTGAACTCAAAGTGAGTGCCTTGACAACTGAGCCAACAGGAGGCCAATAACAACGTAATATTACTCCCTGCCAAGTGAACTTTGTGAGAGCAGAGCAAATGACAGATCAGGACATAGCCACTCTCCCAAAGCACTGTGTAATTCACCTTCCTGCAGTTCCCTCCAGTCACCACAGGGGTCTCTGTGGAGTTGTGATTTACAGTTGGCTGCAGGCAGCCATTGTACACTGAAGGGAATATTACTCCTGCATTTGTCAGAGAGGGGCCCGTCGTGTGTTTTTTTTTACAGAATGTTTTGAGTTATGAGCTTACTAACAAAAAAAGGACTATTATTTTCTGTAGTATATAGTCCTGACCATGTGCATGTGCATGGGCCCTGGGCCTTGGAAAGATTGTTTGTAATTCAGTTTTATTGTTGTATTTTGATTGATGGCTCGCCACGTGGAGTCTGTGCCACACCGAACATCATAAAGGTAATTCCCTTCGAAGAGGTGACATGTCACACGGCATAGCTGATGTGGCTGGGACTCATTATTGTGGAGGGCAGGCCTGGAAACTAGTCTCTCTCCCTTGTCCTGAGAAGAGCAGTATTTCTCCCAGATGTTTATTGGTTTATATAGTTTTTAATTGGTTTTGGGGGATGGGGTGTGCTACAGGTAACTGCTAAAATAAAGGAAACACTTGATTAAATGAAGGGTTCTGGGAGCTGTTATGGTGTGGGGTGAATTTTTCTACCATGGCTTAGGTCCATTCAACCCCATGGTGGGCAAGTTAAATGGCAATAAATACAAAACCATTCTGAGTGATGGGATGGGAGTGGTCTCTTCCAGGATGGCAATGCCCCCATCCACAGAGTGGTCACTGAATGGTTTGATGAGCTTGAAAACAATGTAAACCGTATGCCATGGCCGTCTCAGTCACCAGATCTCAACTCAATTGAACACTTATGGGAGATTCTGGAGTGGCGACTGAGGCAGCATTGTCCACCACCATCAACAAAACAGCAAATGATGGAACTTCTCATGGGAGAATGGTGTTGTGTCCCTCCAATAGTTCCAGACACTTGTATAATCTATGCCAAGGTGCATTGAAGCTGTTCTGGTGGCTTGTGGTGGCCCAACGCCCTATTAAGACACTTTATGTTGAGATTTCCTTTATTTTGCCAGTTACCACTATATCAGTCTAACCTCTTTCTGGGTCAGAACAATGTCCCTAAGCGATATGTTGTTTTTACTATGCAGTGCTTACCCTTACCCGATGGTGTTAATGTATCTACCAAATAACAAATGACCAGATTGTGTTATTAAGAACACAATTAGGCTATTAAGTCGAGTTAATAAGTATTTACATTACGTATGTAACTTTGAATGGTAATATAAATAAGATGGCCATAACTCTCAGGTTCAGTGCCATCTTTAATACCTTTGAATGGAATGGCTAGAAGTGCACGGTGTCAGTGGCCATTTTATGTGTCTGTACCTTTCCATCTGGTCTGTAGTACACCAGGCCTAACGGGGGTGATTAGTTTGGTTGTTGTTGGTGTTTGAGTCAATCTTGCCAGAGCTACAGGACATGAACAACTTACTTAATAAGGTGATTGGACACCACGTGCGCCTGTATGTGCCATGGGATAGACCAGGGGTGGGCACTCTTACCCTGTGTGGGCCGGTGTGGGTGCAGGCTTTTGTTCCAGCCGAGCAGCAGCTCACCTGATTTGACTAATCAGCTAATCAAAGTCTTCAATCAGGGCTTTGATTAGTGGAATCAGGTGTGTCACTGTTCAGTTGGAACAAAAGCCTGCACCCACACCGGCCCACACAGGGTAAGATTGCCCACCCCTGGGATAGAGTCTACCACAGTCTGCTATTCTGTAGGGAGAATACAATACCGCTCTTCGACGAGGAAGTCAATCGGCTCCTGATGGAAGTGGAAAATGCTGTCTCAGGCATCATCCCAGAATGTTCCATAAATGCCCAGTTGGGTTCAGATCTGGTGACTGAGAAGGCCATGTCGTAATGGACAAAGTCGTTGTGCTCCTCAAGCCATTGCAGGACTGGTCATTTCATTTTCGGTACTTCGGTGATGTTGCTGGTTTGAAAGGGCCAGTGTCGTGTTAGTTGGGTAGGAGAGTAGCAGTGTGGTGTGGGGTCAGTCCCATGCTATATGCGTGGATCAAACCGTTCCTCGGCATTAATGTGAGCTCAGCTACAGCGTGCAGACTGGCCCAAATCTTCCCTTATCTGTGTTAGTGAGGAGAGCGGATTTCGCCGGCCGAGCTAGATGATAATGGCTCTTTCTTTACATCGTCTTTTGTGTCTCTGGCTGCTCTGGGATATTGTGTGAATGGAATAGTAATGAGTTCATCTTCGTGCCCCACAGGTTGAATGAAGTAATAACTCTGCTACACGCGCCCCCCTTCCCTCTCCCCTCCCCACCACCACCACATTCCCCCTCCCAAAAGCTGAATGGAATTATTATGGGCTGTAGACCTGATTGGAATAGCAGGCCTGTGTTGGTGCTGGTTCTGTGAGCCCCCTCCCCCCCTGTTACATTTTACATTTAAGCATTTAGCAGAGGCTCTTATCCAGAGCGACTTACAAGATGTGCATTAATACATGGTAGGAACAATCATAGTTCGCGGAAGAGATCAGTGCAGTAATACAGCGATAGACATCGTTGTTGGCAGCTGCGTACCATACCTGTAACACTGGGAAGGGAAAGGTTAGTAAAAACATTTTTTATAGGAGTAAACAAATATAAATATACAAAACATATAGAACAAGTAGGCAGTGGTGATGACAATTAGCTAGATGTACAGGATTGAGTGGCAGCGGAGTCTGAAGAGGTGGGTTTTGCGTCTCTTCCACAGGACTCTGGTGACTGGTGCTGTAATCCGTGTCTCTGTGTCCCTCACAGGAGGCCCGGTGATCTGGCGCATGCTGACGTACCCCCCCACTCGCCGAGCGCTCATCGTGGGGTGCGGGCTCCAGATGTTCCAGCAGCTGTCCGGGATCAACACAGTCATGTAGGTCCTCACCCCCAAACCCCTCCCCTTCCTTCCTCTCATCACACTGCCTTAGGCGTCCAGCACACTGCCTGATCCCCTCTCCCCTCCCATAGGCGTCCAGCACACTGCCTGATCCCCCTCCCCTCCCATAGGCGTCCAGCACACTGCCTGATCCACCTGCTGTACAGCTGGACCGGCTCATATGTCATTGCAGGAAAAGTGGTGTTGGGCTTGGTTTTTTCGCCAGGAATATATATTTTTTTGTGCCGATAGGTTTTTTGGGGGAAATTGCATTTTCATACACAGCAACCCTGTCACACTTTTATTAAACTCTTTTCAAACATACCTCCCCAGGTGCTTTCCAATAAGAAAATAAATGTAGAGTAAATGAATTACTAAAAGCATTTATAAAATATGAGATTAAAGGCCTCCCGCGTGGTCCAGTGGTTACAATGTTCGACGCTGGCCACGGCGACCAAGGTTCGATCCCAGCGGCCGCTCCAGAGTCGGGGGCGGCAATTGGTCGTCCACCCCAGGGAGGGGGGAGGAAGCCAACAGGACGTTCGCTGCGCACAGGAGTGGCTCTGTAGTACCGGGCTATGGTCGACGGCCTGGTGTGCCGTCCGGAGGAGACGATACTTTGCCTTCATCATTACCGGTCACAGGGCTACGGCAGCGAACTCACTTTAGGAGGGGGTTGATTTGAAAATAGTGGGTGTAATTGGCTACTAAATTGGGAGAAAAATGGGAGAAAATCAGAAACATAAATTAAAAAATAATGAGATTGTAAAAGTAATGAAAAGCATGTTATAAAAAAGCCATTGAAAGAGATTGAACTGAAGTAAGTAATCTACAGGTAACTGCCACAATAAAGGAAATGCCAACATACAGTGTCTAAATAGACCGTTGGGCCACGAGCCACCAGAACAGCTTCAATGGCGTACATTCTACGAGTGTCTGGAACTCTTCT
>JAINUG010000137.1:967500-972500 GCA_029706075.1 Aldrovandia affinis | reverse complement strand
GTGTGAATATGAGACAGTGTGTGTGTGTGTGTATGATGGTGTATGTGTGTACAGTAGTGTACTGTGTGTGTGTGTGTGTGATGGTGTGTGTGTGTGTGTGTGTGTGTGTGTGATGGTGTGTGTGTGTACAATAGTGTACTGTGTGTGTGAGTATGAGACAGTGAGTGTGTGTGTGTATGATGGTGAGTGTGAGTGTCTGTGTGTACAGTAGTGTGTGTGTGTGTGTGTGTGTGTGATGGTGTGTGAGAGTGTGACTGTGAGTGTGAGTGTGTGTGTGTGCAGTAGTGTACTGTGTGTGTGTGTGTGTATGAGTGTACAGTAGCACTGCTTGGGAGCACAGTATGGAGGAATTACTGTAGCAGCAGCAGAGAATTTCTCTGTAATGAAGATGGATGTCGGCTGGTGTCAGTGTCTGTGACACAGGGTCACAGAAGCACAATTACTGCACTCATCCTCCCTGCTCCCTCTGTCCTCTCCGTGTGTGGGAGTTCAGCGAGATAGGGAGTCTGGTGCGAGCTGCAGGGAGGCAGGTTTGAGGTGCTGCGAGTTGAAGTTAAGATGAATCGTGTCGGCGCTACGTTGTAAACAGGTGAGTCCTGGAGAGTGTGTGGCAGTCAGGTGTGCACTATGCGTGTCACCCACCAGACCTGAGCATGCCTGTATCTCAGAGCCAGCCCCAGTGAGCAGAGCCGTCTTTAACACTGGGAAGTACCTGGACATACGCTCAAATATCAATATACGCCATTCAGCAGACGCTTTTATCCAAAGCGACTTACAGTAGTGAATGCATACATTCTTCAGTATATGTGGTCCCAATGGGAATCGAACCCACAACCTAAGCATTGCCAACGCCATGCTCTACGTACTGAGCCACACAGAACCACCACATCAGTAATATCCCAGGCAGCTCTGGGACATGGGGACCCACTCTCTAAATGCTGGAGTGTGTCTCCTCCCCATGGATGCTGCCTGCTCTGTTGTGCTTTTCTTTGTTTTATTGCCTTCTGTTTGTCTCTTTGGATCACATTTGTTCTGACTAGTATGAGAGCAGTGTTCTGCATGTCTGTTCAGTATTGTCTTGACTGTGTCTATGTCTCTGTGTTCAGTAGTGTTAGTGCAGTGTGTCCAGTGTGGTACACTGACATCTCTGTGTCATTGTGTTCAGTTTTATCTGAGTGGTGTTCAGTGTGTCTGTGTGTTCAGTTTTATCTGAGTGGTGTTCAGTGTGTCTCTGTGTGTCTCTCTGTTCAGTTTTATCTGAGTGGTGTTCAGTGTGTCGCTGTGTGTATCTGTGTTCAGTTTTATCTGAGTGGTGTTCAGTGTGTCTCTGTGTTCAGTTTTATCTGAGTGGTGTTCAGTGTGTCTCTCTGTTCAGTTTTATCTGAGTGGTGTTCAGTGTGTCTCTGTGTGTCTCTGTGTTCAGTTTTATCTGAGTGGTGTTCAGTGTGTCACTGTGTGTATCTGTGTTCAGTTTTATCTGAGTGGTGTTCAGTGTGTCTCTGTGTTCAGTTTTATCTGAGTGGTGTTCAGTGTGTCGCTGTGTGTCTCTGTTCAGTTTTATCTGAGTGGTGTTCAGTGTGTCTCTGTGTGTCTCTCTGTTCAGTTTTATCTGAGTGGTGTTCAGTGTGTCGCTGTGTGTCTCTGTGTTCAGTTTTATCTGAGTGGTGTTCAGTGTGTCACTGTGTGTATCTGTGTTCAGTTTTATCTGAGTGGTGTTCAGTGTGTCACTGTGTGTATCTGTGTTCAGTTTTATCTGAGTGGTGTTCACTGTGTCACTGTGTGTATCTGTGTTCAGTTTTATGTAAGGTCTAAATAAGGCTCCTAATCTCCACGACATAAGATGGCAGCAACAAGCAGCAAATGATTGATAAAATATAGTTTACTCCCCCCTTTTTGCATGTCTCTCATAACACAGAATGGAAAATCACTCAGACTTAAAGGGATAATTCAGGGCCTCGGATAGCGTAGTGGTCTAACGCTAACATAGTGGTCATCGACTGGTGCTTTGCGAGTGTGAGCTGCCTATTGCAATCGCCGTTTGAAACCCGACTGTGCCTGACCGCCCCAGGGGGAGGGAGGGAGGGGGGGGGTGAGCTGGTACGAACTCGCCGAGAAGCGCAAAGGGTTGTCTCCAGAAGTAGGTGGGCGAGTTCCATCTCGGGGGAGGCGGATCATCGCTGGCCTCTGGGAATTGGCTTGACCCGGAGGACGGGCGGCGAGTTCGTGGGGGAGGGCAAATCGAAATAAATACAGGGTTGACTACTAATTACTAATTGACTACTAAATTTGGGAGAAAAAAAACATGGGAAAAACCTGAAACATGAAAAATAAAAAAATGTTCAGGGATAATCCACTCCTCCAGGTCTTTGCGTTGCCCCCAGATCCAAAGCGCATGAACCTGCAGCTGCGTTTAATGGAGCACGGCCCCCCCGAGACCCTGACCCGCTCGCTGCCTGGTGCACTGTTTCAAAAGCGGTTGCCATGGTGAAGAGATCCCTCCCCATGGGGGAGGGGGCGCTTTGTGCTCATGCAATGCTGCTTTGTAGAGCCCAGGTATTATACAGATGTTTCACAAAAAGCTTTTATCCAAAGTGCCTTGCAAGTCTAGGAAGCTGTGTGTATGTAACGCTTGGCTTTGTTCCAGGGAAAAATCCTAGAACTCAGTGTTTTTCCTGCTGCTTAGAACTGCGGGGCCTGGTTCAGGGTTCGAGCCGATACCCTGTTATGTAATGACCTCCACCACTGTTCTGGATACCGTTCCCGTATGAATCATGTCTGTTGTGTTATTAAGCCAAGCCCTGTCTGATAACTAAAATTACACACAGACCTACACTCAATCTTTGTGTTGTCAAGTAATGATGAATGCGTTTAAAAGTAATTTCCCTCTCATTCGTCCATGTAGAGATGATAGCCAAACTCAGTTTCCTACCTGATACAAGTCACATTGAAAGAACAGTAATTGTATAATTTGGCTAGCATAACTGCGCAGATACACATTGGTGACAGTGTGGTATAATGGTTAGGGAACTGGGCTTGTAACGTTAAGGTTGCAGGTTCAGTCCCCAGGTGGGGCACTGCCGTTGTACCCTTGAGCTAAAGGTACTTAACCTGAAATGCTTCAGTAAAATATCCAGCTGTATAAATGGATTGTAAAGAAATGTAAACTGTAAGTCGCTCTGGATAAGAGCGTCTGCTAAATGCCTGTAATGTCATGTCATGTAATGTAATGGTTCTCCTACAATTTCCTCAATTCGGGGTCTTCGTGAAAACGGAAAACACGTCGATTCTCCCTGTCATTTCTGTTGGGTCATAGTGGGGCGAAATACGGAACAATTTTGATGTGTGTCTCCAATGGTCTCCTGCTTCCAACGAGCACTTTCATGGCGTATAGTCAAAAACACAGTGGCCAGAGGCCTCCCGCATGGTCCAGCAGTGGTTACAACGTTCGACTGGGGTTCAACTGGGGTTCAATTCCCCGTCTCGCCAGAGACGCATGATATGCTTGGGTCCTAATGATGAAAGTCAGTAATTGCGAATGGAAAGAGGAATAGTCAACAGAAGTGCAATGTCACTTCCTCGAGTGAGCACTGAGGTGAATTACTGAATTACTAGGTCTGTCAATGGTTCTGTTTCATTTGCTTGCACAACGTTTCACACATGGCATTAAAATTCCAAACCATCGCCTTGTGAAGTATCACCTAGGTGCAAAACAAGGTGAATTAAAATAATGAATATAAAAATATAGGTCAAACGGCCTCTCGCGTGGCCCAGTGGTTACAACGTTCGACGCTGGCCACGGAGACCGGGGTTCAATTCCCCGTCTCGCCAGAGTCGGCTCTGGCCGGGAGTGCCACCAGGGGTGGCGATTGGCTGTCCGCCCCAGGGAGGGGGGAGGGAAGCAGACAGGACGTTCGCTGTGCATAAGAGTGGCCCTGTAGTACCGGGTTACGGTCGACACTTGGCGAGTGCTGTCTTGGAAGAGGTGTCAGGTCGCCTTCGTCACTACCGGTCACAGGACCACGGCAGCGAAATCACATTACTAGGAGGGGATTGACATAGAAATTGTGGGTCTAATTGGCTACCAAAGTGTGGAGTTTGGGGAGAGAGAGGGAGTTTTGGGAGAGAGAGAGTGGGAGTTTGAGGAGAGAGAGTGGGAGTTTGAGGAGAGAGAGTGGGAGTTTGGGGAGAGTGTGGGAGTTTGGGGGAGAGAGAGAGTGGGAGTTTGAGGAGAGAGAGTGGGAGTTTGGGGGAGAGAGTGGGGAGTTTGGGGAGAGAGAGAGTGGGAGTTTGGGGAGAGAGAGAGTGGGAGTTTGGGGGAGAGAGTGGGAGTTTGGGGAGAGAGAGAGTGGGAGTTTGAGGAGAGAGTGGGAGTTTGGGTAGAGAGAGAGTGGCAGTTTGGGGAGAGAGAGAGAGAGAGAGTGGGAGTTTGGGGAGAGAGAGTGGGAGTTTGGGGAGAGAGAGGGAGTTTGGGGAGTTTGGGGGAGTTTGGGGGAGAGTGTGGGAGTTTGGGGAGAGAGAGAGTGGGAGTTTGGGGAGAGAGTGGGAGTTTGGGGAGTTTGGGGAGAGAGAGTGGGAGTTTGGGGAGAGAGAGAGTGGGAGTTTGGGGAGAGAGAGAGTGGCAGTTTGGGGAGAGAGAGAGAGAGTGGGCGTTTGGGGAGAGAGAGTGGGAGTTTGAGGAGAGAGAGTGGGAGTTTGAGGAGAGAGAGTGGGAGTTTGAGGAGAGAGAGTGGGAGTTTGGGTAAGGCCCCCATGTCTACACAGCACATGGATAAGCAGCGCACTCACAGAGAAGAAGAAATAGAACATGCGCGCAATTAAAAACTGTTCAGACTTCTCGAAATCACTGCTGTTTGAATGGCCAATTGAATGCATAATTTACCCCCCGCGACTCCAGCCTTTGTAGCACCAGGCTCCTGCAGGGGGTTTAACAGCCCTGTGAAATAATTGGCAGTGCTGTTCAGGGCATTGCACCCCCCTCCCCAAGTGGCATCATTAACGCT
>JAINUG010000137.1:940000-962500 GCA_029706075.1 Aldrovandia affinis | reverse complement strand
AGCCAAAATGCTTGCTGCAGTACACTCAAGGCCCAACTAACCCCTTTGCAAGTTATTTGTTATAGAAAACATTCATTTCAAGGTCCAGTTGCATTTCCGAATTATATAATAATTGCAAAGAAAGCCGCTGGTCCGTTGACACCAAAATAAAAAAAGTCTGGTTTGTTGCCAGGCCAATGTGGCCTGAAGAACTGATTGAAGTTGCTCTGTGCTCTGCAGGTACTACAGCGCCACCATCCTGCAGATGTCGGGAGTGCGGGACGACAAGCTGGCCATCTGGCTGGCTTCGGTCACGGCCTTCACCAACTTCCTGTTCACCCTGGTGGGGGTGTGGCTGGTGGAGCGAGTGGGCCGCAGGAGACTCACTCTCGGCAGTATCGTTGGTGAGGACGGGACCTAAAACCACCTTGTCACACGCCACGTGACAATCCCCGGACGGAATAGAGCAGTCTGGAAACAGGGGTGGAGTTTTCGGTCTACGGACCGGATTTTTATTACTTTTTTGGGAAATGTTCTCTGATCCCGACACGGGCAGAGAACTAGACCGGGAGTTCTTTTAAACAAATAAACAAAATGAAATCTGTCCGTCGCCCTCACGGGTTCGGACACAAAACCCATAAACTTAAAACACAACAAAACTATCAAACAATAGGCTAACCGAACCTTTCCAGTTCCCGGTTTCCTTTACTTCACTTTTTCTTTCTTTCTTTATTTTCTTCTCCTCGGTCTCCCACGCCTTTTCTTTCTTGTTCCAGCCCCCTACTGAAGAGAGCAGAGCAGTTTTAAAGCACACCGATGTGATTAGCAACACCAGACCGGTGCGTGCGTTGGCTGCTCTGCCAGTAGGCGTGGCCGCTAATCGCCCTGACCCGCTGCTGAGACCGACGCCTTCCACACACCTGTAGACTGGGCCAGCGTCATACTGCAGGGATGACTTTAACCAGGAGGTTGCAGGTTCATATCCTGGGCGGGACACAGCTGTTCTCCTGATCTTGAATGTGTAGGAATGCAACCTGCATTGTACATACCCACGTGTAGTCTGGATAAGGAGCATGATCTAAGGCCAACTTAATGAGGGAATACATTTTCTGACCCTTCCCTTGTTACCGGACTTACAGGATGACCTTATTTCCATATTTGATAAGGAAATTAAGTAATATATCGTCACCTTCTTAAAATAATGGCCTAAGTCATATTTTCAAGTTTTTCAAAAAACTGAATAAACTGAACCAAATATAGAATATATGATATTTATCAATCATTTCACACAAAAAGGTTATGACAATATATGACTATTGACATACAAATAACGCTGTCTGTCAATTATGTAACATAAGAGGATTAGATTACTTAGGCCAATTTACGAACATGCCGTTGTGACTTAGGCAATTTTAAACCTGACTTAGGCCAAATTGCTTCTGGAGTAAGTGACTTAGGCAAGCAGCCGCCATCTTGAAAGCTTGTAAAATTGCCTAAGTCACATTGTCTTGTGACTTAGGCAAAAAATAAAACGGCCTAAGTCACACTCTTGACGTAGGCCATTATACTACCGGGGTAGGAACAGCATGATCTTTTCAATTAAGGATGTAGGCAATTTTACCAGAGGTGGCCAGCATCATGAAGAGATGACTTAGGCAAAAAAATCATTTTCCTCAAAAAATGACTTAAGCCATTATTTTAAGAAGGTGATGATATATAATATAATAATATAATAGTAGTTTGTAAATATATGTCACAATACCAGTGCAGTGTTTAGTGTGATTGTGTGTGGAAGGAGGGAGACTTGTTTTCACTTGTACTTCAAGACTCACAAACTCAACCCCTCTTAAGACCCAGTCGGTCCAAACCCAGTTTGGGAACCACTAAAATAATGTATTTATGACAAACACCCTTTAATCTCCTCACAGAGATCAAAACATTTTCATAAAGAGTTGGATAAATATGGACATTTTATTTATGTTTTGTTTATTTATGCGACCAACAAACTCCCAAAAGTAATGTTGTTTTAGTTTTTAGCCAGATTTGTGTCATCCTGGTAGTGTTTTCACACACCGCATTGTTGGGGGATGGTGTCACCGCATTGTGGGTGAGAAGGTGTTCATTTAGATTTTATTTTATTTAGCCTTTATTTGAGCAGGAAGTCCCATTGAGATTCAGAACCTCTTCTCCAAGGGAGACCTGGCCAACAATGGCAGCAGAGGTTACACAGTAAACACGTAAAACACACAATACAGTAGGAATACAAAGTGGTACAAAATTTACAATAAGAAGGTCACAGTCACAATCTAGATCAGAAACAGGAGCGCACGGAGGCAGCGCTTCGCCTTTGTCACTGCTGGTCACAGGGCTACGGCAGCGAACTACGAGGGAGGGGATTGACCTGAGCACAGCGGGAGTAATTGGCCACCAAATTGGGAGAAAAACGGGGTAAAATCGAAAAAAAGAAACAGGAGCACACATCTTGTATAAGACAGCGAATATTTCGTTGTGGCTCAGAGGAACGAAGTGGTCGATCTGCCTGCGTTCTGTGTTCTGTGTTCTGTCCCTCTCAGGTACTGCTCTGAGTCTGTCGTTGCTGGGGATCGGGTTCCTCCTGTCTGCTGAGAACACGCCCGCCGTCACCCTCCACCCGACACACCCCGCCACGCCCAACTCCACCTGCACGCGATACGGGTGAGGGCTGCGAGCTGATTGGCTGGGATGAGGGGGGGCATTGACCCTGCGTTTCATCGCCCCGGCAACTCTTTCATGTGTCCATCTGCTGTGCGCATCAGTCCACTGTTGTGCTTACAGAGGATTTGTAATCACAAGGACTGTGCAGCTGCCAGTGAATCCATTCATAGGCCTGCACCCCACAGACCCCACACCACAGACCCCACACCACAGACCCCACACCCACAGACCCCACACCACAGACCCCACACCCACAGACTACAGACCCACAGACCCCACACCACAGACCCCACACCACAGACCACAGACCCCACACCACAGACCCCACCACAGACCACAGACCCCACACCACAGACCACAGACCCCACACCACAGACCCCACACCCACACAGACCACAGACCCCAGACAACAGACCACAGACCACAGACCACAGACCACAGACCCCAGACAACAGACCACAGACCACAGACAACAGACCACAGACCCCACACCCACAGACCCCACACCCACAGAGACCCCACACCCACAGACCCCAGACAACAGACCACAGACCACAGACCCCAGACCCACAGACCCCACACCACAGACCACAGACCCCACACCACAGACCCCACACCCACAGACCACAGACCACAGACCACAGACCACAGACCCCAGACAACAGACCACAGACCACAGACAACAGACCACAGACCCCACACCCACAGACCCCACACCCACAGACCCCAGACAACAGACCACAGACCACAGACCCCAGACCCACAGACCCCACACCCACAGACCACAGACCCCAGACCCCAGAAGTGTGGGAGTGCCTTCTGCTAATGGGACTGAAATTTAAACAGCACCCCCCCCCCTCCCTTGTCCCATCCTGAGATGCAGTGGAGGTGTCCTCTGAGTCTCCCTGCTCCCTGTCCACATGTCCCGGGTGGTTAGTTTGAGAGCACTACACATCTGTATTGTGCACCCTGCTCTGGTCTTTATCCTGAACTCCTCCTGCCAAACGGCTGAAGCTAAGAGGGCCTGGGCATGGCTCTTTCTTCGATAGTGTTAGTGTAATGGTTAGGGAGCTGGGCTTGTAACTGAGAGGTTGCTGGTTCGATTCCCAGGTGGGGGCACTGCTGTTGTACCCTTGAGCTAAAGGTACTGAACCTGAATTGCTTCAGTAAAATATCCAGCTGTAGGGGCGGTGGATGGCGTAGCGGTCTAATGCACCACACTTTGGCTGGTCCGGTGTGGTGTGCGCTGCCTGTCAGGGACGCGGTTCGAAACCCGCATCTCTACCAGACCGGCCCTGGTCGTCAGCCCCGATCGGAGGCGGCATTTGGCTGTCTGCCTCCGGGGAGGGGAGGGTGAGCCGGCACGAGTCCGTCGAGGAGAAGGTAAAAGGCGTCCGTGAAAGAATTTCCGTCTCTCGAAGAGGTGGGAACAATCGGCCCGGAATGAGTGTCTCGCCCGGAGGACGGGTGGCGGACTCGTGGGGGTGGGGAATTTAAATAAATAGAGGGTATAATTGGCAACCAATTTGGGAGAAAAACTGAAAAAATTTGAAATAAAAATAATAATAATAAAAAAATTAAAAATAAATATCCAGCTGTATAAATGGATTGTATGTAAAGAAATGTAAACTGTGTAAGTCGCTCTGGATAAGAGCGTCTGCTAAATGCCTAAAATGTGTAAAAAAATTGTGGACAGGAGTCTTCCTGGCAGTAGGGAAGTGGTGTTGGTCAACCAGTAGGGGGCACTGTCTCCTCTGGACAAAAAGGAAAGCGTTTGTCACAGCTCAGCAATATGATGTGTAATGATATATAATCTGTGGTTGCCATCTTTCGGGTGAGACGGTAAGCTGAGGTCCTGACTTCACCGGTCATCAGAGATCTTCTGGCACGTATCACAGGACACAGGGGTTACCGTGGAAACCTGGCCAAGTCTCTCAAAATGGCCCCTTTACTACCCCTGTAAGCTGATTGGCTACACATGAAACCCTCCTGGGTCCTTCAGGTCTTCACTGGATAAGTGAGTCCTCAGTTGATGTTACTGGCTCAAATTAAGGTTTATTATGAAGACAGCCAGAATGGTACTGTTCTCTGGATAATGCCCCCCCCCCAGTGTGAAGAATCTCTTTCATCTTGGGGAACGGCATCACTAATGCATGGGTCTTCCAGTCCCGCTAAAACCTCTGGATATTTTATTCTAAGCGAGAGCCATAAAGAAAAATGTGTTCTTATTTGCAAGACGAAAGCATAAAGAATGGCTTCAATAATGATGAAGTGAAGTTATTCGTTAATAGAATATGCATGGTTACGTTTGTTTGTTATTATAATGAAAAATGAAATAAATCTTCCTAACAGGGCCATTTCAGTTATGAGCACTGCTCTGAGTCATCCACTGTCCAAGCTGTGGCACAACATCACACACACACACACACACACACACACACACACACATATTCACACACGCACATATTCACACGCGTACTCATACACATGTGCAAACACACGTGCTTACACACATGCACTCCACACACACAAACGTAGTCACAAACACACACACACGCAGATACTTGCATACACAAAAATGCATCGCTGAAAGGGACTGTGGTATGTTTACTCGATACACACTGTTGTCATGATGAAGCTATTTTCTGTAGCTCCGCCCAATCACTTCCTGATTGGTCCTGTGACTCCTCCCATCTCCCAGGTCCTGTGAGCCCTGCATGCTGGACCCCGCCTGTGGGTTCTGTTACCGTGAGAACAGCACCTCCCTCTTCTCCTCCTCCTGCGTTCCTGTCAATCAAGCCATCACCGGGGAGGCGGCATGGGGGAGGTGAGTCTCGAGTCTCGCGGGGTAAAGACTTCTTTACTCTGTACTGTACTGTACTTTACTTTACTTGTGGTTCTGTGTGGCTCAGTAGGTAGAGCGTGGTTCTGTGTGGCTCAGTAGGTAGAGCATGGTTCTGTGTGTCTCAGTAGGTAGAGTGTGGTTCTGTGTGGCTCAGTAGGTAGAGCGTGGTTCTGTGTGACTCAGTAGGTAGAGTGTGGTTCTGTGTGGCTCAGTAGGTAGAGCGTGGTTCTGTGTGTCTCAGTAGGTAGAGCGTGGTTCTGTGTGTCTCAGTAGGTAGAGTGTGGTTCTGTGTGGCTCAGTAGGTAGAGCGTGGTTCTGTGTGTCTCAGTAGGTAGAGCGTGGTTCTGTGTGTCTCAGTAGGTAGAGCGTGGTTCTGTGTGACTCAGTAGGTAGAGTGTGGTTCTGTGTGGCTCAGTAGGTAGAGTGTGGTTCTGTGTGTCTCAGTAGGTAGAGCGTGGTTCTGTGTGGCTCAGCAGGTAGAGCGTGGTTCTGTGTGGCTCAGTAGGTCGAGCGTGGTTCTGTGTGGCTCAGTAGGTAGAGCGTGGTTCTGTGTGGCTCAGTAGGTAGAGCATGGTTCTGTGTGGCTCAGTAGGTAGAGTGTGGTTCTGTGTGGCTCAGTAGGTAGAGCGTGGTTCTGTGTGGCTCAGTAGGTAGAGTGTGGTTCTGTGTGGCTCAGTAGGTCGAGCGTGGTTCTGTGTGGCTCAGTAGGTAGAGCATGGTTCTGTGTGGCTCAGTAGGTAGAGTGTGGTTCTGTGTGTCTCAGTAGGTAGAGTGTGGTTCTGTGTGTCTCAGTAGGTAGAGCGTGGTTCTGTGTGGCTCAGTAGGTAGAGTGTGGTTCCGTGTGGCTCTGTAGGTAGAGTGTGGTTCTGTGTGTCTCAGTAGGTAGAGCATGGTTCTGTGTGGCTCAGTAGGTAGAGCGTGGTTCTGTGTGGCTCAGTTGGTAGAGTGTGGTTCTGTGTGGCTCAGTAGGTAGAGCGTGGTTCTGTGTGTCTCAGTAGGTAGAGCATGGTTCTGTGTGGCTCAGTAGGTAGAGCGTGGTTCTGTGTGGCTCAGTAGCTAGAGTGTGGTTCTGTGTGGCTCAGTAGGTAGAGTGTGGTTCTGTGTGGCTCAGTAGGTAGAGTGTGGTTCTGTGTGGCTCAGTAGGTAGAGCGTGGTTCTGTGTGGCTCAGTAGGTAGAGCATGGCGCTAACAACGCCTAGGTTGTGGGTTCGATTCCCATTGGGACCACATATACTGACTACTCTAAGTCGCTTTGGATAAAAGCGTCTGCTAAATCGCATATATATACTTTGTTAGTACTTTTGTACTTTTTAGTCTCATCCTCTATTCTGTCTCATCCCCCCCTCTTTGTCTGGCTCCCTCATTATCCCTCTGCTCCTTCATCCTGTCCCGTTCTGTTTTGTTCTCCTCTGTCCCTTCATCTCTTTCACTCTTTGATAATGGGCCTTCTGCTCTGCTGAAGTTCCACTATCACGTTCCCTTAATGCCAGCACATCACTGAGCACAGACTGGGAGAGACTGGAACTGGGACAAATATATCACGGAACACAGAAAGGACACAGGCAGACCACACGTCGACCGGAAGGGCTACACCGTTTCTCATTCACATCACTGTCAACATCTTGCCTCACTTCAAGACTAGACTCAAGCCCATTTATTGTTTCCTCGTCATTTCCACATTTATCACTTTTTTATTTGTAAAAAATGTTGTTTCTGTTTTTATCCCATTTTCTTCCAATTTAGTAGCCAATCACACCTGCTACTTTCAAGTCAACCCCCTCATATTCTGAGTTTGCTGCCATAGCCCTGTGACCGGTAGTGACGAAGGCGAAGTATCGTCTCCTCCGAGATGGCACTCGCCAGGCCGTCGACCGTAACTCCGGTACTCCAGAGCCACTCCTGTGTGCAGCGAACGTCCTGTCGGCTTCCCTCCCCCCTCCCTGGGGCGGACAGCCAATCGCCACACCTGGTGACATTTATCACTTTTGAAAAGGTGTTGGGAGTAATGGGAGCTGTTACCACGCTTAAAATGTATTCATATTCTAAACTTAGTCTGCTCGGCCCAGGTGTTGATTATGAGGATGAAATGCAGGATAATAGCTTTAATAATTATTATTAACAACAAAACACACAGTACGTTATAAATACAGATCACTACACACTCAGCACTGTGTGTGTAAACAGATAAGACAGACAGACGTCCTGAGAGAGAGAGAGAGAGAGAGAGAGAGAGAGAGACAGACAGGGACAGACGGATGGACAGAGAGATCTTAATCGCACTGACAGACAAACTAACGTACAGAGAAACATATCAATCGCACGCGCGGATAGACAGAGAGAGATATTCAGCACACAGACAGACATACAGAGAGAGATATTCAGCACACAGACGGACATACAGACAGACACACAGCCTGCAGTGGTGCAGGAGGAAGGGCGGGGCCCTACCCATGGTGAGGAAGGGCAGTTTGTCCGTGGAGCGGACAATTATGAATAGACGGTTTTGGGAAGCTGCGGTTCTGATGTGTCCTGGATCCTGACAGGTGCTCCAACACCACCCAGATGAGTGATGGAACGTACTGGGCCTACAACTACTGCCCCACTTCCTACTCCTGGGTAGTCCTCCTGGGCCTGATGCTGTACTTGGCCTGCTTTGCCCCAGGTAAGTGCACCTGGACACCACTTCTCCAAGGAGAAACTGGGTTTGTAACCAGAAGGTTTTTGGTTCAAATCCTGGGCAGCGTGTCATTGTTTTAGTCTGAAATGAGGTTGCTTAGCAGCAATAAAAGACGATCATACTTTAAAATGTAAGCCTTTCATTCAGGCCGGTTGAGGCCCTCTTTAGGGTGAATGAAAGATGTCGCAGTGAGGCCTCCCGCGTGGTCTAGTGGTTTCAACGTCCGACGCTGGCCACGGCGACCGGGGTTCGGTTCACCGTCACGCCAGAGTCGGCTCTGGCCGGGAGTGCCACCGGGGGCGGCAATTGGCCGTCCGCCCCAGGGAGGGGGAAGGGAAGCCGACACAGTTCGCTGCGCACAGGAGTGCTTCTGGGGTGCCGGAATTACAGTCAACAGCAGGACGAGTGCTGTCTCGGAGGAGGCAGCGCTTCGCCTTTGTGACTGCCGGTCACAGGACTACGGCAGCGAACTATGAGGGAGGGGACTGAACTAAGCACAGCAGGAGTAATTGGCTACAAAATTGGGAGAAAAACGGGGTAAAATTGGACAAATAAATGTATAAAAGTTTTTTAAAAAGAAAGATGTCGGTGTGCTCACTGTGGATGTGGGCTGTTCTCATTGGCTCTCCGCATCCTGCGATGCGTGGGGTTATTCCCTCAGGAATGGGGCCCATTGTGCTGTGTGGGGTTGATGTGTGGGGTTGATGCGTGGGGTTGATGCGTGGGGTTGCTGTGTGGGGTTGATGTGTGGGGTTGATGCGTGGAGTTGATGCGTGGGGTTGCTGTGTGTGGGGTTGCTCCCTCAGGAATGGGGCCCATTGTGCTGTGTGTGGTTGATGTGTGGGGTTGCTCCCTCAGGAATGGGGCCCATTGTAATGTGTGTGGTTGCTGTGTGGGGTTGATGTGTGTGGTTAATGTGTGGGGTTGCTGTGTGGGGTTGCTCCCTCAGGAATGGGGCCCATGCCGTGGACGGTGAACTCTGAGATCTACCCTCTGTGGGCCCGGAGCACGGGGAACGCCTACTCAGCCGGCGTCAACTGGACCTTCAACGTCCTCGTCTCGCTCACCTTCCTCCACGTCGCGCAGTCCCTCACCTACTATGGTATGCCACCCTAACAACCACCAAAGGCACCTCTCTCAGTCAGCCTGGGCCTAACAACCACCACAGGGCACCTCTGTCAGTCAGCCTGGGCCTAACAACCACCAAGGGCACCTCTGTCAGTCAGCCTGGGCCTAACAACCACCACAGGGCACCTCTGTCAGTTAGCCTGGGCCTAACAACCACCAAGGGCACCTCTGTCAGTCAGCCTGGGCCTAACAACCACCACAGGGCACCTCTGTCAGTCAGCCTGGGCCTAACAACCACCACAGGGCACCTCTGTCAGTCAGCCTGGGCCTAACAACCACCACAGGGCACCTCTGTCAGTCAGCCTGGGTCTCTCACTTTAGAGCGTACACCAGTCTTTCATCTCTGTGCTTGAATAATCAAATCAAATCAAATCAAATCAAATGTATTTGTATAGCGCTTTCACAACTGAATTGTCACAAAACGCTGAGGGGGGAACCCAGGCCTGACCCCCCAAAAGCAAGCCTAAAGGCAACAGTGGCAGAAAAACTCCTTGGTAGGGAGAAACCTTGAGAGGAACCAGACTAAAAGGGGGATCCATCCTCTTCTGGCCGGCACAGGGTATGTCCAAAAAGACCATGTCATGGTCAGTCCAAGGTGGACTGACTGTGGTAATCGAGCCTTTCCACATCACTGATGACAGTGGGTAGATCTGTGAAGGAGTGAAACCCAGGAACTGTGTTCGGTTCCACCTTTCAAGTATTTGAAAGTCACTGGCTTGGGCTCACGTAGTACAATAACCCTGGGGTACAAACACTTACCCCAGGGTAACTTTTAAAACGGATCAAGCCTTTTCAGATCACTTTTTACAGACTACTTCATGTTACATTTAAGCTCCAGTTACACATTGAATGAGAAGATTAAATATTTCTCTTATCTTTCATATTACAATCCATGGTGTCCTTTTAATGCCACAGATAGAATAGTTTTGAGTATTTAGTATAGAGGTAATATAAATAACAGGGATGTACAAATTAGTTTCCTCGTGTAACACACAGGATTCGATGCACAGTCGATTCAGGAATGCTCAGGGATGCTGTAATATTGTGCGATTCAGTGGAGTGTGCACAAAATGTAACAGGAGTAAGCGAAGCCATTGGGGGTTAAAGGGAACCAGCTGCATATACTGTGCAATGAAACAGAGTATGCACTTATCCAGTAGGATATCATTTATTGGAAATGGCTGACTAGTCAATGTATAGGAACTATGATAATAAGCACATAAGTGGTACGACAGTACACATTCGCGTCCTCAAACGTTAATCGCGTACCAAGCAAGACGATAAACATTTGAAACACACGCAACTTTAAGTTTGATCGGTCCATCACTGGTAAGTTAATTAACTTAGTTAGTTAGCTGCTTAATTAAATTACCAGTGATGGACTGATCAAACTTAAAGTCGCGTATGTTTCAAAAGGTTGTCGTCTTGCTTCGTACGCGATTAACATTTGAGGACGAGAACTGCGTACTGGCGTACCACTTATGTGCTTATTATCATAGTTCATATAGCTACATTGACTAGTCAGCCATTTCCAATGAACTATATCCTACTGGATAAGTGCATACTCTGTTTCATTGCACAGTATATGCAGCTGGTTCCCTTTTACCCCCAATGGCTTCACTAACTCCTGTTACTTTACTAACTCCTGCATACTGGCGTACCACTTATGTGCGCCCCTGATAACAAGGACCTTGTTTGCTCTCTGTATCTGAACACACGTCAGTTGTGACTGTGTCGCAAAGTGACGAGTCACCGCCCGGTGACTCACTTGCGCTGCGATTGGCTGCGATTGGGCGATTGGCTGCGATTGGGCGGCAGTGTTAACATAATGGTTAGGGAGCTGGGCTTGTAACGCAAAGGTTGCAGGTTCGATCCCACGTGGGGGCACTGCCGTTGTACCCTTGAGCAAGGTACTTAACCTGTATTGCTTCAGTAAATATCCAGCTGTATAAATGGATTGTATGTAAAGAAATGTAAACTGTGTAAGTCGCTCTGGATAAGAGCGTCTGCTAAATGCCTGTAATGTAATGTAATGATCTAACCCCCCCTCCAGGTGCGTTCTTCCTGTACTCCGGCCTGGCTCTCCTGGGATTCCTCTTCGTCTTCAGCTGCCTCCCGGAGACGAAGGGCCGTCGCCTGGAGGAGGTGGAGTCGCTGTTCGAGAGCCGCCTGTGCACCTGCGGCGCCTCGGACTCGGACGAGGGCCGACAGATCGAGTACATCCGTGTGAAAGGGAGCAACTACCACCTGTCCGACAACGACGCCTCCGACGTGGAGTAGCTGCCCCGCCTGCCCCCCCTCCGTGGCCTCACGCTCCGTCTCTCTCAGCCCCAAAGCCTTCTGGGAAGAGCGGAAAGCCCGAACGGTGGCCTCACACGAACCCTGTTCTGTAAGCCTGCCTCACAATTAGGTTACCATCGATCATATTCCAGAGGGCTCTCGCATTCGCTCTGTTGGGGGAGGGAGGGTACCCGGCTATTGGAGCGCCCTCCTAGGTAAACCTTGTCCTCCTAGCTAGCACTCACATTCTCACAATGTCCCTGTAACGCTGTAGCAACGTTTTGAGTTGGCTGGCTGGCTCCATCCCCCCCAAAAGAATATATATATATATCACTGGGCAAACCTAAGCCTTACACAATGTGGTCATTTAGCCTCGTCAAATGAACCAGGTTGATTATTGTCTGTTGTCTTTATTCATTTGTACAGCTGGATATTTCCCGAAACGATTCAGGTTATGTGCCGTGCTCAATGGTGCGACAGCAGCGCCCCTCTAGGGACCCACACTGCCACCCTGCAGTACGTCAGGGTAAGAGATTCACAGTGCAAGCCTCGGATTCGATTCGTCATAAACGAATATGAGAGAGCCCAACATTACTCATTAATTTATGACGTGTAAAAGTAGTCTGTGTTGCCGTGTGATGTGTTGCGGAATATGGCATCAGAATGGTCCCTCGTGTCACCCGTCAAAAAATATTTTGATTTATCCTAGTCAGTGCGAGCCGCACAGTTTACAGTGGCGGTGACACTTCTACGCCTTTCTTTCTCTAGATCTTAGAACTTGAGCTCGCTGCATCACTGGTCATGTGTACACAGTTCTGTGTGGTGGAGGTGAGGGCAACTTTCTTCTGCTAAACTGGTCAGCTCGCTTTCATAATCGTGTCCAATTGCTGTCGTTTTTTTAAAATCAGGATGTCTATTGATCGGAGTTTCTGGAGGTGCTGCTTTGCCACTTAATTACCCATAACATTTAACTCGGTTTCACTTTTTATTTTATTATTTTATTATTTTATTACATGTCTAGTAGCTATTCAATTCTACAACTGAATTTAATTTCATTTTGCGCTATCTCACAAGAGATAGTGTACTGCAGTGTATTTGGAAATGGGCGAGTGTAAATGTGTGCGGCTAATGAATTCACTTCACCAGAGAGAGACAGAGACAGAGACAGAGACAGAGACAGAGACAGAGAGACAGACAGACAGACAGACAAAGGGACCAGGAAGAGGTGTTGTATACACACAGGGCTCTTGCAAGCGTACGGGGCTCCGTCTATAACTTAGAAGGCGCCAGTAGAAACTATCCCGCTGCTCGTTTTGCAGGTTTTAATTGCTGTCCACTTCCTGAGATCAAATTTAGTGAAAAATGAGGGACAGCGTTTTCTTTGAATGTACGTCCTATAGCAGGATAACTGTCACCAACTCTTCTATATAGTTTTTAGGTAAATATTTGTCAAACAGCTGCACTAGTTCTACAGTGCTGTGTACCCTGCTATGGATACATGTTAATATTTGGGACCACGACAGAGGCAGAACGTATTTTTTTACACAGTTTAATTCATTTAGTCTCCATAAAAAAAAAAATTATGAAAAAAATATATATACAGACTTACGTTTTCATATTAATGAATGTTTACAGGTCACACAGGCACTGTCTTTTGCATTTGGAATCGCACACAGATTTGTTTTTTTCCCATCATAAGCCTAAGCCTAAGCCTAAATATTTTTTTGCATTTTGTGTTGGTCTGTCTTCCTCTGTAGCCTTGTGTACAAACCAAAATTGCATATCTACGGTACACTTCGAGTGAGGTACTTTGTATATTAAATGTGGAAGAAATGCTGTGCTTCGAAATGCTGTTTTAGTATTCTGTACGGTAACGAGATGAGATTTTAGTTGGTGTGTGTTGGTATATCGTGCTGGTTGACACCATGGTAGGTCTCCTTAGTCTAGGGTCCAGGTGGCACCTAAGGGGTCGATGACACAAGCGGTTGAAATCGTATACATTGTCTGTGATGATGTAGAATAACATGTACTGCCAAATCAGCTGATGACCTTATCATGTAATCTATTCAACTGCTGAAACTATTGTGCTATTTTTGTTGCGTTCATTCAAGGACTGGGATATCACACTGTCTAAGGGCGTGCTTCGTCTTCTGTAAATGGGAGGGAATTACCGAGCTCTCGACCGTGAAATGGGATCTACGTTTCCGGTGGAAATGAATGTAGCCTTGTGTTATATGGGGAGGGGGGAAATGTGAAATAAATGTGTCTTAAAGATCTAAAATCGTTCAGGAAAGATATTTTGTTATGGGTTGCCAGTTTACCGGATAGTTCATTATTACTAGTTGCGTCAGTTTGATCTAGAGTACGTTTTAGGGGCTATCTGAAATGTTTTTCTCTTTGTTTATGAATATTTAAGATCAATTTTAGAGAGACGGGTTTAATGCACAATGTGTTTAGTTGTGAAACTAAGCATTCCATGTGATTTGTTATTATGAGGAAGAGGAATGCCTGCCTACAGGGTGGACACAAAGATGGAAACACTTTGTCTTATGTTTATTAAAAGAATTCAGATAGAGGCATGGGTTTCCAGTTTACAGAAAAGGTAGTTGTTGCTAGTATCAGTATTGTTAAGTATTAAGGCCAGTGCGGACATGGGATTATGTCATTTGGAAATGTGTTGTCTTCGATTTTTTTCATTTCTAAATATTAGAGATCAGATTTAAGGATTTAAAGAGAGGGGTTTTGTTGAAATAACATGCAGCTATGTAACAAAGCGTTCAATATGAAATATTGTGTTTGACAAGTCTATAAATGTATCGTGATTTTAGAATGCACTTTGGGGAGACTCTCGGACCACGGCAGCCTGTAGTGTTGTTTCGTTTTTTTCTTTCATTACAGACAGGAACATGTTTATTTGTGGTGGACAGGTGCAATTTTTCTATGTGAAACGATTGTAATCGCAAATACAAAGTGTTTGTACAGTTTATGACGAACTAGTGAAAAAAATATATGAAATATCAGTGCTGTATAGTAAATTTGATTCTTGTTGCTATGTATGTTTTACTAGAATTTATCTTTATATAAAACTATCTATATTCATTATATTTGATCACTTGAATATGTAAATGGACAAAATAAACACCAGTTATCTTGGTTATTGGTTCTCCTTTATTACACTTTGGAATCTGCTGTAAGCGCATCACTTCCTGTGGAATCTGCTGTAAGCGCATCACTTCCTGTGGAATCTGCTGTAAGTGCATCACTTCCTGTGGAATCTGCTGTAAGCGCATCACTTCCTGTGGAATCTGCTGTAAGTGCATCACTTCCTGACTGATTTAGGGCATGATGCAAACCACCACGCCAGTGCAGATCCTGAGATGCCCATCCTGGCGAGAGATAAGAGTATCTGGAGGTCAGCGGTGTCAAACGCAGCCGATTGGTCGAGCAGAAGGAGCACAGAGCTGAGTGACACCGCTCTCCCAGAATGACAAGCAGAGCAGCAGTTGAGCAGTCACCCCGCCTTGAACCCTGATTGGTTAGGATCAAGAACATCATTCTGCAGGAGGTGGAGAGACAGTTGTTTATAGACTGCATGTTCTAGAGGTTTGGCTAAAACTGTGATGAGTGGGGCTGACGGATAGCGTAGCGGTCTAACGCACCCGTATTCGGCTGGTCCTATATGAGTGTGAGCTGCCTATCAGGGACACGGTTCGAAACCCGTCTCTGCCCAGACCGGCCCTGGCCATTAGCCCTGATTGGGTGGCATTTGTCTGTCTGCTCCTGAGGGAGGGGGGAGGGTGGTCGGCGGTCGGCACGAACTCACTGTGAAGCACGTACGGGTGTCTCGAAGGAGGCGGATCATCGCCGGCCTCGGAGAGTAGCTTGCCCCGTAGAGACGGGCGGCGAGGGGGAGGGTTAATCAGAATAAATAGATGGTATAATTGGCTTCCAAATTGGGGAGAAAAATGGGGAAAAATCTGAAACAAGTTCTTAAGAGGAAAAGAGAAAAGAAAAAGAAAAAAATGTTTAAAAAAATGTGAGAAGTGAGACAGGTTGGTAGTTTTGAATGTCAGCAGGATATAAGTAGGGTTTTTTGAAGATGGGAATGACTTGGGCCCTCTTGAGAGCAGAGGGGACAGTGGCAGAGGATAGAGAGGTGTTAATTAGAGTGGAGATAAAAGGATGTCCTCCAGAGAGAGACTGGAACGGGGGAGGGGAGGGGGATGGGATCAAGAGGAAGGGGGTGAGGAGCAGCTGTGGAACTCAGCGACCTTCTCTGTGAAGGAAGAAACACAAAGTGATCAGCAGCTTGAGAGGGTGGGGGAGGAGAATGTAGAGAAGAGTTTGCATGGGTTAGACATTACATTACATTACAGGCATTTAGCAGACGCTCTTATCCAGAGCGACTTACAGTTCTTTACAATCCATTTATACAGCTGGATATTAACTGAAGCAATTCAGGTTAAGTACCTTTAGCTCAAGGGTACAACGGCAGTGTCCCCACCTGGGGATTGAACCTGCAACCTTAACGTTACAAGCCCAGTTCCCTAACCATTACACCACACTGCCACCTGATTAGGGTTAGATGTAGCAGATTGAGTGCCATAAATCAGACCAATCAGAGGAGAGATCAGATTTGACGGTGGCCAGGAGAGAGTTGAAGGTTGTCACGTCGGCAGGGGATTCGAATTTCCTCCATTTTCTCCACTGCCACCTGCAGTTTCATTCTGTGTGTGTGTGTGTGAATATGGTCAGTTATCCAGGGACTGGGAGGTAACGGACGAGCTGGTTCGGTGGAGACGGGACAGAGTGAAACAAAGACATTTTACATTTGACATTTTAGGCATTTAGCAGACGCTCTTATCCAGAGCGACTTACACAGTTTACATTTCTTTACATACAATCCATTTATACAGCTGGATATTTTACTGAAGCAATTCAGGTTAAGTACCTTTAGCTCAAGGGTACAACGGCAGTGCTCCCACCTGGGAATTGAACCAGCAACCACTGAGTTACAAGCCCAGCTCCCCATAACCATTATACATGGCACACAATGCCAGAAAAATGTATGCCACTACTGAGAGCCAAAGAGAGCCTAGAGGATGGAGAGGATGGATGGATGAGAGATGGAGAGGATGAAGAGGATGAGACTTCCTCTACGGGCTGTGGGAGAGAAGGGTGATGACGATGGAACAGAAGAAGACGGACGACAGGGCAGTGGGAGAGAGAGAGAGCGGAGGCTACGATGGACAGAGAGAGTAGGGGCGGGTGCAGGAGGAGGGTTTCAGTACAGGAGATGAGGGGAGGGAAAAAGACACAAAAAACAATGTTCAGACCGCTGGACCACCTCTATGCACTTGCCTGGCGTGGCGACTCTCCACGCATATCAGCAGGCCTCTCAGGTCTGTACACACGGTGCCTGGCGAGAGAGGGAGGCCTGGGCTGCCCTCCTTTTCCAGACAGACACCAGAGTGCTGCTCTGCCTGGTAAACCTGCCGTTCCAAGCTTCATTGGCTCGACCACGCTGCCCCCTGGTGGTCGGTTTCGGTATCTAACGATGAACAGTGAAGAATAATTTTGTTTGTGACCCAAAGCAGGGGGACTCCACGCTTGTCTGTGCGTGAACGCACGTCAGGTGAACGGCCAGGTCTGTGTCCCAGACTTCTCTTAGCAAGGTGCCCCCACCCACCCACCCACCCAGCTGTGGGTCAGTGTCCAGTGAGAGCTGGAGGCCATGGCTGCAGATTGGAAGGCAAAAACTCTCTGATCCCTCTCCCCCACTGCTGCTCATGGTCCTCAGTCACCTCCCCTCCCCTGCTGCGGGGTCCACTGTGCCCCTCTCCCAGGTGGAGCCACAGGTAAGCTTTGCCTCCCTCACTTTCACAAAACTGCTTATTTTGCTGTTAGGAGAGCCCTTCATCTTACAACTATGAGACGTGTGTATCCAAGAGCTCACCTGGAACAGTAAACATTCTGGGCTTGTTCTTGTTAAGTTAGCTGTTACATAAACAGTGATTATGTAAATGATGAAATGTTCATGGGATGGGGGGATGGGGGACACACGACAACAAAACTCTTAAACCCAACGGATATGAGTCCAGTAGTGTTTATTGAGATTGTCTGGAAAAAACACAGTACATTTAATTTCAAATGTGTATTTACAAAAACTCCATACAGTAACAAAGCAGCTGACCCATTCACTATTCTCTTGACCCGGCCTCTTAACACTCCTTTTTCTTTTTTCTCTTTTTCTTTACACAGACGAAAGTATCACATCTTAAAAACGCAAAATGCAGTCGTATCCTTTTCTGCATTTGAGCTCATGACCGAGAGGAGTGTCTGTTCACTGTCCAGCTTTAACGAGGGGGGTCAGACGCCCCAAATACAGCAGTGATGCAATGGGGTGATGTGAGCAGTCAGGGTTTTTATAACGCAAATAAAAGGCCCCTTCCAGACGAGGGGGTGAACTTTGACCTTTGTAAGAGCGTCCAGGCTCATGCTGCGGGTCCAGTGGCTGTGCAGAACGCCATCGTGTTTCCGGTCCACAGAAATCCTGGAGTCTGGACGACCCATCTGGTCCATCTCATTCATTCGGCCTCATATCCTCCACCGGACTTGGGTGTGTGTGTGTGTGTGTGTGTGTGTGTGTGTACAGTAGTGTACTGTGTGTGTGTGTGTGTGCGTGCGTGCGTGTGTGTGTGTGTACAGTAGTGTACTGTGTGTGTGCAGTAGGGTACTGTGTGTGTGTGTGTGTGTGTGTGTGTGTACAGTAGTGTACTGTGTGTGTGTGTGTGTGTGTGTGTACAATAGTGTACTGTGTGTGTGTGTGTGTGTGTGTGTGTGTGTGTACAGTAGTGTGTGTGTGTGTGTGTGTGTGTGTGTGTACAATAGTGTACTGTGTGTGTGTGTGTGTGTGTACAGTAGTGTACTGTCTGTGTGTGTGTGAGTGAGTATGAGACAGTGTGTGTGTGTGTGTGTGTGTGTGTGTGTGTGTGTGTGTGTGTGTGAGTGAGTGAGAGAGTGTGTGTGTGAGAGAGAGAAGAACTAAGCAGGAGGTGCACCTGGGGCTTCAGTTTATGGTTTCCCACTTATTGGCAAATATTTTTTCTCCATGGCAACCAGGCACGTCTCTCTCAACGCAGAAACAGACGCTCAGCACAAATCAGGCATGTCTCTCTCCTCAACGCAGAAACGGACGCCGGCGCAAAGCGAAAGACTAAAAAAAGACGCGAAAGTTGTTGGTGTTTTTTTTTCTCCTTTGAAATGGAAAAAGGTCAGAACTGCGCTCTGGTGTCTGACCGCAGTGCTGGCGAAATCTGACCAAACGGGGATGAGGCTTGTTTTTTTTAGGAAAACCGTTATAAATATTATAAAGACATCTTCTCAAAACAAAAAAATATACATATATATCACTGTTATACCATGTTGTTGCTCTCTCCAACTTTGTCTACAATCTGAGAGAGAGAGAGAGAGAGAGAGAGAGAGAGAGAAAAAAAGATTGATGGTTAAAAAATGATTATGATTGACATTGAAAACAATGCAGAAAGGTATCTACTGTTGTTGTGGCAAGTGAATAAACATGTCTACTTCTGCTTTTACAATACAGTGACAAAACCATTTCATCTCAACATGAACCTTAATACCAAAGAATATGCCAATAGAAGTGAAGTTCAAGCCGTGGTTTCCCCATTACAGACAAAATGCTGGAGTCTACAGGCTTTATATTTAGCACATCAGCCACAAAGAGACCAGCATGATGGTGATGCACAGGGAGACCAGTCTGACACAGAGAACACCAACAGGACACACATCACTTTTGGGGGACTGATGACGGATAAACCTCATGTGGTTCTGTGTGTCTCAGTAGGTAGAGCGTGGTTCTGTGTGGCTCAGTAGGTAGAGCGTGGTTCTGTGTGGCTCAGTAGGTAGGAGCGTGGTTCTGTGGCTCAGTAGGTAGAGCGTGGTTCTGTGTGTCTCAGTAGGTAGAGCGTGGTTCTGTGTGTCTCAGTAGGTAGAGCGTGGTTCTGTGTGGCTCAGTAGGTAGGTGTGGTTCTGTGTGGCTCAGTAGGTAGAGTGGTTCTGTGTGTCTCAGTAGGTAGAGCGTGGTTCTGTGTGGCTCAGTAGGTAGAGCGTGGTTCTGTGTGTCTCAGTAGGTAGAGCGTGGTTCTGTGTGGCTCAGTAGGTAGAGCGTGGTTCTGTGTGGCTCAGTAGGTAGAGCGTGGTTCTGTGTGGCTCAGTAGGTAGAGCGTGGTTCTGTGTGGCTCAGTAGGTAGAGCGTGGTTCTGTGTGGCTCAGTGTGGCTCAGTAGGTAGAGCGTGGTTCTGTGTGGCTCAGTAGGTAGAGCGTGGTTCTGTGTGTCTCAGTAGGTAGAGCGTGGTTCTGTGTGGCTCAGTAGGTAGAGCGTGGTTCTGTGTGTCTCAGTAGGTAGAGCGTGGTTCTGTGTGTCTCAGTAGGTAGAGCGTGGGTTCTGTGTGTCTCAGTAGGTAGAGCGTGGTTCTGTGTGTCTCAGTAGGCGTGGTTCTGTGTGGCTCAGTAGGTAGAGCGTGGTTCTGTGTGGCTCAGTAGGTAGAGCGTGGTTCTGTGTGGCTCAGTAGGTAGAGCGTGGTTCTGTGTGGCTCAGTAGGTAGAGGTGTGGTTCTGTGTGTCAGTAGGTGGTTCTGTGTGGCTCAGAGCGTGGTTCTGTGTGGCTCAGTAGGTAGAGCGTGGTTCTGCGTGGTTCTGTGTGTCTCAGTAGGTAGAGCGTGGTTCTGTGTGGCTCAGTAGGTAGAGCGTGGTTCTGTGTGTCTCAGTAGGTAGAGTGTGGTTCTGTGTGGCTCAGTAGGTAGGTTCTATGCGTGGTTTCTGTGTGTCTCAGCTCTGTGTGGCTCAGTAGGTAGAGCGTGGTTCTGTGTGTCTCAGTAGGTAGAGCGTGGTTCTGTGTGGCTCAGTAGGTAGAGCGTGGTTCTGTGTGTCTCAGTAGGTAGAGGCGTGGTTCGTGGTTCTGTGTGTCTCAGTAGGTAGAGCGTGGTTCTGTGTGTCTCAGTAGGTAGAGCGTGGTTCTGTGTGTCTCAGTAGGTAGAGCGTGGTTCTGTGTGGCTCAGTAGGTAGAGTGTGGTTCTGTGTGTAGGTAGAGCTCAGTAGGTAGAGCGTGGTTCTGTGTGGCTCAGTAGGTAGAGCGTGGTTCTGTGTGGCTCAGTAGGTAGAGCGTGGTTCTGTGTGGCTCAGTAGGTAGAGCGTGGTTCTGTGTGGCTCAGTAGGTAGAGCGTGGTTCTGTGTCTCTCAGTAGGTAGAGCGTGATTCTGTTCTGTGGCTCAGTAGGTGGAGCGTGGTTCTGTGTGTCTCAGTAGGTAGAGCGTGGTTCTGTGTGTCTCAGTAGGTAGAGCATGGTTCTGTGTGGCTCAGTAGGTAGAGCGTGGTTCTGTGTGGCTCAGTAGGTAGAGCGTGGTTCTGTGTGGCTCAGTAGGTAGAGTGCGGTTCTGTGTGGCTCAGTAGGTAGAGTGTGGTTCTGTGTGGCCCAGTAGGTAGAGCGTGGTGTTGGCAACGCTTAGGTTATGGGTTCGATTCCCACTGGGACCACATATACTGAAAAATGTATGCATTCACTACTGTAAGTGACTTTGGATAAAAGCATCTGCTAAATGGCATGTATACATGTCCTCTGTACACATAGAACCCAACGAGGCACAGAAGAAACACACAAAGAGAAAAGCAGGAGGGGAAAGATGAGTGATGCAGACAGTCTTCACAGGAGCAGCGAAGGAGTGACAGAAACCTACTCGGCTCAAACACAGGCGGAGTCAAACACAGGCGGAGTCAAACACAGGCGGAGGCTTTTCCTCGCAAGAGTGGGGTCACCAGGGATGCTGGGTTCCATGGTAAAACGATAAAAAATCATAGAACATGAAAAGACTAATTCTCTAACAGGTAAAACATGTTCTCAAAGTTATACAATTTACTCTTCATACATATATGAATGCTGGCTCCATTTGGATTGTTAGCAGTGCATTGCAACCACATGGGCCAGTCTTAGGGGAGTTTTAGACAGCATTTGGCTCGGCTGAAACCAGGCCAATGTGTACAGCGCAATTTGTGAAATGTTATCAGAACATTTTCTATTCAACATATCGCTGCCTATATTTTATACAATTTATATTTGAAGATATGTAACACTGCACAGCATATGTGCAGCACTTTTTTTTTCTTCTTTTTTTCTTTAAACTCCTTGTTTTCTGCAATTAGAGGCCAAGATAACAGCAGTGCAGTGTTGCAATAAGACTCCCGACTTCTGCTTTTCACCTTGAGCAAGAAACACTGCACGTTTGTTTTTCCACAGTAAACGATTTCCCCAGATCCCTGGTGACCACGTGAGGGGCAGTGATCACATGTCCAGCAAACAGAACTAATGTCTTATGAACGCGTGCGCAGAACAGCAGCGCTTCAGAGCGTGTTCCTGCGCGTCGCAGCTGTGCGTACGTGTGACTGACCGGCTGAGGCGTTTGCATGGGGCAGCGTTAGTGCTCCAGTGTGTTCACACTTACCCCACTGATGCCTGGGAGGTTGAGCAGATACCCCAGGACCGGCACCCTCCTGATAAAGCCTACCACCACAGGGAAGAAGCCCCTGAAACAGACAGACAGACAGACATTTTGACATTACATTACATTACATTACATTACAGGCATTTGGCAGACGCTCTTATCCAGAGCGACGTACAACAAAGTGTTAACCGTAGTCAAGAACAGTTTAGTTGAAAGCCACCCTAGTGGGAAGTACAGTTCCTGGTGCTAGGAGCAACCACATAGTTAAACTAGGACCCTGTAGGTAAATCTGTAGCCACAATTCAAAGGTAGCAATAAAGCAATCAATGCAGAAAATAATGCCTAAGCCTAATACAATACATAAACAAGTAGACGTGTAA
>JAINUG010000137.1:920000-935000 GCA_029706075.1 Aldrovandia affinis | reverse complement strand
TGCAGACCTAGTTGGATCAATAGTGGGTACAATTGGCCACCAAATTGGGAGGAAAATGGGAAAAATCTGAAACAAAATTTTCCAACTAAAGAAATACTGTACATATTGTTATTCCATATTTGTCTTTTCGTCTCGTTTCGCGTGCAAATAAATAAATAAAGCAGTTTCAGCTGCAGCCAGTACGTCAGAGGATTACATCTCATGCGCAGTTAGGCAAGGCCAGAAGCGAGCGCTAAATTGACCAGGAGTCTCAGTGTTATGAGACAGGGACAACTCTGCCAACTGAATCCCTCCCTCTCTGTGACGCTACAGCCAATCACGCACTGCCGTGCATGGCTACCGGACACAACGGGCACCGGCACAGCATGGTGGCCGAAAGTAGATCTGACGGTAGGTTTATTTGTTTCAAGCGCAGGCGAGTCAACCAGAAGTAGGCACGTTCATCTTTAACCCCACAGCCAGAAAGCGTCTAACAATGATTCCGTCTAGTCAGTGCAGTCTTCAACAAACTCACTCTATAAAACCAACATTCACCTCCCCTGCTGTGTAGCTGATCTGTGAGCGATCAGCATAATTTATTGCTATATATTTTCTGGTAAATCCAGTCACTCCCAAATGTAAATAAGAAGAGGGCAAACATCAGGATGTATTCTGCTGTCAAGCGGTGAGTGGGGAAAGTTCACAAATTCAGTGAGCAGCCACCCTATTTACAAACATAATATAATCAGGTGTACGGTAGGGTACCAAATAAGATCCAACTAAAGTTGTTCCGGCAACCAGCGATCGCTTTGCTAAAGGAAATGAAAAACATACTATAAGAATACCATAACATTACAATATTATACAGTATGGAACACCATACAAATGATGAACTGTATAAAAACGGAATATAAAAGTAGCTTGCGTTCATAATGGCTATAGTGTATTGAGAGTACTGCGCTATACCAGCTGTTCTGTACTGTGAGCCACCAGATATAATGGCACATTTATTGAAAACAACTACGTTATGTTAGCTTGCATTGAGAAACCCCAATAGAAAAGATGTTCATGATGTTTTTTAAATGAACATTTGTGCACTTGTGTACGCGTAGCTTAATTAAATACCCAAAGAGACATCGCCCCGACCAAATATTTGTACCATGTGGTAGTATGTAGGTAACTTGTTTTTTTAATCCAGTGACAATTGGCATGTCAATTTTCTTCTCCATGCTATTAGATCACGCCTGCGGCTTAGCTTGATAGACAGATACAGCAAGTAAGCAGATACGTGAGTCATGATTACAGCTATGGAACATTACAGTCATTTGGATATTTCAAGCAGTGTGTTCTCGGTAGCGAGCTATCAGTGAATCAAAAATGATGTGAATAAATGCAGTTAGTTTGCTAGCTAGCAAGTAACAGGCGCTGCGGTAGCGAGCTAGCTGACCTAGCTATGCTTGTTGATAAACTAAGATCCTAATGTAGGTTCTGTGTGGAAGGCTGGCTTCTCCCTCTGTGTGACTTGAATAACGTTAGCATTTATTTCCAATAAAGTCAATAAAGCGAGCGATCAAACGTGACAAGAGACCCGAAATTAATGCACGTTTACTCTGGTGAACCCGGTATTTCAAAAAGGAACATCGCAGCCCAACTACCTAGCCATTTTCATAATCTACAAAAGCGTGAGAACACGAACAGCCATAAATCGGTCGGTGGCTAGACAGTTAAATGAGCTAGCAAGCAGCTGGCAGAACAGATAGCTCGCCTCTCGCTAGCTAGCGAACTAGCGAACTACCGAACCCCCTAGCAACAGGCCCTGCTAGCTGGACAGCTTGTCATGTATTCGACTGCTCTTGCGATGGGTGGCAGGCAATCGCGGCGAGGTGGACAACCACAAGCTAGCTATTGCGTAAAAGGTGAATGTCTTACTCTGTGAATCCGTCAGAGAAATCATCCTTGCGGCGGATCAACGGCCAGCTGCATTGAAACTCGCCACACAATCTCCCTTTCTGCTTCTGCAGGCGAACGGAGGAGACGCCACGTCTTCCGGAAGCACTTCGAAACAACACACACGGCCATTGGTCCCGCGACAGAGACCCAATCAGAGGACGGTTTGTAGACGTTCGCCTGCGATGACAGTTGATCTGATCAACTGCGGATTCGAGTCCGACTCGCGACTTCGGCTCGAGGATGGCCATGCAGATCCGTGGGCCAATCACATCCTTCACTGAACGATCTCAAACTTGCATACAGGCGCGCATCGTTTTAAGGATTCCTATGAATAACATGTGGTTCTGTGTGGCTCAGTGGGTAGAGGCGTTGGCAACGCTTAGGTTGTGGGTTCAAGTCCCACTGGGACCACATATAAACTGAAAAATGTATGCATGTACATGTATGCAAGTCGCTTTGGATAAAAGCGTGTGCTAAATGGCATATATATCTATAGTCGATACAACATTTCTAGATAACAATAAGTGCTTAATTTTATTATTTCGACCAAACAATGGTCATTGGCTCCCCAGAAAACATAATCATATAGCCTATACATTACATTTACATTTACCTATACAGCATCAAATTCAAAACATTGGTCCTAGCATACCAGGCAGTCAAGGGACCAGCCCCAACATACCTCCTCAAGATCTTCAAACCCTACACACCTGCCAGACCACTCCGTTCTGCTACCTCAGGACGCCTAGCACCTCCCCTCCGCACCTGCGCTTCCCGGTCACGTCTCCTGTCGGTTCTGGCTCCACGATGGTGGAATGACCTTCCTGTGGAAGTCAGAACAGCTGAGACCCTGGCCACCTTCAAGCGACACTGAAGACTTACCTCTTCAGGGTGCACCTCTCCCCGTAGTCCGGTTTTAGGGACGTAGCTGCTTAGTATTACACGTCTACTTGTTTATGTATTGTATTAGGCTTAGGCATTATTTTCCGCACTGATTGTTTTATTGCTACCTTTGAATTGTGGCTACAGATTTACCTACAGGGTCCTAGTTTAACTATGTGGTTGCTCCTAGCACCTGGAACTGTACTTCCCGCTAGGATGGCTTTCAGCTAAACTGTTCTTGACTACGGTTAACACTTTGTTGTACGTCGCTCTGGATAAGAGCGTCTGCCAAATGCCTGTAATGTAATATATATGTGGGTATTTTTCTCATCTATAGTTCAATTCACTGCGAAAGTTAACAGCTCCACTGTCTAGTTTCATATAATCAACTTGGTAAACTGTTATCCTTCGGCTCATTCGCATGACTTTAACAATTAGAATTCGAAATGTTTTCATGGTGTTTAAACGTGGGATGCAAAGCAAGCTCAAAATCGCCTACGGCACAAATTGCATTTCTTTTCTCTTGAGGGTAACTTCCGTGAACACTGAAGTTGGTCGGGTGGACGTGTCGAATGCATGGGCATTTGCATCGTGCTTAGTGCACAGGTATGAATGCACACGGATTCACTATTGTAAGTCGCTTTGGATAATAGCGTCTGCTAAATGGCATATATTACACGGACACGATTTCTGTACCTGTCACGTAAAGGTTAATGAAACGTCTGATCTAAGATGATGCATTGATTAACTCGGGCATGCCGTAGGCAACCTGTGGACAGGCACAGAACACAGAGCCACAGGACAAAAGACGCACTGGCGAGCGTCAGGTGATCACTTTCTCCGGTGAACACCTGCTGCACCTATGCGCTCTCGCCTGTACCTCGAGGCACCGCTCTGAGTCGGACATGGAAAACCGGTAGAAAGTGAAAACGTTCCCAGTCAAAACATGATTTTAGTTTTCGGACGTTCGGAGGAAGATATTTGTAAACGCGCTCTTTTTGACTGCGCAGCCAACCGTAGCACCAGCGAGCATTGCTTAGAACGCGCGGTGTATCTAAGCAACTAGCTTTTGCAAACGAAGAAGGCTTAAGGCTGGATTTTGATAGCTAGTAGGCGAAGCGCGTCGCATATTTGATGAGGAAACTTTTTTTTTTTAAACTTCACTTCACAGGAGAAGGCAGCGTTGAGCTCCAGGTAGGACCACAGAATGCATTTGAACCGTTTTCAATATTCCAAAAGTCGACATAGCTACATTTTAAATTTGTGTTTTTAGGACGTTCGTTCTGACTTATCCACGATTGACATGGAAGAAGGTTTTATATCCGGACCAATGTATTTTTTTGACCAGGTAATTTTTGCAATATTGGTATCTACATTTATCTATTATTTTTTTTTTTAAATCAGTCTTTAATCCATATCAAACCTTTACATGTTTAGTCATCAGGAAGACCACGCTGTAAGCGGACAAGATTGCTGGACATATCACACGGTCGCAGGAATAGCTCCATCAACCCACCGTTGGAATCACGTAAAAAAAGGTGATACACTGAAAATGTTTAGATATTTGTTGGCTTTTAAATAGATTGACGTTTTAAATATCCGTGGTGATTAAATTAATCATACACATATATTTGGAAAAAATGTTTATTTGGCTCTCAGCTAAACTGTTCTTGACTACGGTTAACACTTTGTTGTACGTCGCTCTGGATAAGAGCGTCTGCCAAATGCCTGTATAATGTAATGTAATGTAATGGTCTAAATCTTTTCCTTAGCACGTGCAAAAAGCCGCTTTCCGATGGCGAATGCGTTGGTGGGGATGACGCCATGGGGGCTGGAGAAGTCACGGGGAAAAGCGAACGCAAGGGGAGGCGTGATGCTTCGCTCGAGACAAATAGCCACGGCGCCGAATACGACACAGAGAAATGTACCGATACTCCACCCGCCGCCCTTCAGGACGACCTGTGTCAGGAGAAGAGTCTGCTGGAGGACCTCCGGCGCGCGGCGCCACAGCTTCTCGTGGCGCTCGAGCAACTGCTGCGACCGTGCGAGGCGCGCGAGGCAGGCTTCTTCCCTCGCGGGGGGCTAGGGAACGTGCTGAACTACACCTGGAGCGAGCTGACGCAGGGAGCCGTTTGCCACACTAATAAACGGCCAGGGCAGTGCCCTGTACAAAAACTCGCGAAGCCGCCTCGCAAAACAAAGGGCTCAGTGGCTTCTGACAAACCGTCCGTCGACGGTCCTCACGAGAAGACCACAAACGCGAAGAAGAAATTACGAAAGAAAAACAACGTGGAAGAAACGACGTCTGTTGAAAAGTTACCCCAAGGGTCGACCAGTTTGCGAGTCAAACCGAACGTGACCAACGGACATAAACGTGAGTGTTCTGTAGCCTATCCATGGACACCAACTAAAAACAATATTATCAAAACGATTTGAAAAAATGGTGCCTCGACTTCTTCACAATTGGACACTTTTAGCTAAACTCCATTAGTATTAATTAAACAACTACTTAACACGAAGGCACTTTAAACAAGAGATAAGTAATGAAATTGGGTGTTAAACTTTTATTATCCGTTAAGTCAGTGCAGATCACCTTGTAAAGAACCCGAATGGCGCCCATCTCTGGTTACCATCCGTTTCGCTGGTTGATTGAGATGGCACGCGGGTCATGTTGCATTACAGGAGAGGGACAAGGAGGGCTGTTTACCTAACGTGGCTTCATTTCCTGCTCTATAAATTTGCTTTCATCAGGGAAACCGAATAATTTAAGATTATAATTATAATTTATTATAACACAATTTGAATGTGTTATGTTTTGTAATTGATTATAAGAATTTGGATAATCTTTTAATTGAATTGATACTACTTTACACTTTTCACTTGATAGTAATCTTGTTTGGATTATCCAAATGGTATTTAAGAGCACACACCTGTACACTGAACTCAGAATATTCAGGTGTTAAATAATGATTGGAGCAGATTTAAGAAAGCCTTCCATGATCTGCCTCTTAAATGGAGCATTGTAAAATATGTATTTGTCATAAAGCCAGCTGTTGACACACTGTTCATTATTCCTAACCTTTTTACAGCTCCTGTGTCCCATTTGTCCACAACCATAAGTTTTTCCTTGTCATCAGATATCTTCCAGGAGCAAGGTAAGGTCCCACACACTAAGATCTCTCTCATAATACACACACTTACCATAAATGTACCATTTCACCCATGGATTTCTGATGTGTTGACTGTCTGTCTGTCTGTCTGTCTGTCTCTGCCTGTCAGGCTGGCTGGTCCAGTCGGAGGATCTACCCCTCGATGACCCTCAGTCGATGGCTTTGTGTCGGTGGGCTGTGGACAGGCTGCAGCTGGCTCAGATTACCATGTGCGAGTTCAATCTGTCGCTGTCGCTTCCTGCATCATTACAAACACCTGCCTTTGCCTCTGCCCCTTTCCGCTGGCATTACAGGCACTTCCTCTGTGTTTCCTGTTCACCATCGCAATGTCTGCCACTGCATTGGACGTGTCGAATGCAATGCCCATCCATTCGACACGTCCACCGACCAACTTCAGTGTTCACGGAAGTTGTGTTACATTGTAGCGAGTGCTCTATGCAACTTTAATACTGGTTGTGTTACATTGTAGCGAGCACTCTATGCAACTTTAATACTGGTTGTGTTACATTGTAGCGAGTGCTCTATGCCACATTAATACTGGTTGTGTTACATTGTAGCGAGTGCTTTATGTCACTTTAATACTGGTTGTGTTACATTGTAGCGAGCACTCTATGTCACTATAATACTGGTTGTGTTACATTGTAGCTGGTAGTGCTCTATGCAACATTAATACTGGTTGTGTTACATTGTAGCGAGTGCTCTGTCACTGTAATACTGGTTGTGTTACATTGTAGTGAGTGCTCTATGTCACTTTAATACTGGTTGTGTTACATTGTAACTGGTAGTGCTCTATGCAACATTAATACTGGTTGTGTTACATTGTAGCAAGCACTCTATGGCACTTTAATACTGGTTGTGTTACATTGTAGCGAGCACTCTGTCACTTTAATACTGGTTGTGTTACATTGTAGCGAGTGCTCTATGCAACATTAATACTGGTTGTGTTACATTGTAGCGAGTGCTCTATGCAACATTAATACTGGTTGTGTTACATTGTAGCGAGTGCTCTATGCAACTTTAATACTGGTTGTGTTACATTGTAGCGAGCGCTCTATGTCACTTTAATACTGGTTGTGTTACATTGTAGCGAGTGCTCTATGGCACATTAATACTGGTTGTGTTACATTGTAGCGAGCGCTCTATGGCACTTTAATACTGGTTGTGTTACATTGTAGCGAGTGCTCTATGCCACTTTAATACTGGTTGTGTTACATTGTAGCGAGTGCTCTATGTCACTTTAATACTGGTTGTGTTACATTGTAGCTGGTAGTGCTCTATGCAACATTAATACTGGTTGTGTTACATTGTAGCGAGTGCTCTATGGCACATTAATACTGGTTGTGTTACATTGTAGCGAGTGCTCTATGGCACATTAATACTGGTTGTGTTACATTGTAGCGAGCGCTCTATGGCACTTTAATACTGGTTGTGTTACATTGTAGCGAGTGCTCTATGCCACTTTAATACTGGTTGTGTTACATTGTAGCGAGTGCTCTATGCAACTTTAATACTGGTTGTGTTACATTGTAGCGAGTGCTCTATGCAACATTAATACTGGTTGTGTTACATTGTAGCGAGTGCTCTATGCTACATTAATACTGGTTGTGTTACATTGTAGCTGGTAGTGCTCTATGCAACATTAATACTGGTTGTGTTACATTGTAGCTGGTAGTGCTCTATGGCACTTTAATACTGGTTGTGTTACATTGTAGCGCTCTATGCAACTTTAATACTGGTTGTGTTACTCTATGTCACTTTAATACTGGTTGTGTTACATTGTAGCGAGTGCTCTATGTCACTTTAATACTGGTTGTGTTACATTGTACCGAGTGCTCTATGTCACTGTAATACTGGTTGTGTTACATTGTAGCGAGTGCTCTGTGTCACTGTAATACTGGTTGTGTTACATTGTAGTGAGTGCTCTGTGTCACTGTAATACTGGTTGTGTTACATTGTAGCTGGGTGCTCTATGCAACATTAATACTGGTTGTGTTACATTGTAGTGCTCTATGCAACATTAATACTGGTTGTGTTACATTGTAGCGAGTGCTCTATGCAACATTAATACTGGTTGTGTTACATTGTAGCGAGTGCTCTATGTCACTTTAATACTGGTTGTGTTACATTGTAGTGAGTGCTCTGTGTCACTGTAATACTGGTTGTGTTACATTGTAGCTGGTAGTGCTCTATGCAACATTAATACTGGTTGTGTTACATTGTAGCGAGTGCTCTATGCAACATTAATACTGGTTGTGTTACATTGTAGCGAGTGCTCTATGCCACATCAGTATCGGCTGTGATACATTGTTGGGAGTGAAATCCTGTTCTTGATCTTCATGTGTTTTCAGTGTTTTCAACTACAACAACTACTCAGCTGGAGTTGTTTTGGACATTAAAACCTGTGGCTGAACACATACAGAGGCTGAACACATCCAGGGGAATTGGGTGGCGGTGGTGGAATGGATTAAATCAAAATCTAATGCTGATATTGTTTTGTTTTTATTGTAAAGGGTCAGGTGAAGTACATACCATATTGGATAGGATTGCCGTGGAGCGCTTTCACATATTACATATTACGCCTGCATTTGAATGGCTAACCATCTGCACTCAGAAGCCAGAAGTGTGTGAAGGCATAGCAAACCAGAGGAATTGTAATCATAGCCCTTGACCATAGAGTGGGATGTGCAAAAAGATAGCATCTGCAATTTAAATCGACCAGCAAATCTTGAAGATCACTAGACATTGCACAACACATCATCATAGTATGACCCAGATGACCTAGTATGTTTCAGTGTGAAAATGTGAATATCTTTGTCATGTAAAGTGTGCAATTGCTTGAACCTTTATTAAGATACTGTGCATTTTCTTCTGCTGTCCAGTGACAAAAAAGAAAAAAAAGAAGAAAAGTATTGTAAAAAAGTACAAGCACATTTGTAATTGTACATTCATTTGCCTAACTAGCTCAGAGTTCCAAACATTTAGCATTGGTTGAGCAGGATTGAAACCGGACCTAACAGCATCACACGGGCGTGATCACATGAACCTTGTTTTTGTGCTTCCTTCGTTTTTGTGTTTTAGCAGTCCAGTGTTCATACAAGTAAGCCTGTAGATATGGCATGATTGTGAGCAGCTAGGGTGGCCATACGTCCGGCATTGTGCCAGACAGTCCGGTTTTTCAAGACTAGAGAAACACTCAATTCTTTATTAAGTCACTGTTTGAAGATTCAAACGTGTTTCTTATTGGTTTATGTATTTGTCAAATAACAAATCGTCTGTGTCATTGGTCTAATAAATGTCAACAAATACCACATTTTAATATGACCTTCTTATGTACATTATGGGCTCGGGCGCAAACCACGCGATTTGTCTTTAAGTGCTATCGGACATCGTTGCTATCCAACGACATGCTATTGTGAGTACACAGTCCGTATAGGTTATGGTTTTAAATTGGTCATGTAATTACATGTTAAATTGCCCTGCCTGAAGTGTCCTCCATTCTGGGGTTTTGGAAATGGCTGCCCTATGAGTGGTGTATGTGAACTGTAGCTCAATAGGGAAACTGTAAATGGTCTTGGATGGCAGAAAACATTTGCCATTTTAACCAGGATTTAACCAAACACATTTCATTTGACCTATATTTTTATATTCATTATTTAAATTCACCTTGTTTTGCACCTAGGTGATACTTCACAAGGCGATGGTTTGGAATTTTAATGCCATGTGTGAAACGTTGTGCAAGCAAATGAAACAGAACCATTGACAGACCTAGTAATTCAGTAATTCACCTCAGTGCTCACTCGAGGAAGTGACATTGCTGCTCTCTGACCAAACCATTGTGCACAACAGAGTCCTGTGTGTGGGGACTTGGAAACGCTTCTGTTGAGTATTCCTCTTTCCATTCGCAATTACTGACTTTCATCATTAGGACCCAAGCATATCATGGAGAGGGGAGAAAAGAAAACCAGCGCTCTTTATTGTTGTTGAAAAAAATAACAAAATTCAACAGCCATTGTACATTTCTTGTATTTGTATCGTCTTGTCCAACATCTATGTGTAGGCTTATTCACTTTTAAAAGCCCAGCTAGGGACGAACATTGAAAATGAGCGCCAGCTACAAATGTTTTGATACAGGGCATCAGTGTGTTGTTAATGCAGTGTGTCTGTGTTTCTGTATCTGTCCCTACTCAAATAGACATGACATAAATAAATAAATCCCTCACGCTGGTCTGTTTTATCTTGTGCCCTTTCGACACAGAAAAGAGCAAGGCGCAGCGCTGGCGGAGCGAGGGTTCACCCACCCGCTCCTCCTCCGTCACTATGGCGACGCCAGGAGAGAGGGCGCCGGCGGCGGCGGGCACAGCGGGCCGGGGGCGGGCGGTCTGGCCTTTCTCTCTCTGCCACGGCAGGCCGTCGATCCCCGAGGCCAGACCGGAGGAGCCAGCCCTGCAGAAGCTGCACTACAGAACCAGCGACGGAACCGCCTTCGTCTAGTATCCAGCATTCTTTTTAATTTTTATACATTTATTTCTGATTTTTAGATTAATTAAATTAAACCCTCTATTTACTTCAATTCCACACCCTCACAAGTCCGTCGCCCGTCCTCCGGGAGCGAGACACACATTCCTGGTTGAGTGTTCCCGCCTCTTTCGAGACGGGAAATCTTCCACGGACTCCTTAACCTTCTCCTCGACGAACTCGTGCCGACTCTCCCCCTCCCCGGAGGCGGACAGCCAAATGCCGCCTCCGATCGGGGCTGACGACCACGGCCGGTTTGGTAGAGACGTGGGTTTCAAACGGAGTCCCTGACGGGCAGCGCACACCACTCCGAAGCGTGGTGCGTTAGACCGCTGCGCCATCCGCCAGGCAGTATCCAGCATTCTGCTGTTCAGGGACAAGCGTCAGACTCAGAAAAGCACCGCCGTCCAGCTGTTCTTCTGAAATGCATTCAGCTTTTTGGACGCCAGTAAAATGACCACAGATTACTGATCGTTTTAAAAGAAGCCTCTGTTTTCATTAATATTCGAAACATAGTTCCTCTTTCATATGATTGTATGTTTTGGTTTGTGACATGAATGTTTTGTTGAAAATTCACCCAGGTTTGACCCAGGTATTTGACTTCGTATACATCCTTGTTCAGTCAAGTGAGGTGAGAATAAATCCATACATTTATATTTTTCAGTTAACTGTTGGTGACATGAGCAGGAGTTAGGTCACAGTTTTTTAAATTATCATTACTATGTAGAATTGCATGGCATAACAGACCACCAGTTTAGACCTGGTGGATTTTCAAAAATTTTGTTTCTGATTTTATCCCATTCTCCCAATTTAGTAGCCAATTACACCCTCTATTTTTCATGTCAATCCCCCCTCATATAGTGAGTTCACAGCTGTAGCCCTGTGACCAGTAGTGACGAAGGCGAAGTATCGTCTCCTCCGAGACGGCACTCGCCAGGATGTCCGACCGTAACTCCAGTACTCCAGAGCAACTCCTATACACAGCGAACTCATGTCGGCTTCCTTCCCCCCTCCCTGGGGCGGACAACCAATTTCCGCCCCTGGTGGCGCTCCCGACCAGAGCCGACTCTGGCGTGGCCGGTGGAATCGAACCCTTTCAATTTGAAGGACCTTTCAAATTTAGGTTCTTGAACACATGCACACGTCATCAGATGTACGACATGCAAAAACACTGCTGGCCCTCAGAGTGGATTACAAAACATGACATTTATTTGAGCAGGATATAGTCTGTTGATGCATTGTGGGAGTTGTAGTCCAGTCAATCGCCCAAGGTCTGTGGTCCAGTGGCCAGCGTCGAACGTTGTAACCGCTGGACCACAGACCTGGGCGATTTTAACAATCCCCGTCAGAAGGAGACAACACAGAACAAACAGACGCAAGGCTCGGTCTCCCTGCTCTTCCTCTCACTCCCTGGAGTGCGGTCGTGCTGTAGCCTTGACTGCACTTTTGCCAGCTACCCCAGCCCTCGGGCCCTTGACTGCACTTTGGCGGTGTGCCAGAGTCCCTCCGGCCTGCCCTGCGGGGGGCTCTACACCAACGTGTTCGGTGACGCGCCGGAGGCCTCCCTTCTCGCCACCTTCACGCCGTTCGGACACGGCGCCGTCACACACCCGGTCAGGTACGGTGCCCTCTTTAAAAACGTGTGCTGCTGTGCGGGGCGGCGGATAGTGTAGCAGTACAAATGCAATTGGTCAAATGGCGAAAAATCTATGACAAATAAATGAAGGTGGAACCCGCACACTGTGTGTAGAAAAGGGAATATCCCAAACGAAGCGAAGGCTCGATGTTTAATTTAAAGTCTTTTGATCGACAAAAGACAAAGAGACTGACCTTTCGGTCAAATGACCATCATCAGTATAAGGTGGTCATTTGACCGAAACGTCTGCAGCCTTTGAACCTACGCACCTGTGGTTACAATTAACCGGTTGGCGCGGCTTCACCTCTCTACAACGAAAAATGTATGACTCCACTAAATGACCCCTGCTGTGAGGATTTAAGAGTGGATGTAAAAATAAACTCTGTAATTATGTTTTAAATATGGACTTCAAAATAAAAAATAGTGAATATCCACAGTGGGGTATTCAAGTTCATATTTTTATGTTTTATTTTTATTTATTTTATGTCCATATTAAGCACATACAAATGCAATAGTATTGTAATTACTTAAAGAATTAGTACATAACAACACTTCATTATACACCAGTTACATATTAACCATTGTGAACAGAGTTCAACAGTGTGGTTGTTAAGTAGTAATTACAGCATTGTTACACCACTATAAGGTCAACTCCACATAAAATGCTATAATTTATTTGGACATTTCCAGCTTATTGTATATCAAGTAATTTTATTTTAATATTATGCCCAGCCCTGTGTATTTGGGACAATTGTAATTGAGACTGCTATTAAAGGCATACAATGATAGGGAGACCTCATTTCATAAACGGTTTCAACATCTCTTTCTCTGTCTCTCTCTGTCTCTCTCTCTCTGTCTGTCTCTCTCTCTCTCTCTGTCTCTCTCTCTCTCTCTCCTCCCTCTCCCTCTCTCTCTGTGTCTCTCTCTCTCTCTCTCTCTCTCTCTCTCTCTCTCTCTCTCTCTCTGTCTCTCTCTCTCTCTCTCTCTCCCTCTCCCCCTCCTCTCTCTCTCTCTTCCCCCTCCCTCTCTCTCTCTCCCCCCTCCCCCTCCTTCTCTCTCTCTCTCTCCCCCTCTCTCTCTCTCTCTCTCCCCCCCTCCCTCTCTCTCTCTCTCTTTCCCCCCCTGTCCCTCTCTCTCTCTCTCTCTCTCTGTCTCTCCCCCTCCATCTCTCTCTCCCCCTCCCTCTCTCTCTCTCTCTCTCTCTCTCTCTCTCTCTCTCCCCTCTCTCTCCCCCCTCCCTCCCTGCAGGGGGACAGTGACATCGTGGGGCCAGTGTGGGGGTGTGGTGTGTGACCCTGACGGGACTGTAACGCGGGAGTGGACCTGGTCCCCTGAGACCAGGCAGAACAAGCCAATCGTCATAGAGGTGAGGGAGGAGCCTGCCACTCCAGCGAATGAGCATGTCCCTAGCTTAGCTACCCTCAGACCTGGACGGAGTCTGACCCGTCGCTCTGACCAATCACAGTGGTTGTCAGAACTGTGACAGGGCTGTTGTCCTTGTTCAAATCCCAGGTGGGGCACTGCACCCTTGTTGAAGGTACTCTTGAGTCGGTTCTGTAAATATTCATCTTTTGTATGGTTATATAAGTTCTCTCTGGAAAGCCTGTGTGCTAAGCATATGATGTAGAATCTGTCAGAAGTCGCTTATAGGCAGAAGGCTTTTGAGTTTGTTTGTCCAGTGGACTGAACAAACCTTTGAAAGGCTTTTGTAGTTATCCACTAAAGCAGCAGTGATGTCAGACACTAATGTATTCCGGCCATTCTGCCTGTGGAGGGGAACTTGCGTTCCTGTACAGGGGTTCTGCATTACCCTGTTTACCCCAATGTTATTGTCCCCGCTGAAACCATGGCTGAGACAGAAAGCACTGTGGTATACTCATAAAAAGATGTAGCGGGTGAGCTCTGGTACGTGAGCGTCCGCTACAGAAGGTGACGTGGATAAGAGAGTGATTAGTTCCCGAGTTAGAGACTTGAGTCTTTAGCTCAGCGGGCTAAATCGCTCTCTTGTCGCTTCGAGATCCCTCGGTTCGAAACTTGCTGCGGGCAGAACCAACTGCGTTACAGAGGGAACCTCGTTTCCATCTCTCATAGAAATAGTAATATATAATATATGCCATTTAACAGACATTTTTATCCAAAGCGACTTACAGTAGTGAATGCATACATTTTTCAGTATATGTGGTCCCAGTGGGAATCGAACCCACAACCTAAGTGTTGCCAGCGCCGTGCTCTACCTACTGAGCCACACAGAAGCACATGTAAGTGAGCACTCTGATGATACAGTGATTGGCCGTAGCGTACCCAAGCTTGACGCAGGGCAGGGCGGGGCCACACAAAGGCGTGGGATTCAGGGCGTGACGTCTGGCCCGCCGGTACCCGACCGGACGCATCTGACAGAAGCGTAACGACAAGATCGTGTTTCTCGTGACCGACCCCTTTAGAGCATGCGCCCTGTGCCAGACCTTTATTATTTCTGCTCTCCAGTATCACATCGCTGACTGACTCTCTATCCAGATTATACCCGGGGGGGCTCTGGGCCAACTCAGTGCCCAGATTGCAATGGTTATATGTGAGTTATAAATAAATCAGCTGGCACTGACATACAGAGTTACTGCCTTTATTTCGGAGGCTGTTACTCCATTCATACCTGTGCACAGGGGTGCACATAAGTGGTACACCAGCACACAGTTCATCATTCATAAACGTTAATCGTGTACGCAACTTTTGAACTAAGTTACTGGTATTAATTAATTAACTAACTAACTAAGTTAATTAACTTACCAGTGATGGACTGATCAAACTTAAAGTCACGTATGTTTCAAAAGTTTGTCGTCTTGCTTGGTACACGATTAATGTTTGAGAACGCGA
>JAINUG010000137.1:882500-917500 GCA_029706075.1 Aldrovandia affinis | reverse complement strand
ATAACAGGGCCAGATAGCATTAATGAAAGGAGATTGGTGATGACATGTTTGCTTTGAGATAAGAACGAGCCATCCAACCAGTGGTGAACTCACTAAGTGTGTTTCACTGTGTATACTGTACGTGCTGTCTGGGTGTCTGTCCCAGATTGCTGGGGCCTAACTCCAGAGCTTTCTCTTTGGCGTGTAAAACAGGTGTGTTGAGGTTCTCTCTCTCTCTCTGTCTCTCTGTCTCTCTCTCTCTCTCTCTCTCTCTCTCTCTCTGTCTCTCACTCCCTCTCCCCCTCTCTCTCTCTGTCTCTGTCTCTCTCGCTCTCCCTCCCTCCCCCTCCCCTCTCCCTCCCTCCCTCCCTCTCTCTCTCCTCCCTCCCTCCCCCTCTCTCTCTCCCTCTCCCTCCCTCTCTCCCTCTCTCCCCTCTCCCTCCCTCCCTCCTCTCCCCTCCCTCCCTCCCTCCCTCCCCTCTGTCTCTCTCTCTCTCTCTCTCTCTCTCTCTCTCTCTCACAGACAGGGGAAGGAGGAGCCGCAGCATGTCACTGAGACGGGGGCACTGCGGGTGCTGAGCAACATCAGGCTGGAGTAAGAGCTGCACCTCACCACCCTCTGTTTCCCCGTCCAACGTTGATGACCTCATTCCCCTGATTCTTCATCCCACATCGATGACCTTATTCTCCACTCTTCCATAGTCTCACAGTGATGATCTCACTCTCCTTGTCCCACACTGATGACCTCATTCTGAGCCGTTTCCCTGTTCCTCATTGATGACCTCATTCCCCTGTTTTCTGGTCTCACAGTGATGACCTCATTTCCCCTCCCCACTGTACATTTTACATTTTATGCATTTAGCAGACACTCTTATCCAGAGCGACCACAAGATGTGCATTAATACCTGTAAGAACAATCATTGTTTTGAGGAGTAAGTGCAGGATACATATACAAAAAGTATTAAACAAGTAGGCAGTGGTGATGACAATTAGCTAGATGTACAGAATTCAGTGGCAGTGGAGTCTGAAGAGGTGGGTTTTGAGTGGGTTGTGATTCTGTCTGAAGAGGTGGGTTTTGTCCTTCAGTCCCGTGGTGATCCTGAGGAGCCCAGAGATGCGCCGCCCCCCCCCAGGCCCCTGCGCTCCCTGTCCCGCTCTGGTGCGGGCCGCTCTGCTGGGGGAGGGGGGGCGCAGGCTGTGCCGCTGCGGTAACAGAAGGATGCCCCTGCTGGCGGACCTGGAGTACGACACCTTCGTGGGGGGCCAGGCGGCCCGCAGTGAGCAGATCCTGGTGGTGTGTGTCACACCTGCAGCCCCCCTACCTGCGGAGGACCACCTGGACCAGCTCTACAGGAGGAGGAACAAGCACAGGAGCATGCCCTGCACTCAGGTACACACACTCAGGTACACACACTGGTACACAGACTCAGGTACACACACACTGAGGTACACACACACTCAGGTACACACACACTGGTGCACTCAGGTACACACACACTGGTACACACACACACTGGTACACACACACTGGTACACACACACACACTGGTACACACACACAGGTACACACACACAGGTACACACACTCAGGTACACACACTGGTACACACTGGTGCACACACACAGGTACACACACACAGGTACACACACACTGGTACACACACACTGGTACACACACACAGGTACACACACACAGGTACACACACACACTCAGGTACACACACTCAGGTACACACACTCAGGTACACACACACAGGTACACACACACTGGTACACACACACAGGTACACCACAGGTGCACACACTCAGGTACACACACTCAGGTACACACACACACACTCAGGTACACACACACAGGTACACACACACAGGTACACACACACAGGTACACACACACTGGTACACACTCAGGTACACACACACAGGTGAGCACAGGAGCATGCCCTGCACTCAGGTACACACACACTCAGGTACACACACACAGGTACACACACACAGGTACACACACACTGGTACACACACACTGGTACACACACTGGTACACACTCAGGTACACACACACAGGTACACACACACACAGGTACACACACACTCAGGTACACACACACTGGTACACACACACTGGTGAGCACACTCAGGTACACACACTCAGGTACACACACACAGGTACACACACACTCAGGTACACACACACTCAGGTACACACACACACAGGTACACACACACAGGTACACACACACAGGTACACACACACAGGTACACACACACAGGTGCACTCAGGTACACACACACTGGTACACACACACTGGTGCACACACACAGGTACACACACACTGGTACACACACACACACACAGCATGATACAGAACATCACACACAGGCACACACACTCAGGTACACACATACAGGTACACACACACTGGTACACACACACTGGTACACACACACTGGTACACACACTCAGGTACACACACACTGGTGAGCACAATGCAGGAAATCACACTCAGATAAATACACACAGGTGGACACACACAGAAAAACTACAACGCAGGTAAGTACACACAGTTGATCACACGCAGGTAGATACACACTGGGGAAGTGGTACAGTCGCATGAACACGTTTGCTAATCAGAACCTGTCCGCTCCCTCAGTGTCACCTGGATTCATTCAGACTCGTGAGGTACGAGGTTCCTACGCCAGACTCCCTCCCCGGTACCCACAATGCCTTGCTACAGCAGAGGAACAATGTTGCCCCTGGGATGTTCCTGGTGAGTCAGCTGTTACCTGGGCAACCCGTCTCAGTGAATCTCCCACCCCCTTCTCTGAAGATCTCCTCTTCCTCCCCTGTCTCTGTCTTGTAGGCGTACCAGTGGAGTGTACAGGGGCTCAATGGGGCCTGTCAAATATCTTTAAAAAACCGGAACAGAGCAACCTTTGCAGTGAAACAAAAGTTTATTATTAGAGTCAAAGGACAAAAATGTGAAGGTCACGCATAGCACACCCAAAACAGCGCAAAGCACACTTCCTTGGATGTTTGTTTAAAAAGCCTGCCGATCACGCCCTGATGAGGGAATTCTGAGCACATACACGTGGGCTGTAGTCTCAGATAATTCTGTCTTTTTAACCTTTCTTAATGGATATGCCCCACAAATAAAGGCTTTTAAATTAACACCCAGGAAAGTGTGCCTTGGCCTTCAAAGTTTTTTGGACGTGCCTTCCAATTTATTTTCTTTGTCACATGAGTCTTGTATCCAAAGACCACCTTCCTTAATGGACTTCAGACCTTTTTCAGTAAAGAGCATGGCAATCCCTTATCTATAACCAGGGGTGCACATAAGTGGTACGCCAGTACGCATTCGCGTCCTCAAACGTTAATCGCGTACCAAGCAAGACGACACATTTTTGAAACATGCGTGACTTTAAGTTTGATCAGTCCATCACTGGTAAGTTATCTAACTTAGTTAATTAGTTAGTTAATTAACTTGCCAGTGATGGACTGATCAAACTTAAAGTCTGCACCCACACCGGCCCTTCTCCGATAAGACTGACCACCCTTGCATTACTATATTACTATATTATTATTAACTATATTATTGCTCATCTTATATATGTATTTTCATCGTAACTGCTACTGTGTTGTGGATTTTATGAACCCACTATTACCGTTACTGTCCATTAGATGGCAGTGGCGCTCCCAACTATAGAGGTGTAGGCAAGTGGACTGCTGGTGTATTATTTCTTGGGGCTAAATTTAAATGTGTCATCTCGGCTTAAAACGTTCATCAATAATAATGAGAAAGTTGCCAGTTGCCCTTGGACTCTGAAGTGAGCCCCATGTCGTGAATGCTGTTCCCGAGTGGACACAAAGGGCCTTCTTCCATAGCTTCACACCTAACACTGTGCTTTACTCAACACTGTGCTTTACTCAACACTGTGCTTGGACTCTGAAGTGAGCCCCATGTGGTGAATGCTGTTCCCGATTGGACACAAAGGGCCTTCTCCCACAGCTTAACTTCTCGCTGATGTAGCTGATGTCTGTTGCGAGAGAGAGTTTATCTTTAGAGTCGTCCTTCAGCTCCTCACAGCCGGACTCCTCGAGTGAGAATAAGCACACCTGTTCAAACCTGAGTATCGTATCGAGCGTGCCGCTGCCTCCGTCAAACATCAACCAGGCGCCCCCAAGTGGAGGATAATATAATAATATACGCCATTTAGCAGACACTTTTATCCAAAGCGACTTACAGTAGTGAATGCATACATTTTCAGTATATGTGGCCCCAGTGGGGATTGAACCCACAACCTAAGCGTTGCCAACACTGTGCTCTACCAACTGAGCCACAGAGAACCACGGACTGAGGACTGCCCCACAGCGTCAACCAGGCGCCCCAAGTGGGGAGAACTGCCCCACATTCCAGATTACACCCGTTGCTGCTGCTTGCTCACTCTTCATGGCTGCGGAGGCATGTCAGACTCGACTGGAGTGGGTCACGTTTGTGAGGAGCTCATTGTGTCAAGAGTGCGACTGCGGGGGAGGTGGGGAGGATACAGCCCCGCCCAGACAGGTCCTGGTCAGCTCTGACTGGAGCTCAGCTCATGGAAGGGACGCTGGTCTGAGGTTTACATACATTTTTACATTTGAAGCATTTAGTGACTCTTGTCAGAGTGCGACTTACAAGATGTGCAGAATACATGGTAGGAACAATCATAGTTCACGCAAGAGGAGTGCAGTAATACTGGATCATCATTGCAGGCATCTGCGTACCACACCTGTAACACTGGGAAGTCCGTTTTTTTTTTTTTTTTATAATGTAGAACAAGCTGGAGACCTTGACTAGATGGACAGAGTTCAGTGGTAGTGTCTGAAGAGGTGGGTTTTGAGTCTCTTGCAGAAGATTGCAAGATTTACTCGGTGAACTTTGGTCATCGTCATTCTGTACCCATTTACACTTTTCTGAAAATACACCAATAAAAATGTTTGTTGAGAATAAGGCTCATGTATGGACTGCGGATATGACTCTTCCATTTGTAGGAAATATGAGACTGATGAAATGATTGGGAGATGAACTCAAACAAAAATCTGCACATGCTGGCCCCAGGCTTGACTAAATTACTATCAGGGAGTCAGTGGGGTGCAGTAACACATCCTCACCAGCAGGGGTAGTGCTGTCCATGTTAAGGACATGGATTAGACTCAGGGCACAGTAAAGTCAGACCATGGCCAGTGGATCGTTTTAGGCACCCCAGGCTGAAACCAGAGCAGCTCTATTTTTAGAACAAGTCTCTTTGTGATTGTTGAAGTTTTCGGTGTAGGCTGACAAAGGCTCTAATCTCGAATACGCTCTCTCTTGTGTGATGCAGTAAAAACTCTGCTGAGCTTGTAAATAAGTATTTTGACTTTATAAACCTTCTGCTGCGATTCCCTTAAAGCTTACTCCACAAAGTGCTCCTTAGCTGAATATATATATTTTTTATTATTTTTTTATTTTTATTTTTTAGAACCGAAGAATATCATTTTAATATTTTTACAACTGTCAAGAATTATGACGAAACACAATCCATATGAAATGTTTGGCGAGCAGGTCTCAAACATAGCTGTATGATTACCAGGGTCGCGGTCTTTCCCTCTGCCCTGCCCTCAGACTTGCCTTGCAGTAAGTAAGTCACTTTATTCAGGGGAGCTGGTTCATTGCAGAGGTTCTGTGTTTTTTCAGCTGAAGCCAATTCAGTAAATGAGAGAGACTAGTCTTACTGAGCCTTCCCCTGAGCCTTTTACCCACTGTTTTACTCAACACAGTGATTTACTCAACACTGTGCCTTACTCAACACTGTGATTCACTCAACACTGTGCTTTACTCAACACTGTGCTTTACTCAACACTGTGCTTTACTCAACACTGTGCCTTACTCAACACTGTGCTTTACTCAACACTGTGCTTTACTCAACACTGTGCTTTACTCAACACTGTGCCTTACTCAACACTGTGCTTTACTCAACACTGTGATTCACTCAACACTGTGCTTTACTCAACACTGTGCCTTACTCAACACTGTGCTTTACTCAGCACTGCTTTACTCAACACTGTGATTTACTCAACACTGATTTACTCAACACTGTGCCTTACTCAACACTGTGCTTTACTCAACACTGATTTACTCAACACTGTGCTTTACTCAACACTGTGCTTTACTCAACACTGTGCTTTACTCAACACTGCTTTACTCAACACTGTGAGCAGCTGCTGTGGGGTGGCTGAAGCCCACAGCAGTATAATGGGGGTGTTTATCACCAGTAGAGCGGTGTTTGCAGAGCTGTCTGGGGAGGACGATGGGGATGTGCCTGTCTGAGTTTGAGCACAGCAGTCTGGGCTGGAGCCTGTAGGCAGTGGGGTATTGTGCAGCAATACTATTACATCCACTTAGCAGCTGTGTCTGCTTGTGTGCATTTAGTCTGGCACACATCACAAACACACACATACACACACACATGCTGACACATCACAGACAGACACACACACATACAGACAAACAAACACACACACACACCGAAACATCACAGACACAGACACACATACCAACACATCACAGACACAAACACACACACACATCGACACATCACAGACAAACACACACGCGCACACATCACAAACGCACACACATACCAACACACATCACAGACACACACACATACCACAGACACACAGACACGCACACACACACACACACACACACACACACACACACACACGTTCCTCTGGCCCTAGGGCTGAGTAAGAGAAGAGGTCTGGTTGAGTTCTCTGACACCGATAGAATGCTACACATTGGGCAGATTTAGACCCAGATTAGATGTGAAGTGAAAGGAGATCCCTCCGCGCCCACCCTTAGGAACACAAACCACATCTCTCCCCTCAGCACAACCTGCTTAACCGGTGACCACTGGGGTAGGCAGGGCACGGCTTAAATTAAATCCCAGCCTTGGGGTAGTGTTGCTTTTATTTTCCACAAAAACTGAGCAGGCGATATTCTGACACCGGGGGTTAATGTGGCTCTAAGCTGGCAAAACAGAGCTGATATTATATTTGTACGAAAGGGCTCTTTTTTAGGTTACATCCCAAGATTTTTGTTTCACACGTTCTGTTATCCGTTTGCACAGCTGGGCGTTTTTATTGGAGCGATTGAAGCAAAGCGCCTTGTTTGAGCCTCACTGCATAGCAATGTCCCACCATGGATTCAAACCCACAACCCCAGTGTCTAGATCAGGGATATTCAAATCCAGGCCTCGAGGTCCGCAGTGTCTGCAGGTATTTGCTCCAACCACCCACTACACCACCTGATTTTTGAATAATTAGTTTACCTCCTCGGTCCAGGAAGCGAGATAATTAGTGAAATCAGGTGGTGTAGTGCGTGGTTGGAGCAAATACCTGCAGACACTGCGGACCTCGAGGCCTGGATTTGAATATCCCTGATCTAGAGTATCCACTTTGACACATTCCTGTTTGCTATGGTGACAGGCGAGAGAAAGGCAGGATTCTGATGATGAGGCGAGAAAGTGAGGGGGAGGGGGGGGGGGCACACCCTCCTGCTCCGGCTCAGGTGACTTCTGTGGTTTCCTTTGGCAACGCCTGCCTGAGGTTGGTGGATGGGAGGGTGAGAGTGGGAGAGTAATATATCATATAATATACGCCATTTAGCAGACGATTTTATCCAAAACGACTTACAGTAGTGAATGCATAAATTTTTCAGTATGTGTGGTCCCAGTGGGAGTTGAACCCACAACCACAGAGAACCACGCTAGACACACAGAACCACGCTCTACCTACTGATTGCCTACTGAGCCACACAGAACCACGCTCTACCTACTGAGCCACACAGAACCATGCTCTACCTACTGAGACACACAGAACCATGCTCTACCTACTGAGCCACACAGAACCACGCTCTACCTACTGAGCCACACAGAACCAAGCTCTACCTACTGAGACACACAGAACCACACTCTACCTACTGAGACACACAGAACCACACTCTACCTACTGAGACACACAGAACCACGCTCTACCTACTGAGCCACACAGAACCACGCTCTACCTACTGAGCCACACAGAACCACGCTCTACCTACTGAGCCACACAGAACCATGCTCTACCTACTGAGACACACAGAACCACGCTCTACCTACTGAGCCACACAGAACCACGCTCTACCTACTGAGCCACACAGAACCACGCTCTACCTACTGAGCCACACAGAACCACGCTCTACCTACTGAGCCACACAGAACCATGCTCTACCTACTGAGCCACACAGAACCACGCTCTACCTACTGAGACACACAGAACCACGCTCTACCTACTGAGCCACACAGAACCACGCTCTACCTACTGAGACACACAGAACCACGCTCTACCTACTGAGCCACACAGAACCATGCTCTACCTACTGAGCCACACAGAACCACGCTCTACCTACTGAGCCACACAGAACCACGCTCTACCTACTGAGACCACACAGAACCACACTCTACCTACTGAGCCACACAGAACCACGCTCTACCTACTGAGACACTCTACCTACTGAGCCTACTGAGCCACACAGAACCACCAGAGTGTATGAGCTGTGTGTGTTCTCATAGCTGGGCTTAGAGCAGGCACCAGGCCAAGCCTTCGAGGAGCAGGGGAGCAGGCTGGGGGTGGGGGGCCCTTTGCCACATCCTCACCCCCACACACATCAAAGACAACGTGAGCTCGTCATTCATCTCTTTACCCATGCACATCTGACACCACCTCCCTCTACCACAATAACCTCACTATGACAGGCACAGCAAGAGAGAGAGGAATTAAGAGAGAGATGGAGAGGGTGAAGTAGAGGTAGAGAGAGACAGAGAGGAGGAGGGAGGGAGAGAGAGAGGGAGAGAGAGAGAGAGAGAGAGAGAGAGAGAGAGGGGGGGAGAGAGGGGAGAGAGAGGGAGAGAGAGAGAGGGAGAGGGGGGAGAGGGGAGAGAGGGAGAGAGAGAGAGAGAGAGGAGGGGGGGGGGGAGGAGAGAGAGAGGGAGGGAGGGAGAGAGAGAGATGGAGAGGGTGAAGTAGAGGTACAGAGAGACAGACAGAGGGTGAAAGAGAGAGGGAGGGAGGGAGGGGGAGAGAGAGAGAGAGAGAGATGGAGAGGGTGAAGTAGAGGTACTGAGAGACAGACAGAGGGTGAAAGAGACAGGGAGGGAGGGAGGGAGGGGGAGAGAGCTCTGATTTCACATGATAAACTGGCTGCTTGTCTCCTTGTTCTCTGATCTCTCAGCGATGCTGAGTGTCTCTCTGAGGTATTCCACCCAGTCGGGCCCTCAAACGACATGAAGGGGGCCCAGAGCAGGACGCTGACATGAATAAACATCTGTTTACTCATTCATTCACTTATTCATTCATTCATTCATTCGGGGGAAGCAGGTTGGAGGGAGGGGGATACAATGCATATGCTCTGATATAAATAAAAGGGTGAGTTTTGTGCTTTTCAGTAGATGACACTGATCTATCTCTGTATGAGATACAGCCTAATTTAACATGGCTGCGTGGCTATACAGCTCACGTGCAGTGCAGTGTCCACTGTGAGGTCTGTACCCGGACTCTACCACTCCTCTCTCACCCCAGGCACCAACTCTCTCTCTCCTTCTGTCCTTCCCTCCTTCTGTTCCACTACATGAGGCACTTTGTGACATTGTCCACTTTCTATTCTCTGATAAAAAACAAAAACAGAATCCCTTTCTTTATGTGTGCGATATGTGAGGTTTGACTTCTCCCCCCTCCTCCCCTCCCCTCCTTTCTCCCTGTCTCTCTCTCTCTCTCTTCACCTGTGTTTCACCTGCTGCAGGAGAGGGAGGAAGTGCATTAACACAGTGTTCCTCCGGGGGGAGAGCGCTTATACACTGAGTAGCACTGAGGTGGCTCTCAGTACACGTTTGCTCTCTCTCCCTCTCTCTCTCTCTCTCTCTCTCGCTCTCTCTCTGTCTCTCTCTCTCCCCCCTCTCTGTCTCTCTCTCTCTCTCTCCCCTCTCCCCCTCTCTCTCTCTCTCTCTCTCTCTCTCTCTCTCCCTCCCCCTCTCCCCCCTCTCCCTCTCTCTCTCTCTGTGCTTGTGTTTGCTGTTTGTTGTGGTATCAGGAGAGGTCAGCTGAGTGATTCAGATGGCTCTTGAGCTGAAGTGCACGCTCTGACTCACCCTGCATGAAAAGGGCTGCGTAACGGATTCAGGATTAAACAGAAACTCCTTTAAAATGACCACGATTGGTCTTGCAAGCCAGGCTTTAAAAAAAAAAAAATCCTTATGGACATAATGCCTGGCCATAAAAGTGTTTGTTGATAAGCCCACCAACATTGCAGTCAGGATTGAAGGATTTAATATGACGAATCACGATCGAGCAAACAAGGATGAACTCTCAGGACGTGAGACACAGGAGGAGGTGCTTACTGAGTGCCAGCCAACTGGCCTTTTTCAGCTCATCTCACCAGACAGCCCCACAGTGCTGGCTGAGTCCCCTGTCTGTCTGTCTGTCTGTCTGTCTGTCTGTCTGTCTGTATGTGTGTGTTTGTGTGTGTGTGTGTGTGTGTGTGTGTGTGTGTGTGTGTGTGTGTGTGTGTCTGTAGGTGCGCATGCTAACGACCGACCGAAGGGCTTCATTTTGAGCCGGGATCAGGGGCCACAGTATCCCTTACAGATGCATTGAAGAGATGAGACCACTGCTGGCAATAACACGCCTAAATCATCAATGTCTTTTTACATTTTACATTTACATTTTTAGCTTTAGTAAGCTCTTATCCAGAGCGACTTACACAGTTTATATTTCTTTACATACAATCCATTTATACAGCTGGATATTTTACTGAAGCAATTCAGGTTAAGTGCCTTTAGCTCAAGGGTACAACGGCAGTGCCCCACCTGGGAATTGAACCAGCAACCTCTTGAGTTACAAGCCCAGCTCCCTAACCATTACACTACACTGCCGCCCCAGCCCCTGAATCATGCTGAAGATATGATTCTACCAAAGAGCTACCTCTGAGCACAGCACACTGCTAAGAGTACAACTGAGTTTATTGTTCAATTATATAGCTGGCTATCAGTAAATAAAAATAGATTACATTGACAGGTAGAGATAAAGATATGATCAATACATGACAATCTAATAGGAGTATAGCAGTTAGCATTGAGTGAGTAGCATGACTTTTTAATGTTTTTAATATGCTCCTTGTATGTATTTTTCTATTGTTTCATGTTGTGATTTCTAACAAGGCTGCACAATTCATTGCCAATCTGGCCCAGTAAAGATGTATTGATTGATCGATTGGCTTATTCAGGTGTAAGCTTTGTGAAACCCTCGTGTTTTGATTGATTGATTGGCTTATTCAGGCGTCCCTTGTGTTTTGGCGGCAGATGTACGTCGGAGGGAAGCTGCTGTTTGCGGACCACATCTTCAACGGGTACAGCTGTTCGGTGAGGGACCTCCTGAAGCAGATCGCCAAAACACGGCAGGACTACCGCCAGGGCCGGAGCCTGCCCCCCGACTTCCACTTCAGGTGCCCCCCCCCTTTTACAAGCTGGCCGGAAGAGCTGAGGCTCAATTCCATTTAATATGTAATATATAATATACACTATATGGCCAAAGGTCAGTGGACACCTGACCATCACACCTATATGAGCTTGTTGGACATCCCATTCTAAAACCATGGGCATTAATATGGAGTTGGACCCCCTTTGCGGCTATGACAGCTGCCACTCTTCTGGGAAGGCTTTCCACAAGATTTTGGAGTGTGTCTCTGAGAATTTTTGCCCATTCAACCAAAAGAACATATGTGAGGTCAGGCACTGATGTTGGACAAGAAGGCCTGGCTCGCAATCGGCGTTCAGTGGGGTTGAGGTCAGGGCTCTGTGCAGGCCAATCGAGTTCCTCCACACCAAACTCATCTAACCATGTCTTTATGGACCTCGCTTTGTGCACAGGGGCACAGTCATGCTGGAACAGCAAAGGGCCTTCCCAAACTGTTGCCACAAAGTTGGAAGCACCCAATTGGCTAAGATGTCTTCTATCCTGTAGCATTAAGAATACCTTTCACTGGAACTAAGGGGCCTATCCCAAACCCTGAGAAACAGCCCTGAACTCAATAATTAGTAGGGGTGTCCACTGACTTTTGGCCATATAATGTATAATATATACCATTTAGCAGATGCTTTTATCCAAAGCAACTTACAGTAGTGAATGAATGCATACATGTTTTTTTCAGTATATGTGGTCCCAGTGGGAATTGAACCCACAACCTAAGCGTTGCCAACGCCGTGCTCTACCAACTGAGCCACACAGAACCACTTCAATTCAGCTTCATTTCAATTCAGTCGCTTCAGCAAATGAGTTGAAATAAATTTCCAATTCATTGAACAATCCTGACAGAACATTAGTGGGCATTCTTCCATTCATGAATTGAATCGAATTTCATTTTCATTTTATTATGCTTTACTGCGTCTCCAAGACGATTAGAATATTTTAAGGCGTATGCAAGCCTCTTTTGCCCTCCGGTACTCAATATACACACCACTGTTGTTTTTATGAAAAAGGGAAAGAAAGTATGTATATCCCCCAAAATTTCATAAAGAGAAAGAAAAATAATGACGTCAAATGGAGTTGACCCCCAACCCTACTGTCCATGCGAGGGGGGAGAGGTGGGGGCTGAGGAAGGGTGGGGGTGGGGGTGGTGGGGGGGTGTTCAGGGCAACTGTGGAGGTGAAGGAACGTGAGCTGCAGTCAGGGGGCCTGATGGTGTGAGGAGGGAACAGGATCGATCCCCTCAGCGGCTCCAGCGGCCCTCACGATGAGCGCCTTGTGTCACTGAGCTGTGCCCTGTCCTCCTGCCCTCCCATCGCCGGAGCAAACCGTCTGAAGAGGACCCCTCACCTCCTCCCGGGGCGGCAGTGTAGTGTACTGGTTAGGGAACTGGACTCGTAACTCAAAGGTTGCAGGTTCGATTCCCAGGTGGGGGCACTGTCGTTGTACCCTTGAGCTAAAGGTACCCAATCTGAATTGCTTCAGTCAAATATCCAGCTGTATAAATGGATTGTATGTAAACTAAGTCGCTCTGGATAAGAGCGTCTGCTAAATGCCTAAAATGTAAAATGTCCTCTGAGTCCCCAAACCTCGCCTCTTCTGTTCTGTGTGGAACAGAGTCCAGGCTGTTCTCGCTCCTAGCTTGGTAGCACAGTCTTCAGGTTTCAACGATAGTTCATGCAAGAAAGTACATTGTCAGAATTCCAACTTGTGAGAAACGACACGTTCGTTTATACACACGAACATACAGCGCAAGGACAACGTGAGATCTGATCGGTGGAAATCAGAATCACGTTTTTTGCACACCATCATGTTGGGCTAAGACCGGAAGAAACCTGGCTAGGAACTATTGTTGATACCTAAACACTGCGTTACCAAGCTAGGAGCAAGAATTGTTTAGGAAACAAATTGCAAATACACTTGTCATGATGTGTCACATTGACAGGATGTGCGGTTATTTGCGCTCTGGTCTCCGGGGTAATGCTGTCAGCCCTTCTTCCTGGTCCTGACTGCTCTGGCGGCCAGGTAGTTGGCAAGTTCTCAAATCGTGCCAAGCTCTTTTCGAGTAATTGTGCACTGACTGACCTCTCACCTCATTATTCTCTCAAGTAATTATGTCGTTGCTTGGCCTGTTTGCTCAGGTAATTAAATAAATAACTGTATATTTATGAAAATTGTTGTAACGTGAGCTGTGTTTTGGGTGCCGGGTTGGCAGACAGTGATGTCATAATTACAGCCTAGGATAAACGTCTCTGCTTCCGCTCAAAGAGGCTGGGCATGGGGCTAATCTGCTATCATGTGTGGAGTTGCCCAGCACACTGGTGACTGCACTTGCCTGTGGATGTACAAGAACATAAGAACATAAGAATACGTGAGGAGAACAGACCGTTCGGCCCATCTAGGCTCGTCATGTCCTAATCTAAAGAGTATCTAGTATGCATCTAGCCTAGACTTGAATAGCCCAAGCGTTTCTGCCTCTACTACCTGACCTGGCAAGCTGTTCCAGGCATTGACAACTCTCTGTGTAAAGAAAAACTTCCTGATATCTGTGTGGAATTTGCCTTTAACTAATTTCCACCTGTGGCCTCTTGTTCTGCTGACCCCACTTATTGTAAAAAAAATATTTGGTAGTTCACTTTGTTAATCCCTTTTAGGAATTTAAAAACCTCAATCAAATCCCCCCTAAGTCTCCGTTTGCTAAACTTAAATATATTGACTGCCTTAAGTCTATCCTCATAACTTTTACCTTTCATACCAGGTATCAGTTTAGTTGCCCTTCTTTGAACCTTTTCAAGAGCTTCTATATCTTGGGTTTGCCTCAGGCATAACTGACCTGTTGGTTCGGTAGGTCAGCAGAAAGGTGTCCTTGTTGGGAAAGCTCAGTAGCTCCAGCCCTCCCTCTCATCCCAGTCCCCAGGTGGGGATTCCAAGAGTGGAGGGGGTCTCCACTACCCCCCAGGGACTGAGGTGTAAAAGCGTCGTGGGGGCTGAGCGCTGTACCCCTCAAACCCCCTCCTGCCTGAGAAGAGGGTCCCTCAAACCTGTGACAGGTACGCAAGCGCCCGCCCCCTCCCTGCAACTCCTTCAGCACCACCTGGAACACGCCTCAAACAGCACACGTCCGGGATATGTAGTGTAATGGTTAGGGAACTGGACTAACTCAGAGGTTGCTGGTTCATTTCCCAGGTGGAGCACTGCTGTTGTACCCTTGAGCTAAAGGTACTTAACCTGAATTTCTTCAGTAAAATATCCAGCTGTATAAATGGATTGTATGTAAAGAAATGTAAACTGTGTAAGTCACTCTGGATAAGAGCGTCCGCTAAATGCCTACAAATGTCAATGTAAAAATGATATGTATTCTCTCTATTTGTGCTCATATCTGTGCATTTCACCTATAAACTGTCTCCTTGAGAGTCTAGGTACAACATTCATGTGCACAAACATCTTATACAGTTAATGGGACCAGACAAATTTGCCTGGTGGCATGTGCTACTATGAGACTCTAGGTACAGGCAGTCTATGGTGGCATGTGCTGCTATGAGACTAGGTACAGGCCATCTATGGTGGCATGTGCTACTATGAGACTCTAGGTACAGGCCGCAGTCTATGGTGGCATGTGCTATTATGAGACTAGGTACAGGCCGTCTATGGTGGCATGTGCTACTATGAGACTCTAGGTACAGGCAGTCTATGGTGGCATGTGATTCTCTTGAGAGTCTAGGTACAGGCCGTCTATGGTGGCATGTGCTACTATGAGACTCTAGGCCGTCTATGGTGGCATGTGCTACTATGATACTCTCTATGGTGGCATGTGATTCTCTTGAGAGTCTAGGTACAGGCAGTCTATGTGGCTGTCCTATGGTGGCATGTGATTCTCTTGAGAGTGTAGGTACAGGCAGTCTATGGTGGCAGGTAGGCTCTCTCTAAGGACCTCTTGTTTTCAGGGCACCACCAGCTCAGGATCCGGCCACATCTCTCACCCTGAGGAGGAGCCAGCAAGCAGCAGGCCAAGAGGACGGTTCCAGCCACGCTCCCCTTCTTACCCACTGAGGGGAGCCCACAGAGGGCCGGGTCCCAAACTCTACCCCCAGGCTGCAGCGCAGGCCTCTGAGCACACTCCCCTCCCTTCCTGATAACCCAACCCCCCTGCTGTAACTGAGAATAAGAGCATTTCAAAGGCCTCAGGTAACGGGGTAGGACGGTTAAATGAAATGTAACCCAGTCGGATATTCTTAAAATGGTCATTTATTTTTCCAATTAAATGTAGGCGTGACAATCAAGCGAAGAGGTCATTTAAAGGACAAGGCCAGCGCGATGCTGCAGAGGCAGGAGGTGCGTCGTGATTGGTGCTTCCGGAGGGGTGATCATCTGATGACAGCTTTAAATGAAAACCAGTCAAGGTCTGAAGAGGGACCAAATTGTGGAGAGGTGAATAAGAACGGGCTCGGGAGTGTGGATTCACCTTTGGATGTTAACAGGGGAAGGTGGCAGCACTGGGTGTGAACGTGGTGGGATGGTAGAAATGGAGGAGTTCACGAGGTGCAGAACTGCGTTCGCCCCCCAAAACGCTGCATCCCCACGGCTGGGGAGAAGACATTTCCATGTGGGGCCTCCCGGGTGGTCTAGTGGTTACAACATTTGACGTTGGCCACGGAGACCGGGGTTCGATTCCATCGGCCGCGCCAGAGTCGGCTCTGGCCGGGAGCGCCACTAGGGGGCGGCGATTGGCTGTCCGCCCCAGGAAGGGGGAGGGAAGCAGACAGGATGTTCGCTACGCACAGGAGTGGCTCTGTGTGTACCGGAGTTACAGTCGACGGCTTGGCGAGTGCCATCTCGGAGGAGACGATACTTCGCCCGTGTCACTGCCGGTCACAGGGCTATGGCAGCGAACTCACATTATGAGGGGGGGATTGACATGAAAAACAGCGGATGTAATTGGCTACTAAAATGGGATAAAATCTGAAACAAAAAAAAGACATTTCCACAGCCTCATCTGTCTCATGACACTGTGATGTGAAATGCAATATTTTCATGATTAAGATATCTTTTTATATCTACGTGAAAAATCTAACCAAAACAGCCCCAATAACATTCCCAATAACATTAGGTTTTAATTCTTTATATTTTTCTCTGTATGTCAATAAAGTACAGGCTTTGTTAAAATACTTTGGTTACAGTTTAAAAAATAAATAAAAACAAATAAATGGATTTCATAAATCCGTGATGTCATTCGACGCTGTGGCTACCGGTGTGATTCACATCCTCATGCGGACACTCGCGTGTAAACGGCCGTGGGTTTAAAAACAAAACAACAAAAAGATTTTTAAGTTCCTCAAAAACAGATTTTTCTTCCATTGAGAAATCTGCTATGTTCTGTGAAAAGGTGACTCATTTTACTGAGTGCTGAAAAACGCTGCGTAACGGAACGGAACACACGAAACAAACTGCCCATCCAGTGGAACGCATGTGTCCAAAATAAGGAACAGGGAGCAGAGATGCAATATTGACATTTAAAAGAGCACTTCTCTGCCACCCCCGCTCTGCATATGAAGTGGGCTGGAGCTAAAAATGGCCCGCAGGCGAACACGCCTCACAGTTTACGTAACGCACAACTTTTCCCAACATCTCTGCAACTTTTGCAGCCACAGCCATAAAGTGCTAGAGTAAGAGCTATCCCCAGAAGCGATAAACAGGCCATCACGGGACGGAGCCTATTCAGTTTCAAGAGATTTGTCGGAAATAGAATGAAAATAAAACAAACGTTTTCTGAAGTAAATGTTGGGAAGAGCAGTCTCGAGTCGTGAACAGTCGAGGTCCTGGCTGGACTAGAACACTTTCACCCATTTTTTGGAGACTTTTCGTTTTTTGAGGCTTTATATAATAATAATATAATATAATATATGCCATTTAGCAGACGCTTTTATCCAAAGCTACTTACAGTAGTGAATGCATACATTTTTCAGTATATGTGGCCCCAGTGGGAATTGAACCCACAACCTAAGTGTTGTCAGCGCCACACTCTAACTCTTCAGTCTCTTCCCTGGACACTCCATCTGCACACACCTGCCTAACCACGCACCTGCACTTCATTCACTCATAATAACCATCCTCACATCTCTGTCAAGACTCACTGACCGGAGAAAAACAACATAAACCTGCAATAAAGACTCTCAGGTACCGCTGGCATTCTTCCTACTTAAAAAACTAAGTTAATAATAAAATAAAATAATAAAAAACCTAACCTTTCTTCAATTTCATTAGAAAAACATAAAAAAATATGAACAATCTTCAAGCTTCTTGACTTTCAGGAGAAGTACCCAGGTACCGTGGTACAAAACCTTCCAGGACCATTTTACATTTGTGATGAGCTTGCTTTTCCTCAAAGGCCTTTAAACTTTGACCTTTGCCCTTTGCTTGCAGGGCCCAGTTTTGATTCACAGCCCTTCCCCAGGTCCCTGTGCAGGAAGGCCAGAGCATTCTGTGGTGGTGGCTGCCCTAGGGCATTGTGGGACAGCAAAAACAAAGAGTTGTGAAGTGCAGTGAGTGTAGGGCTGGAATGAGGACCACCCTGGTTTGGTCGTGATGCGTCGGCAACAACAGCCGACTTTTGTACGTCGTACAAACACACACAAAAAAACCTGTTGAGCAACAGCAATTTAAATGACACAGGCCTAACATACATTTAAAACAAACAGGACAAACCCCCCCCCCCAAAAAAAAGCAAATCATGTATTCAGCAGACTTTAAATAAATAACTGACAATACTCAAATAAATATCCTGGCGGTGCTTATTTTTTCCCCTCTTTTTGATAAAGCAGCACTATATATCCAGTCCTTCACATTCCGTCTCAGCGACTATGATGTCACTTCCTCTTCCCCCACGGGCCCCTCCCTCTCCCCCTCCTCCTCCTCCTCTTCCTCCCCGAAGGTCTGCTCCTCCGCGTTGGTGAAGGAGAGCGACCGCGCTGCCGCCTGGGCCGCGAGGGCGGGGCTAAAGCCCAGGGCAGCCGAGCCATCCGTCAGCCTGCCTGTCACAGTGAGAGCGCAAACTCTGCCCACCAGGGGGCGCTCTGTCCCGTTCTCCTCCCTCCCCTCCCTGTCGCCCTGGTGGTGTGGAGTCGCCCTCGCCCCCCCCGCGCCATCGGTGCCCGGGCCTGGGGGGCGCCCCTCCTCCCTCCCTCCGAACGTCCGCAGGAGAACCGGGTTTCTGTGGGGGAGAAAAGGGCGGGGCCCTCTTCCGGCTGGCTCGTCGCCGTGTGGTTGTTCTGGTGGCCCTGCGGTTCTGCCGGGTCGTGGGTTCTGTGAGGTTCTGAGAGCTCCAGGGCCACTGCGGCCTTCAGGGCGGCTGAGAGGAGAACATGGGACACTGGGTCACATGACCAGACCTACAGGTACCTGAAACTACAGCGTTTACGCTTTACGCTTGCACACGTTTATAACTACACGCCTGTGAGAGCTGGTGGGGTCAGTCTGGCAGATAATGGCACAGAACACCCATTATATCACATTATACCATTGGTGCTCTTTAAAATATCTATGCCTTTCTAAGAAGAACAGGTATGTGTGCATTTGCATGTTTGTGAAAGTGCATTAGTGTCTGGAGTGTGTACTGTTTGTGTATGTATAGTGTGTGTGTGTGTAGTGTGCATTTGACTGTGTGTGTGTGTGTGTGTGTGTGTGTTGATTGACTGTGTATATGTGGTATGTGTGTAAATGTATTGAGTGTGTGTGTGTGTGTGTGTGTGTGTGCATGTTTGACTGTGTGTGTGTGTGTGTATAGTGTGTATTGACTGTGTGTGTGTGTGTGTGTGTGTATTGACTGTGTATATAGGGTGTGTGTGTAAATGTATTGAGTGAGTGTGTGTGTGTGTGTGTGTGTGTGTGTGTGTGTATAGTGTGTATTGACTGTGTATATAGGGTGTGTGTGTGTAAATGTATTGAGTGAGTGTGTGTGTGTGTGTGTGTGTATAGTGTGTATTGACTGTGTATATAGGGTGTGTGTATTGAGTGTGTGTGTGTGTGTGTGTGTGTGTGTGTGTACAGTGTGTATTGAGTGTGTGTGTGTGTGTGTGTGTGTGTATAGTGTGTATTGACTGTGTATATAGGGTGTGTGTGTAAATGTATTGATATCGAGTGTGTGTGTGTGTGTGTTTATAGAGTATGTGTGCCTGTGTGTGTACATAGCGTTTCACGTTGTGTGCGTCTGTATATTTGCGTGTGTGTGTCTCTGTGTGTGTGTATAACTGCACCTTGATCGCTGAACAGCAGCTGCTTCCACTTCTGCCGCTCCACCTCAGACGCCCGGAGGCCCAGGACAGCCTTGAGCTCCAGGAGCACACGGTACGACTCCTCCCTCTCCTGCCTCTGTCTCTCGAGCTCCTCCGGGGACAGCAGGTCCAGCAGCGGCCCACGCCACTCCGAGTCCGAGTCTGAGTCCGACGCGTACGCCTCCAGCTCCTGGCCAATCAGAGAGAGTTACAGCTCGCCTGTCACTCCACATAACAACACGTCAAGCGACAACTGAAGACTCACCTCTTCAGGGTGCACCTCTCCCCGTAGTCCGTTTTTTGTTAACTTAGGGACATAGTTGCTTAGTTTCACATGTCTGCTTGTTTATGTATTGTATTAGGCTTAGGCATTATTTTCTGCACTGTTTGTTTTATTGCTACCTTTGAATTGTGGCTACAGATTTACCTACAGGGTCCTAGTTTAACTATGTGGTTGCTCCTAGCACCCAGGAACTGTACTTCCCACTAGGGTGGCTTTCAGCTAAACTGTTCTTGACTACGGTTAACACTTTGTTGTACGTCGCTCTGGATAAGAGCGTCTGCCAAATGCCTCTAATGTAATGTAATGTAATGTAACAACTGCGGACAATTGACAAAACGACGGACAATTGTTTGTTTTTTCGGACGACGGCCAAATGCCGCCTTCTGTCGGGGCCGACGAGCAGGGCCGGTGCCCCGCTGTGACCGAGAATAAGAGAGAGGATTCAGGAGGTAACGGGTAGGATGGTGTCAGTGCTGTAGGCCTTCATGGCCCGTCAAGACCTGTCCCGCTGTTTCAACAAACTAAAAAGACTTGCCTTCACAAACTGATCAGCCTCCCGCGTGGTCCAGTGGTTACAACGTTCGCAAGACCTTGTCCCGCGTCTCGCCAGAGTCGGCTCTGGCTGGGAGTTTCAACAAACTAAAAAGACTTAACACTCTACCTCCCCCTGTTACAAACTGATCATACCAAATTGGGAGAAAATGGGATAAAATCAGAAACAAAACTAAAAATACAAACTGATCATAAGACCAACTGCAATTCACAGGAAGAGATTTGATTATTTGTACTTCCAGTGCCCTTACAGTGAACAGGTTGCACCATAAAATCACGACAGTCACAAGTTGTACTCTTAATTATTTCTCAAACTGGTTCCTGTCCGCTGTGGTATCCCCACCTGCTCCTCCGGGACGGGGTCTCTGTCCTGGATGAGGGGGACGGGCCGGGGCGGGGGGGGCTGCCATTCGGGGGGGGCTCTCCTCCGGTGTCACGGGCGTTCCTGTCAAATCGAGAAAAATCTTGACTACGTGCGACTCACGTGCGACATTTCAATACATTACATTTTAGGCATTTAGCAGACGCTCTTATCCAGAGCGACTTACAGTTTACATTTATTTACATACAATCCATTTATACAGCTGGATATTTTACTGAAGCAATTCAGGTTAAGTGCCTTTAGCTCAAGGGTACAACGGCAGTGTCTCCACCTGGGATCGAACCTGCAACCTTTGCGTTACAAGCCCAGTTCCCTAACCATTACACTACACTGCCGGCCCATTTCACTGGAAATGGTATCGTAACGCCCTGAAACACAACAAAACCAATCACCTTCCGTCTGAGTGTCAAGCTGTCTGGCTAAAGATGAACATTACTGAATGAATGAATGATCATTGGAATTATACAGGAGCAGGAAAAAGGCGTCCGTGGTAGAGTTCTGTCTCGTGAAGAGGCGGATCTATCGGCCCGGAAAGAGTGTCTCAACCCAGAGGACGGGCGGCGGATATATATATATATATATTTTTTTTAAAGAAAGGATATAACAGCCTGGCTTGGCTCGCGAAGCTAGGATTTGACCAGCGCTTTAGCCACCTGGGAGGCCTGCAACTTGTGAACTTCCTGCTTTTCCAGAACAGGGCCGGGAGCATCCGATACCACACCCCGACTCTCCCATCCCAGCAGCACTGAAACTGGCATGCAACGCTGACACCTCCACACATCCAGCAGCAATGACGTGCCACTGACGTGACACCTGACCCTGAAGAATGCAGCGGTGCCAGACCAACGCCACAAACCACAAACCACAAACCACGCCCAAGCAGCTTCGCTTCCTGCAGTGAAGAGCTGTGAAGCCCCACCTCTGAGTGAGCTCTGGAATAACACAGGGGCAACTCATATTTATATGAGTAAAGGCAAATTCCGCACAGATATTAGGAAGTTTTTCATTACACAGAGAGGGCAGACTGCATGGAAGATTATAGGGGTAAGACAGCACCCATCCTTGCAGTCTGAACAGGCTAACAGCTTGCTGACCCATGCCATGTTCAGGTATCAGCTACTGCCCTCTGGGAGGAGGTTCAGAAGATTAAATAGATTTAAAAATTCATTTATCCCTGTGTCAATTTTAAACAGAGGCCAGGATAGACACTGGAGGATTTTTGTGTTGTTTTATTAAAGGGATTTGTGCAGATCTTTGTATGGCCAGGCTTTTTTGTATGAATGTCTGTCTTTTTATGGCTGCACATGGGTGAAAGCTCTTTAGACAATAAAGTTAATCTTGAATCTTGAATCAATGCCTGATTGCCAGGTCGGGTAGTAGAGGCAGAAACGCTATTCAAGTCCAGGCTAGATGCAGTACTAGATACTCTTTAGATTAGGACATGATGAGCCTAGATGGGCGTTTCTCATCATTATGTATTCTTATGTTCCTATCATTTATAATACTTATATTTATTTGTGACGTGTGTACTATTGACCCTTGTCCTTGTAAGAGTCTGGTACATTATCCCCCCCTCTCATTATTGCTATTTATTTATTATATATATTATTATATGTACTTATTATATACAGTATATAATTATATTATATATATTTTTTTTTTAAGGTTTAATGGAGACCCCAGTTAAAGACCAGTTGGGTGATGCTGAATACACAGGTAAGTGCCAAAATAAAGGCAGTTTACCTTTGAGTAAATGAGGGATCATTTAAATGGGTGCAGTACCACAAGTGTCCATCAGTGACAGGTACAGGCATTTTGGCCCGGCCCTCCCCTTCCCGGGCCAAGGCCGTTTAAGTGCCCTCCCCGCACCCCCAGGTTACCAAAGTGTTGCCTTTATTTGGGCAGTTACCTGTGTAATGACGAGAGCAGGTTATTCAACCTATCTATTCTCGTTATGTACCCAAAGTGTAATGCCTTGCCTACATTAACAAAGTAAAAGATTACATTACATTACATTACAGGCATTCTTATCCAGAGCGACTTACAGTTTACATTTCCTTACAATCCATTTATACAGCTGGATATTAACTGAAGCAATTCAGGTTAAGTACCTTGCTCAAGGGTACAACGGCAGTGTCCCACCTGGGGATTGAACCTGCAACCTTAACGTTACAAGCCCAGTTCCCTGACCATTATACCACACTGCCACTGCCGCCAGCAAGAGACCTGTGCTGATATTCTACAGGACGCATCTTGAAGAGTAGCCCCATAGATCCATCTGAGTGACTTTCAGAACCGACGCCAGTGCATTCTCTGCCTTTCCCACCACTTATCTTCCTGTCGCAGGCCTGCGACTGCATGGCCACTGGCCCTTATGATGGATGGGTTTTAATTAGCGGTAATGCAGCGCAGTCATAAATTCCCGGGCCTGTATTTCAGTAGCTGTCCCCTCCATCCCTCCGGTCAATAGGAAAACAAGCAGTTTGTGCTTACAGAGGCAGGCTGCTGGCTTCGCTCGTGCGGTCTCAGGAAAGCAGCAGGCAGGGAAAGGCCAATGAAAAAAACGCTCTGTGAAAATGCTGGCCCCACTCTCTCGAGAGAGAACCGCCCTTCAGCCCGGGATATCAGGGTGGAGTCGAGAAGGGAATGACACAAAGCTCGGAAACAAAGCTTTCGGTATTACAACAAAGTCTCACGTTTTTTAAACATTTTTTATAAATGAATATTTTGAAATGCTGCCTAAATGTTAGCATAATGGTTAGGGAGCTGGGCTTGTAACGTTAGTTGCAGGTTCAATCCCCAGGTCTTTTGTACCCTTGAGCTAAAGGTATTTAACCTGGATTGCTTCAGTAAAATATCCAGCTGTATAAATGGATTGTAACCTCTGGATAAGGTATTCTGTAATGTAATGTAATGTAACAGTAGCCCCCTCTTTTAGGCAAACGTACACACATATTAACCTACCAGTATTCTCGTACGTACGTCGTGTCCAAACGATGGCCAAAAAGTGCGGTAAAAAAGCTTTTGACGTGAAAAAGGGCGGGTTAAGAAGGAGGGTGGAGTCGAGAGAATTAAAGCGGCTCGCTCGTTTTGGGGCTAAAGCAGAGAAGTCCACGTTAAAGCGGTGGTTTTGAACCAAAGAGATGTCTCGTGAAGGCTTTGTTGCTGCTAAATTAGCATTCACTCACAGCATTAACACGCAGCGTGCACACAGTCAGCCCTCGCTGCAGGTGGCGCCAGGCCCGTCTGCAGCCCCCTGAAGCCACACCTCGCTGCCCTTCTTTACCGCTTGGGGCTCCACCTCACCATGATCACAGGATGGGCCCTATTGTCGCAGGATCGAGTCAACCTTTTCCTTCCCAGTGTTACAGGTATGGTACGCAGCTGCCAACAACGATGTCTATCACTGTATTACTGCACTGATCTCTTGCACAAACTATGATTGTTCCTACCATGTATTAATGCACATCTTGTAAGTCGCTCTGGATAAGAGTGTCTGCTAAATGCTTAAAATGTAAAATGTAATGAGTCTTGACCTCAGCCAATCAGCCAATCAGCCAATCGGCTGGACGTTCACAGCGACAGGGTGAGGCAGAGGACAGAGGCCTGAGGGAGTCACAGCCAACATGGGGGCGTGGTTATGACCGGGAACACCACCACACTGCTGATGGCCTGAGAGACGCCACAGGGTGAGTGTTCTGCTTGACCTTTGACCCCATGTGAACGCTCTGCTCTCATGAAGCTCGAGGCCTTAACAGTCAAAGCAGGAGTGTCATGTGACGGTGGAGGTCAAAGGAAGGTCAAAGGAAGCCGTCAGTCTCCCCCCCTTCCTCTATTTAGTGTAGGGACGGCTTCCTGTTAGAGACCTCGAATAACCCTGAGATGGAACAGCAGCGAGGTGTGAAGAAGACGCCTCGGACCGAAGCTCAAATCCATAATCATAATCATAATCACAAATGGATTGCACTTTCAATGTTTCTTCCAGGTAGCCATTGAAACAAAGTCGATTGTTTTGACTTTATTCTGCAGATGGTATCGATGCTCGTCTACGGCCAAGCCACCACCGCACAGAGATCATCAGGGTGCTGCTGTTTCCACAACTGTGTCACTGAGGTCCAGAAACCGGATATGACAGGCTCTTTGTCTCTGACACTCAAGCAAAGGCAGCCATCTCTCCCTCTCTCTCTCTGCACCTCTCAGACTACAGAGGTCAGAGGTCAATCCATCCTCCATATTGGGAGTGCCAGGTATAGGGTACAGTGAGAACCGCTGCCCTCATGAATAACCATTCATTAGCCATTCATTCATGGGGGCAGTTGTGGTGGTTCTGTCTGGCTCAGTCTCTTCTGTGTGTCTCAGTAGGTCTGTGGTTCTGTCTCTCAGTCTCATGGTTCTGTGTGTCTCAGTCTCATGGTTCTGTGTGGCTCAGTAGGTAGTGTCTTCTGTGTGGCTCAGTCTCTCTCTCTCTCTCTTGTGGGTTCAATCTCTGGGACCACATATCTAAGAAATGTCTGCATTCACTACCCTCTGGATAAAAGCTCTCTGCTCTCTCTCTCTCCCCCTCTTTCTCCCTCTCACCTGGGCTGTTGGCTGCGCGGCGCAGCATGCGGTCTAGCTGCATCACGGTCTCCTCCCAGCAGCCGCAGCTGGCCTGCATGTGGGGCTGCAGGAGGAGCAGTCTGTCCTGCAGCTCCTCCGCACACGCCGTCTCCACCGTCTCCCGGGAAACCATGAGCTTCTCCAGCTCATCCTCCAGGATTATCACCCTGGGGGGGGCAGGAAATATTTTTGGGGGAGCTAAAAGGTGCAAAGTGAAGGTACTACTACGGGGATAGATGTGCATTGAGCAGGGCCTTGAGGTGGAGCTGCAGGAAACCGGGGTCAGGGGTTAAGGGTCAGGGGTACGTACTCATTGAGCAGGGCCTTGAGGTGGAGCTGCAGGAAACCGGGGTCAGGGGTTAAGGGTCAGGGGTACGTACTCATTGAGCAGGGCCTTGAGGTGGAGCTACAGTAGCGGGGTCAGGGGTTAAAGGTCAGGGGTTAAAGGTCAGGAGTACGTACTCATTGAGCAGGGCCTTGAGGTGGAGCTACAGTAGCGGGGTCAGGGGTTAAAGGTCAGGGGTTAAAGGTCAGGAGTACGTACTCATTGAGCAGGGCCTTGAGGTGGAGCTACAGTAGCGGGGTCAGGGGTTAAAGGTCAGGGGTTAAAGGTCAGGAGTACGTACTCATTGAGCAGGGCCTTGAGGTGGAGCTGCAGGAAACCGGGGTCAGGGGTTAAAGGTCAGGGGTACGTACTCATTGAGCAGGGCCTTGAGGTGGAGCTAGGGGGGTCAGGAGTTAAAGGTCAGGGGTTAAAGGTCAGGGGCCAAAGCTCAGGAGTACGTACTCATTGAGCAGGGCCTTGAGGTGGAGCTACAGTAGCGGGGTCAGGGGTTAAAGGTCAGGGGTTAAGGGTCAGGAGTACGTACTCATTGAGCAGGGCTTTGAGGTGGAGCTGCAGGAGCGGGGTCAGGGGTTAAGGGTCAGGGGTACGTACTCATTGAGCAGGGCCTTGAGGTGGAGCTGCAGGAGCGGGGTCAGGGGTTAAAGGTCAGGGGTACATACTCATTGAGCAGGGCCTTGAGGTGGAGCTACAGTAGCGGGGTCAGGGGTTAAAGGTCAGGGGCCAAAGGTCAGGGCTACGTACTCATTGAGCAGGGCTTTGAGGTGGAGCTGCAGGCTCCTCACGGAGGTGTGCAGGACGTTGAGCTCGCGGCACTTCTGCCGGGCGCGGCCGTTGCGGTCCGAGCCCTGGGACTGGTGCTGCGTCTCGAAGTAGCGGTGGAAGTCGTAGCTGCGCTGCAGGTCGCCAAGGCAACCCGCCAGGGCGTGGCGCAGCGGTCCCGTCACCTCGGCGACGACCTGATGCATGAGCCGGACGTCCGGCGCTTCCCCCGGGCCCCGCCCTCGCCCTCGCCCCCGCCCCGGCCCCCGCCCTCGCCCCGGCCCCCGCCCCTGGCTCCCCCGGGGAGTGGTCCTGGGCTGGGGACAGCAGCAGGGCCAACCGGCGGAAGAACTCCGAGCTCTGGCCCACCCACAGCTGGAACAGCACCTGTGCGTACGGCAACAACACTGGGACAATCAGAGCAGGGTCACCACATTTTACATTTTAAGCATTTAGCAGACGCTCTTATCCAGAGCGACTTACAAGATGTGCATTAATACATGGTAGGAACAATCATAGTTAGCGCACAAGATCAGTGCAGTAATACAGCGACAGACATCATTGCAGGCATCTGTGTACCATACCTGTAACACCGGGAAGGAAAAGGTTAGTAAATTTTTTTGGGGGGGGGGAGTATAGTGTTGAACAAGTAAACAGTGGTGAAGACAATTTAGCTAGATGGACAGAGTTCAGTGGTAGTGGAGTCTGAAGAGGTGGGTTTTGAGTCTCTTGCGGAAGATCGCAAGTGATTCCGCGGTCCTGACCGATTGCGGAAGGTCTTTCCACCAGCGAGGGACCAGGACAGAGAAGAGGCGAGACCGCGAGGAGCGGCTGCCAGGCGCCCGGAGGGATGGGACAGTCAGTTTACCAGAGGAGGTGGAGCGGAGAGGTCTTACTGGGGTGTAGGGAGTGATGAATGACTGGAGGTATGGGGGAGCAGTTTCTCTGGCCACTTGAAAAGCAAGCACCAGTGACTTGAATCTGATGCATGCTGCGATGGGGAGCCAGTGCAGAGAGGAGAGTCGAGGGGTGACGTGGGTGAACTTCAGCTGGTTGAACACCAGACGAGCGGCAGCGTTCTGGACTACCACAAAACTCAATTCAGCTGCAATTCAGGCCCGGATGGCACTCACTGCCGGGCTGAGCTCAAACCACAGGCACGTTCTGAATAAATGCTAAAGCGCTGCCCCCCCCAATATCTTTGTTCATTGAGGTATCCTACTCAGCATCCCACCATTTTTCAGTTCAGCTCGATTGCCTTTTAATGCAAGTTTTTCCCCAGATTGGCTCAATTAAGGATTTTTAAAAAACATTTTTTGTATTTTTTTTATTCCCTCTTTAACAAAATTTTCATTGTGAAGCACAGTGTGTGAAAACCTGTTTTGTAAATGGCGCTGTACAGAAATAAAGATTGTTTGATTGATGGATTACAAAGTGTTCCGGGAAAGGTGGAGAAATCGCTGTGGTTACGTGTTCACACGCAGAGGACTGTGAATCAGGACATTGGTTTAAAAATTCGTCAACAGTCCGTGGTTGGCCGAGCCGCGGGGTGTTCAGTGTTCGTGGCGCGCGTTGTGAAATACCAGGAAGTCTGTGTTTGAGGCGCGTGTGTTATGAGTCGCAACTATTACTTGGCAGTTATCCCGGGGAGTCTTATTTTGGTCAAAATCTCTGTGTGTCTTTTCTCTGTCCTCACCTGTGTGTGTGTGTGTGTGTGTGTGTGTCTCTTGGAGCAGGGGGCCAGACACCTGTGTGTGTGGGGGCGGTGTGTGTCGCGTCAGTTCTGGAACACGCTTAACCAGCTGCGACCGCTGGCTCCAGGCGCCACTGGCTGGGTGACTCAGCTAAAACATCTCTTCATATCTTTGTGAACTACTCACCCCTGCTATCAAACATTCCCTTCAGCAACAGATAAAAGAGTTGATATAACAGATTTGATTATTTATTTGATATGTATTGTACATACATCTTCTCGAAGGAGGCAGATCATCACTGGCCTCGGAGAGTAGCTTGCCCCGTAGAGACGGGCGGCGAGTTTGTGGGGGAGGGTTAGTCGAAATAAATAGTGGGTATAATTAAAGAAAATGTTGAGATTTTGGTATCCATTTACACCCTCTATTTTTCAAGTCAATCCCCCCTTGGAATGTGAGTTCGCTGCCGTAGCCCTGAGACTGGCGGTGTCGAAGGCGAAGCATCGTCTCTTTCGAGACGGCACTCGCCAAGCCGTCGACCGTAACTCCAGCACCCCAGAGCCTCTCCTGTGCACAGCGAACATCTTGTCGGCTTCCCTCCCCCCCCTCCCTGGGGCAGACAGCCAATTGCCACCCTCGGTGTGGCACTCCCAGCCAGAGCCGACTCTGGCGCAGCCGGTGGGATCGAACCCCGGTCCCCTTGAACAGCATCAAACGTTGTAACCACTGGACCACATGGGACACCTCTATAGCGGGTATAATTGACTTCCAAATTGGGGAGAAAAACGGGGAAAAATCTGAAACTACATTTGAAAAAAAAAAAAAAAAAAGTTCTGATCCTATGACTGTTGGCCAGCCTGCCTGTCCTTCTGACCTGGACCCAACTCCTGATCACATGACCCAGCCTGTACCACTGATTGGACCTCTGCTGAGACCACATGACCCAGGAGGGAAGCGACCCAATTATCCGCGAGCCCTGGTTGTCACATGACCCAGAGGACACACTGCCGTATCTACCAAGCAGTCAATTAATAAACATTTTACATAACTCTAAAATACATATAATAATATTTCACATTCCATCCTGCTATAAAGCAGGACAGAAGCGATTCAGGTCATGTACCTTTCTGCAGGACGCGACGGCAGCTCCCCACCACACTGCCCTGTTAGCACCGCCCTGTTATTTGTGTGTAAGCGGTGGCTGAAGGAAGCGGACCCAGTGTCCTGTTTAGACAAGACGGCGGCTCCTTCCGCCGCGCGGCTGTAAACACCAGGTGAGCGCCAGCGTCACGCTCCACGGGCCGGCAGCTCCGGCACAAAAATATTTATACGGTCGGAAACGGCAACGCTGGACAAGCCTTTACGATGACACACACAACCGAACTGGGCCGACAGGTGGGGGAGGGGGAGAGATACTGTGGGAAGTGATGTCATGGGTTTGAGCCGACTGCCAGAAACAAGGGATGATAAAGAACATTTGAATGGTGGTTCTGTGTGTCTCAGTAGGTAGAGCGTGGTTCTGTGTGGCTCAGTAGGTAGAGCGTGGTTCTGTGTGGCTCAGTAGGTAGAGTGTGGTTCTGTGTGTCTCAGTAGGTAGAGTGTGGTTCTGTGTGTCTCAGTAGGTAGAGTGTGGTTCTGTGTGTCTCAGTAGGTAGAGAGTGGTTCTGTGTGTCTCAGTAGGTAGAGTGTGGTTCTGTGTGGCTCAGTAGGTAGAGCGTGGTTCTGTGTGTCTCAGTAGGTAGAGTGTGGTTCTGTGTGTCTCAGTAGGTAGAGAGTGGTTCTGTGTGGCTCAGTAGGTAGAGCGTGGTTCTGTGTGGCTCAGTAGGTAGAGCATGGTTCTGTGTGGCTCAGTAGGTAGAGCGTGGTTCTGTGTGTCTCAGTAGGTAGAGCGTGGTTCTGTGTGGCTCAGTAGGTAGAGCGTGGTTCTGTGTGGCTCAGTAGGTAGAGTGTGGTTCTGTGTGTCTCAGTAGGTAGAGTGTGGTTCTGTGTGTCTCAGTAGGTAGAGTGGTTCTGTGTGTCTCAGTAGGTAGAGTGTGGTTCTGTGTGGCTCAGTAGGTAGAGCGTGGTTCTGTGTGTCTCAGTAGGTAGAGTGTGGTTCTGTGTGTCTCAGTAGGTAGAGCGTGGTTCTGTGTGGCTCAGTAGGTAGAGCGTGGTTCTGTGTGGCTCAGTAGGTAGAGTGTGGTTCTGTGTGGCTCAGTAGGTAGAGTGTGGTTCTGTGTGTCTCAGTAGGTAGAGTGTGGTTCTGTGTGTCTCAGTAGGTAGAGCGTGGTTCTGTGTGTCTCAGTAGGTAGAGTGTGGTTCTGTGTGTCTCAGTAGGTAGAGTGTGGTTCTGTGTGTCTCAGTAGGTACAGCGTGGTTCTGTGTGGCTCAGCAGGTAGAGCGTGGTTCTGTATGGCTCAGTAGGTAGAGCGTGGCTCTGTGTGGCTCAGCAGGTAGAGCATGGCGTTGGCAATGCTTAGGTTGTGGGTTCGATTCCCACTGGGACCACATATACTGTAAAATGTATGCATTCACTACTGTAAGTCGCTTTGGATAAAAGCGTCTGCTAAATGGTATATATTATTGAATATTCAGATATCATGACATAATCTATTACTTGGATCGGTATTCATACGCCTGCCAATTAACAAGCAATGAAGAAATACCCAGAGTTGTATTTTCTCTGGTAAATATCCATTCGAAACCCAACAATGTAACAGACAATTCATTGCAGAATTAATATTCCTGCTTTGTCACTGAGTCACTAACTACTAATTCACATAATGCTTAGGTACATGGGAATATTGAAATATTAGATTTTAGGAGCTGTAGAATACTGAAATATCACATTATTTACAAGGATCTCTGTCAACAGCATCTCCCCAGATCCAGCATCTGTATGAAACACAGAGGTGGTACGTTCCCCTGTCCGCTGAATTCCTGTGTGTGAGTGTTTGATGATCCCCCCTTTCACACAACGTCACAATCTCCACCTGACACCTCCACCTGCAGCACACACCTGCACAGAGGAGGCTGCGCGAGAATGTGGAGAGAGACACAACGGGCTGTGATTGGATGTGACCCCCTCCCCTCCCCCCTCCCCCTCCCCCCCCCCTCCCCACGCGCAGTGGGAACAGACAGGTATAAGTGAGGTGGTGTAGGGGCAGGTGAGAGGAGAGGAGACAGGTATAAGTGAGGTGGTGTAGGGACAGGGGAGAGGAGACAGGTATAAGTGAGGTGGTGTAGGGACAGGGGAGAGGAGACAGGTATAAGTGAGGTGGTGTAGGGGCAGGTGAGAGGGGCAGAGAGGAGACAGGTATAAGTGAGGTGGGGCAGGGGCAGGTGAGAGGAGACAGGTGTAAGTGAGGTGGTGTAGGGGCAGGTGAGAGGAGAGGAGACAGGTGTAAGTGAGGTGGGGCAGGTGAGAGGAGACAGGTGTAAGTGAGGTGGGGCAGGGGAGAGGAGACAGGTGTAAGTGAGGTGGTGTAGGGGCAGGTGAGAGGAGAGGAGACAGGTGTAAGTGAGGTGGGGCAGGTGAGAGGAGACAGGTGTAAGTGAGGTGGGGCAGGGGAGAGGAGACAGGTGTAAGTGAGGTGGTGTAGGGGCAGGTGAGAGGAGAGGAGACAGGTATAAGTGAGGTGGGGCAGGTGAGAGGAGACAGGTGTGAGTGAGGTGGGGCAGGGGAGTGGAGACAGGTGGTGTAGGGACAGGTGAGAGGAGAGGAGACAGGTGTAAGTGAGGTGGGGCAGGTGAGAGGAGAGGAGACAGGTGTAAGTGAGGTGGGGCAGGTGAGAGGAGACAGGTGTAAGTGAGGTGGGACAGGTGAGAGGAGACAGGTGTAAGTGAGGTGGTGTAGGGGCAGGTGAGTGGAGAGGAGACAGGTATAAGTGAGGTGGGGCAGGGGAGAGGAGACAGGTGTAAGTGAGGTGGTGTAGGGGCAGGTGAGAGGAGACAGGTATAAGTGAGGTGGTGTAGGGGCAGGTGAGAGGAGACAGGTATAAGTGGGGACAGGTGAGAGGAGACAGGTGCGAGCGAGGGGGGCCCACCTTGAGCGCAGGGAGGCTGTAGTCGTCGGTCAGCTCCTGCGCTTGCTCGTCGGTCAGGTGCACCTCCCCCAGCCCCAGCCCCAGCTCCCTCAGCGGCACCGTCGACAGGTAGTTCGTCACGTTGTCGATCTCCGAATTCAGAGGGTACGTGACACAGAGGGTTAAGGCCCAAACCGTCAGGCCAGGTGGAAACGCTAAAGCCAGCATGCAGCGTACACCATTACAATGCATTCTGAAGCACTGCTTTCTGTCCATTTGTGCTGCATAAGTGCAGCGTTCCGGAAATGAATGTCTTGCTATTCAGCCCTTAAAAATGGCATTGTTAGGGGACTAATGAGATAACCCAGGTACTCTGCCGGTAATGAGGACAAAGCTGACTGACTGTGCTCTTTAGAGAGGACGGGCACTGAATCTCTAGAGGGAAAGAGAGACAGAAACAGAGAGAGACGCCATGGGAAAGAGTGTGGTGCAAGAACAAGAGAGAGAGAGAGAGAGAGAGAGGAGGGAGGGAGAGGAGAGATGGAGGGAGGGAGAGAGAGAGGGAGGGAGGGAGGGAGAGAGAGAGGGAGAGAGAGAGGGAGGGAGAGAGGGAGGGAGGGAGAGAGGGAAGGAGAGGAGGGAGGGAGGGAGAGAGGGAGGAGGGAGGGAGAGGGAGGGAGAGAGAGAGGGAGGAGAGGGAGGGAGAGGGAGAGAAAGAGAGGGAGAGAGAGAGAGAGGAAAGGAAAGCAGAAGGGGAGGGAGGGAGAGAGGGGAGAGAGAGAGAGAGAGAGAGAGAGAGAGAGAGAGAGAGGAAAGCAGAAGGGGTAGAACAAGAGGGGGAGGCATGTTCAGAAGGTATTTCCGGGTCCTCCGGTGCACTGGGGCAGGGTGACCCGGTGTCCTGCAGCGGTTACCATGGCAGCCGGCGGGGGGGGGGGTGCACAGAAGGATATGACTTGAGCATGTGGCAGGTGGCCAGGCGGGAGGCCCTGAAGGCGGAGCGCAGGGCCCGGTACGAGGCCTTCCGCAGGCCCAGGAGCTGCTGGCCGCGCGGGGGCCCCGCTTTGCTAAGAGGACAGGCCGCACTGACCCTGTCGAGCAAACTTGAGAAGTGAAATGTGATACAACTGTGCAGACATCCCCAGATCAGCTCTGTCACGACACACAACACACAACTATACTCGACTGTACTCGACTACACACTACACACAACACTCTACTACACACTACACACAACACACAACACGTAACATTCGACACACTACACACAACACGTAACATTCGACTACACACTACAACACACAACACTCCACTACACACTACACACAACACTCCACTACACACTACACAACACTCCACACACAACACCCTACACTGGACGTCACTCCACTACACTACACACAACATGCAACGAACACACTACGCACAACACTCCACTACACACAACACTTCAAAATAAGGCACACAAAAACATTTCACGATGCTACACTCAACAAGCAATCTTCACACCACACACAACATGCAACACTTCAATATAATACACGCAACACTTCACCTGGCAGCACGCAACATGCAAAAATAAGGCACGAAAAACATTTCATGCTACACTCAACAAGCAATCTTCATACCATCAACACTTCAAACTACACTACCTGGCAGCACGCAAATCAACACTACACACAACACGCATCCCAAACTACACAAATCCACTACACATCCAGTGCGACAACAGACCGCACATAACTCTCGATAGTGTACTACTTTACTTGCAGCTTTGCACACAACAACCACAGCGCTACATGCAAAATTGTAGTAATCGTAATGTGTAAAGCTTCAGCACACTTCATTGCCATACAAACTCAACACGATGCAGTGCCTCCACTTTGGAAAAATGCGATACAACTCGACACTACACACAACATGCAACGTAACTCTGAAAATGCAATGCAGTTCCACACAAAACATAGGTGGACACATACATACACTGCAAACAGCACACACTCGCATACTACGCACAACTCTAAACGTAACACGCAATGCATAACTCAATACACAAAGCATAAAGCTACACTACACAAATGTACACATTACACAACACGCAACACAATGCTCCAAAGTACATACCACTCAACACAATGTTCAAAATCTCACAGTACACACTAAAAACCCACGGGCCAAAGTCATGCATACACAAAACACTAGATTACATACGCTGAAAATAATTTATGATTTGTGTACAGTCAGCACTCAACACACACCGTACATCACAGACAACGCTGAAGAGTTCACTGATGGCATGCAATGCAATGTTACTGCAAATAAGAACAACTGTGAAGACAGCACCACAATTCATATACACACACACACTCACAATGCCAGCTACTAAAACAAAACACAGACACAGAGAGGACATTCTGAACATCAACAGGACACACAGAATACACAGCTGACAGCATGGACAGATGACAGACAAGACCTGTCAGGACACACAACACACACAGGGAACAGTCAACAGTCCTGGACAAAGATGCAGGATGTGATGTCACAGGAGGGTGAAAGAGGATAT
>JAINUG010000137.1:875000-877500 GCA_029706075.1 Aldrovandia affinis | reverse complement strand
GGACTCACAGAACCTCCCCCCCCCGCCCACCCCAAATCTCTCTCCAGCCAGCTGATGTGAAGGCAGGCAGAGAACATCACTTCACTCGCCATAAACAAACAAACTGAACTAAACAAAACAAAGCAAGACTGCGCCTCTACACGGAATACACGCAATATTACACATGCAATAATACAATATTGCGCCTCTCCTTGCAGATAGTCTCAGACTCAGATGAGGAGCTCGCCTGCTCCCTGGGGGGGCCCACAGATGTTTCCATGACGCTGAAAATCCCGGACGCTGCGAGGTGGAGGGAGGGAGGGAGGGTGGGGCCTGGAGGGCAGGGCGGATCGTTATTGGTCCAGACGGGACGGATGACCGCGTGGATGTGTCCGCAGAGCGCCCTGCCCTGGGGGTGTTAGGACACGACGTTATTGATTACGGATTTGAGTCAGACTCAGATTCAGACAGCAGGCACCGCTCTCACGCACGACAAGCTACTCGCTGAGCAGCACCAACAAATCGGACCGCTGGTCCATCTTGTGTAGCATAGCCAAGGGGAGGGGGGGGGGTTGGGTTTAACCCCCCCTCAAATGTTTTATGACAGTTCTGAACTGTTCATCTAATATATGCCATTTAGCAGATGCTTTTATCCAAAGCGACTTACAGTAAGTAGTGAATGCATACATTTTTCAGTATATGTGGTCCCAGTGGGAATTGAACCCACAACCTAACGCCACACACAGAACCACACTCTACCTACTGAGCCACACAGAACCACGCTCTACCTACTGAGCCACACAGAACCACGCTCTACCTACTGAGCCACACAGAACCACACTCTACCTACTGAGCCACACAGAACAACAACATAATCTACTGCTGAACAATGAGTTTGCGACACTGGTGTGCAATCCCCCCACCTTGGCAAAAATTCATTCACGTATGTATTTTCTAATCATGCATCGGTGCATCGGATGAGTCGAGCGAGTGTCAGATACCAAACACACACAGGTGGCACAAGCAGGCACCGCCAGTGCAGTCCTTCCTTGCGATTTGCACAACAGAGTGGCGCCGCCATCCTACCCCTGCAGTACAGTGATGTACTGGCCTTCTCATAAGAGGGACTGCGCTTCTAATGGACATCACCCTGGGGTTAAGACAACCGGCTCAGGAAAAACAGTCGATAAATAATCTGTTCTCACGGAGCAGATATTTCACCTGCACTTTGCGTTATTCGTGACATTAGCCGTAACCATCAGCAGAGGAGAGATATCGCTAGTGCTCCCTACTCTCCACAGGGGAGAAGCGATAATTCAGTTCCAGTCGACAGCGCCCCACCCCCCACCCCTTTTCTCCTTCTCTCTTCCCTCTCTCTCCCTCTTTCCCTTTCTCCCTCTCCCTCTTCTTCCCTTTCTCCCTCTCCCTCTTCTTCCCTTTCTCCCTCTCCCTCTCCTTCCCTTTCTCCCTCTCCTCTCTCTCTCTCTCTCTCCCTGTCTCTCTATCTCTCTCTTTCTCTCCCTGTCTCTCTCTCTCTCTCTCTCCCTCTCTCTCCCTCTCTCTCTCTCTCTCTCTCTCTCCCTGTCTCTCTCTCTCTCTCTCTCTCCCTGTCTCTCTCTCTCTCCCTCTCTCCCTGTCTCTCTCTCTCTCTCCTCTCCCTCTCTCTCTCTCCCTCTCTCTCCCTCTCTCTCTCTCTCTCTCTCCTTCTCCTTCTCCTTCTCCCTCTCTCTCTCTCTCTCTGTCTCTCTCTCTCTCTCTCTCTCGTAGAACACAGATACAGCCCAGAGACCTTGGAGACGGTTGCCTGGGGAGACGATTGCAGGCCTCTGCGCAGCCGGAACTAACAGCACAGTATGTGGGCCAACCTGTACGATGACACTGGAGCCACTGCGTGTGTGTGTGTGTGTGCGCGTGTGTGTGTGTGTGTGTGTGTGTGTGGGGGGGATCACATTACAAAACACAGTTAATGGACTTTTGACAGTGATCCTATTGTCAGATGGCACTGCATAGTAATGACAATTGTTTATTTAACTAGCGCACACACACACACACACACACACACACACACACACACAACACAAACAAGAGGAGTGCGGCAAGTGACACACACACTGTTAGCTCCCTGGTCTCTTCTTGTTCCATCTCTTTACTTTATTCACTCCAGTGCGGTCTCAAATGTGTGAATTTCCAAAGCTCTGTGCCACAGAAGAAAATGGCTCTTATTTTGATCAACCCCAATGAAACAGCAGCAGCAGCCCCACCTCAATCTCTCTCGACCACAAGGCTCCCAGTGTCACCCGTTTTATCTCATCACAAAAACAAACGATATATGAGCCAAATGCTATCTGCTCCCTATCAGCACAATGCAAAGCTGAAGCAGTGAACCGCGATGTGGGAGCAGCACGGGCTGAGGCACGCTCTGCCCCTCCCCAGGCAGCACGCCTCACACAGCACAGCTGCTCCGCTGCACTCGCCCTGAGCTCTGAGGATGCAGTGCTCCGACGCACAGTCCGTCTCCGCT
>JAINUG010000137.1:812500-870000 GCA_029706075.1 Aldrovandia affinis | reverse complement strand
CATAAGTTCAATAAGGTCTTTAAAAAGTATACCAAATTACCAGTCTGATTTTTTTTTTTTTTTTTAATGCACTCCAAAGTAGACAGTGAGAGTAACTGAGATTTAGTTCCCTCTGTCATGTCCGTCGTATTACCACGAAACTCAGGAAGTGTGAGGCTATCTCTCTTGTGAGAGGAAGGGCTTAAAAAACAGTGATGCTTCCTTCATGTGGAAATACCTAATCCCTGTTCTTTCTTTAGTTTGTTGTTGTTGTGTTTTTAAAATGGCCTTCTGAAACGCCTGACAAAGAGAACAATACCATTGTTATAACTGAATAATTGCTTGAAGTTTCCAAACAGAGCAGTAGGCCGTAGCATATCCAGAACATGTCCGCCACATCGATACGTAAAACCCAGGGCAGCTTATCATTCCTGATGGATTTGAACTGAGCTGAACCGTTTCCACCACATTTTCACTCCAATGACAAATCCACCCCCTTCTGAAGATGTAGAGTGAACAAGATGGAATAACCTTTCACAATGCAAAAATGTATGTGACTCGGTGAGGTTTTCGAGACCAGCACACCTGATCTGATGTCAGGGACCATAAAATGCGGTGCAGTGTAGGAATTAGCCTGGTGACCAGAAGGCTGCAGGTTTGAATCTTGAGAGGTGAACTGTCACTGTGCCCTTGAGCAACGAAATTGACCTGAGTGGAACTATTAAAATATGCAGCTGTGGCCTCCCAGGTGGTCTAGTGGTTACAACGTTTGACGCTGGCCACTGCGACCGGGGTTCGATTCCACCGGCCGTGCCAGTATCGGCTCTGGATGGGAGTGCCACCAGTGGGCGGCGATTGGCTGTCCGCCCCAGGGTGGGGCTCGCTGCGTATAGGCGTGGCCCTGTTTGCGCATACCAGATTTACGGTGACGGCTTGGCGGGTTCCGGCTCGGAGGAGGTGGTGCTAAGCCGCATGTCACTGCCGGTATCAGGACTACGGCAGAGAACTCGTAAGATATGTGAGAGAGTGGGGTAATTGACGTGAAAAAGGAGGGTATAATTGGATACTAAAAATGGGAAAAAAAAAAAAAAATGCATCTGTATGAAATGAAGTCGTGTGGAAGTGTGAGCCGTGTGGAAAGGAGTCCGCTGAGAGCAACGAGAATACACGAAGAAACACTGATATTCTGCAATGTGGACATCCAGACCATAATAGACAGCATCTCAAAGTAAATGTACAGCATTAAACTGTGAAAACGTTCGTTTTTCTGGGTGGGAGGGGGTTTATTAGAAAAGAACAACATAAATTTGAAACCTGAGTCGGTCAGATTCGGTCTCCAGATCTCCTGGTAATAGGTGTGCCTTACAGCACAGATAACCTTCAGAAGAGAGGACCCTGGGTGCAGGGCCTGATGCAGGTGTTTCAAGAGTTTGACACCAGAGTAAAAGCACCCTAAAACATAAGCTCCCTAGAGAGCATCATACATTTTACTTTTTTATATTTAAACAGCTGGACATTTACTGAAGTAAAGTGTGTTCATGCCCAGCACACCAGTTCAAATGGTCCATCACACCAGGGGATTTGAACCTGTAACCCAGTGGTCTCAAACTCAGTGCCACAAAGGGCTGTGTGTATGCAGGCACCTCTGTCCATTCTTGATGTTAAAGCACAGAATATACTCAAGTTATTATTTAGATAACAAAAATATTTAATTTAACATTATATACATTATGTGTAAGACAATTATGATAATTTAGCAAATAATGGAACTAATTATCTAATCAAAAGTGGAGGATGCAGTAAAAACCAGCAAAATGTCACATGGCCCTCCAATTAAATAACTGAGTTTGAGACCACTGCTGTAACCATATTGTTACACTCAAACATGTCTATGAATTGACTATAGTACTTGGGGAAAACCACCGTTCTCTGATTGTCGTTGTGTTGTATTTTGTATTCCCGGCCAGGGATTCGAACCTATGACCTTCTGGTTCAGGTCTGCTCCCCCACCCACCACTGCCCTGCACACTTTAGCTGTTGCTCCCATGAGCCACCAGTGAGATAACGCATCTGCTCTCTCTGAGCGAACCAAATCCTTTATATCGCTCTTTTCTCCCCTTCTAATTAATCACTTTGATTACATCAGGAGGGGGAAAACAATCCGATGTATTAGTTGAGCCAGAATCCCTCACTGCAGATTCAGACCTCGAACCTGCAAAGGGCCCTCTTAGTGAGAGTGTCACGCGCCTCGCGGGAGGAGATAAGACCACGAGCCTGCAGCCTCCTGCACGTCGGCGACTTCCTAAACAAGACAAGTCTTATCCAACGACTGTCCGAAATCACCCGTTACGACCGGAAGCGGTTACCAGCGCAATCGGGAAAACATCAGAAATGCGCACAACTCAATGCGCAGATCACAAGGTGCTGCCAGCCGGCTCCAGTAAACATATCTGTCCTAAAACGCAATGGTATATCAACAAAAACGTGTCTGGGTTCTTATTTGCAGCAGATTTTTCATTCACACGTTTCCCTGTTAATTAAATACCTCCGACCTGAGTTTGTGTTTCTTGTTTGTTTCTTGGTTCTCATTGGATAAATCTGAGCTGTCATGCATAGGTGGAAACAGGCGCTGCTTGATCGCAGGGCCAATTTGTATATTGCTTGTTAAAAGTGGCCACAGATGCCAGTCCAAAATAAAGAAACAAATAACCCAGCCGAATACCAGATTTTAGCAACTGCTCTTCGATTCTCTGGGAGACAAAGTATATTTTTACCTAATCGTTTCTCAAACAACAATGGCAAATTAACACTAGTCATAAGACCAGTCAATAATCCGTTTAATTTCCACACGTCAGTTCTAGTGGGAGCCACAAATTTATAACACAAATCATTGCCTGTAAAATTAAATCTTGCTTCCCTAAGCAGGCTCGCTTTGAGCATCGGCATATAGGTTCCAGCGGAGCCAGATGTTCTGCAGCTGCAACATCTATTCCATAGTCTTTAAATAAAACACATCTGACCCAGTTACACCAGCCCAGCTGCGAATTCGCTGCTGCAGCATAATCTAACGGGGGCTCGCGAGCTAGCTACATTTACAGGCAACAAGTCATCTAACGTTACTAGCCAAACTGACAAAGGCTTACAAAGGATTCTTCGTTATTAGCTACAGTTTTTTGGCTTCGCAATGAGCGATTCCTTCACACGTGTATTTTGACAGCCAGAAGCAGGACACGTTGAGATGCTTCTTGACAAAAGCAAAATGTGACATAACATTGAAAACAGCTCTCGTGCGCATCATTCACGAGCAGCACTCGTAAAAATGCATTGCTTTCCAAACAAGATAACTGCAGCACGGGCGATGACAATTCCAAGTCAATTGTGCAGCAATAGCTTAGACGCTAATTCAGAAGCTACACATGCCTAGCAATCTGGGTAGCAAACTAGCTCGCACACACAGCTACCGACAGCAATGGATAATCAGTCTAATACGTGGATTCGACATGCACATGTCAAGGACATCTGCAACAACATATGTAACAAGCAAATTAAGTGCCTTCCTCGCAACATCATCCGTAAAAGACTCACGAACCTCGAATACCACCTCTTCGTCAAACTCCTCAGTCATTGCTCTCCGCCATAGGTAGCTAGCTGTCTAGCTGGTCGTTACGCATTCTGGGATTGTAGTCCAAGAAAGTCAAAGGGAGCTTGAAGTTGTGCAGACGCAAGATATTAGGACCGTAGGTATTTTTCTAACTCCAATCCCCACAATGCACCAGGGTTATAAAAAACCACCAGGCGCAAGTCTCGTTGTGAGGTACCTCTAGTGGAAATGGTGCGTAATTGAGATAAGAGGCAAAGCTTTACAGTGGGGAGTTTGAGTGCGAGATTGTGCAGATTGGGGGCTCGAACGGACTGAGAAGGAAAGCGCTAAGAAATTGTTTCTGTTTATTTGTTTACAAGGAGAAGAAGAAAAAAAGTGATTTCTCTTGGATACGTTTTTTTATGTTTACCTGAAGACTCGTGGATACAAGAACCAACAATGCGTCTCGAAAATGAAAATCTACGAAGTTACTCGCTAACAGTATCGGACTGAAAGCAAGTTATTCATGGAGTAACAACTGAGTTTTTGGAATCATGAGCACAGGTTAGTTTGCTGAATAGGTAACTTAACGAAACAGTAGTTGTGTACTGATAATTTGCCAGATCTTGTTAGTTTCCTCGACAGTGTAGACAGCTAGCCATCTACCTGTGTATTCACACACTTTTAAATTACTTTAACCCTTTCTTCAGGACGTTTTGTTACTTTCTTTAAACGATTAACCAGCTAAGTCTACTCATCTGACATTGATTTTGCATGTATGCTCCGAGTATAACTTTTTTTTGTATGGTAGAGCCATTTGGGATCAACATTAGCTATAGTTTTGATCTTGCTTGTAGCAACAACTATCATAGCAACAGCTATCCGTGGAACGACCTAAATCCGAAGAAAAAAAGGGTTGTTTGTAAATCACAGGAAGGCTATGAGCAATCGTTCATCTTCCTTTAAATAGCCATCCTGTTGTTTTTGGAGCTTTAGAAAACATCTTGCGTGCGTATCGCTTAAAGGCATAAGTGCATGTTGAGACAGATTTATATGCAAGGAGAAACAATTGTATGTCAGTCATTTTTGTTATCTGTTGCCACGGTCCGATATCTGACAATGTTGCCTCTCGCTGTGTCTCGTCACTGTAGCCCCGCTGTAATTGGGCAGCTAATGGTTATTCCGACTCTTCGGTCCAGATACAATCTAACCAGTACTTTCACCGTTGGACAATTTCACGTGGCATCAATTTGCATTTGAATATTTTGCATGTGAATGGACTAGTTTCAGTTGCGTGGCAAATGTTGACAACGGTGTGCATTATTTACGAGTTAAAGTGTATCTGGCATTGTCATGAGATGGTTAAAAGAAGGGGAAAAAATAGACGCACATCCGCTCAGTGACTGTACACTCGCGGTGACCACGAAGTTTGCCAGGACCATCACAGAGCTCTTAGCAGGGCAGAAAATATGGCTCCACGCCTGTCCTTTGTGCTCACGGCGACGCCGGTGTACCAGATTTCGGCTCCTGTGTTCTTTCTGTAGGAAGCACGTATGAAATGTTGAAGTGAGATACGAGGCGGAAAGCACACGCTTGTTGAACCGTTGCGAAGTAAACTCCCTGTACCAGTGCCAAGAATTCATTTTGGTCAGGTTTTTTTTTTTTTTTTTTTCCTCTCCTGAAAAATTGACTTTGTTTTGATTTTACGTTGGCTATTTATGAAATCCTGTTATATTGTCAGCGCGTTTTAATTTACTCCACTCCTCTCCCCTCCCCACCCCTCACCTCTGAAAGTGCTTTGTGCGGATCGCTGACATCCCCGAAAAGACCAGCGAGGCCTTATTCAGTTCTTCATGTATACTTGTAAAACTATTTCACAGTTGGTGGGGAAAATAAACCACAACGCTCAGCAAAAAACGGACCATTTGAGGTGAAGCGTTTCAGCGAGTGTAGCGGTCACACAAAGTGAAAAGAGTATTTAATTTATCTTGGAACGTTTCCCAAAAGTTCCCAGGGACAGCATTTCCTTTTGCTCAAAATACACAAGCAACCTCAAAACCAGCGAAAACAAGTCGGCCCATTATTAAGATTTTTAGCTTATACTGACGGTTTCGAGCCCAGAGACGCGGTGCGTGTTCTCTTCCTGAAACTTCCCCGTTTTTAAGTTATTGTAAGAACGGCTCAGTCTTGGTAAATCCTCAGTAAATGCAAAAGGCTTGTTTGATGGCTTGAGGTAGTTGTGCGGGCCTGCTGACTGAACGCAGATGAGTGCTCCAGAATGTTACACTTAGTTACTTTTGCACAGTCAGCGACAGGCTTCGGTTATAAAATAAATGACATCACAGCAAGACCCCATCAACAGTGCTGTACTTTGTTGAGGTGTGCACTTCCTGGGAACAGAACTCTGTGCCAGAGTTCCCCGTTTTGTCGTGTCCACTCCAGTACGTCACTGAATGAGCACGTGCCCCGTTTATTACAGTTTAGTTCCCCAATTCATATTGGCATGCATATTTCGTATTGCTGTACATATTCACAACTGTACATCCTTGCCGAAATAACATACAGGTTATGTAGCCTACCTTGCTGAAAGGCTCAACAGCTATGTTCAGGGTTTAATTCTGCAAACCTTTGGTCACAAGCGCAGTTTGCGAACTACTGTGAGACGCAGCCACCACTGTTACCACTGTTACTGACTGTCACTGTGTTTGTTACCTCGTGGTTTAATGTCCACCATCTTGGGAAATAAAGCAAAGAAGCCCTCAAAACTTCTTAAGCCAGATTTGTGGTGCTAAAATGTTGAAATTCCATCTTCTATTGATTTGGCCCCACCACACCTTCTCTTCTTGCATGGCAACCTCGACCAGACCTACCCCAGGAAGTCTCGTGCACTGAGTCAACACAGGACTTTGTTTGGGTGTGAGTGTAATTGACCTACATCTCAGTCTGAAGCGTGCAAACATTGGCACTTTTTCAACGTTTGTAACATTGCAGCTGTGTGTTTAAAGTGTGTGTGTGTATATGTTCTGTACTCTGTCTCGGCTTAAATCAGATTGTGAATGAAAGGCTTCAGCAGAAAACGGCACAAAGTAGACCACCCCCATTTCTTTGTTTTCTCTTTAAACATTTTTGTTTCAGTTTTTTTTTCCCCTCCCATTTTCTTCCCAATTTTGTAGCCAATTGAACCCTCTTTTCATGCCAGCTATCCCCCCTTGTACTGTGAGATCGCTGCTGTAGCTCTGGGACCCGGCAGTGACAAAGGCGATGAACCGCCTCCACAAAGGAGCTAAAGCTGTAACTCCGGTACACACAGAGCCACTCTTGTATGCAGTGAGCTCATGCCGGCTTCCATCCCCCCTCCCATCGGGTGGACAGCCAATCGCCCGCCCCGAAGGGCACTCCTGAGCCAATCGCCCGCCCCGAAGGGCGCTCCTGAGCCAATCACCCGCCCCAAAGGGCTCCTGAGCCAATCGCCTGCCCCGAAGGGCACTCCTGGCCAGAGCCGGGCTGCCGCAGCTGGGGCTCAAACCCTGACCGCAGTGGGCAACTTGCACTCCGGGCGAGTGCCTTTACCTCCCTGCCTCCATGGCTGTCCCAGTCTATATATGCTCTTAGGTGTGCATTTGTGCTACACATATACAGGTAACTGCCAAAATAGAGGAAACACTTGAGTAAATGAAGGGTTCTGGTGGCTCTGTTATGCTGTGGGGTGCATTTTCCTGCTATAATTTAGGTCTACAGGGTCTTACAGGGCAGGGAAAATGCCAATAAATACAAAGCCATTCTGAGTGATTACCTTTGTCCTATGGTGAAGCATTTCTATCCTGATGGGAGTGGTCTCTTCCAGGATGACAATGCCCCCATCCACAGGGCACGAGTGGTCACTGAATGGGATGATTAGCATCAAAATGATGCAAGCCATATGCCATGGCCATCTCAGTCACCAGATCTCAACTCAATTGAACACTTATGTTATATTCTGGAGCGGCGCCTGAGACAGCATTTTCCACCATCAACAAAACACCAAATTATGGAATTTCTCGTGGAAGAATGGTGTCACATCCCTCCAGTAGAGTTCCAGACACTTGTCCCTTAACAAAACCTATGTCAAGGCACACTGAAGCTGTTCTGGTGGCTTGTGGGAAGCCTAACGGCCTATTAAGACACTTTATGTTAGCATTTCCTTTATTTTGGCATTAACCTCTAGCTGACACCATAAAAACGCCCTGTCTGTCAGGCAACTCGGTCACGAGAATGCAATCATCTTTGTCTGTTTTAGCGTAGCGTTCTGTGTGTACAGGAAAATCATTTAAGTTGCGCAATTATCATGCATCACTCACTCCTAAACTTGCTGAAACAAGTGGATGTGTCCCTCACACCATGGCGTGTGTGCATCAGCTCGAAACATGGCCACGGCGTTAGCAGTGAACATAAGTCCCTCTGAAGCACACTCCCCTCATCCACTGTTTGTTTATCTTGAAGCCGTACAGTAAGAATTCCTTTCTCCCTGGGCCGTCTGCACTTTTAATGTTTCTCGGAGAGCAGGAGCAAACCGGACGAACGGCAGGGAAGAAATTGATTCACTTTTAAGAATGTGAAACAAATCTGTGTTCAGGAGCCATGCAGAGAAAGAGCTAGACCTCTGTCCCTGTAGAGGTGGCTCATGCGAGGTGCCCTATGGCACGTACTGTACAACTTCCTGCTGTTTCTTGTTCTTTTTTCCCTGCATTCTCTGATGTGCATGTGAGTTTTTGGAATGCGGGGGTTTATTGTGTGTGTTTCTGGAGGGGGTTTGCAAGGAAGTGTTCCTTGCAACAAGGAACTTTTTTTTAATTGTATTTTTTTCTTGAGCCATAAAACATTTGTGTTGTAATGACACGCTAAACTCATTCACCATTAAAGCTCGTCCCGGTTCTGTGGTGCAGTCTAGACCCATGACAACGTGCTTTATGTCCACCGCACTGGACTGCTATTTTGAACTGGGTATGAGCTGGATAGAAAAAATGGAGACAAAGTGAAAAGCGATCTTGGTTCCAATGTTGTTTTTTATGGAAAAATAAATCCTTGTCCCTTTAGATCCTTTTCACTTTTTGTCTCTGTTGCCTCAGCTCCTTGCATTTCAGTTCCAGCTTCTTTGTAACAAACGCTCAACAAACTATCCGTATCTGTCGAAATTCTCTTTCCCCTGTTGTGCCATCACTTTCTCTTATATGAACATTAAAGGAGAATGCCCCCTTTCTGTTACTTTAGCTTGCGATACAGTACTGTCTTCAGTCTTGAGCTATAATGGGAAACATTGTTCATTGGTCATTACTGGTTACTAATTTAAATCACAGATGCAGGCAGGAAGCCTGCTGTTTGGGTTGCTCCGTAATTAAGCTGTGTATCGATGTGGCTTACCTCTGTCAGTTCAGACTGTGCAGTTCATGCATGAAATTATGCTTTTCTTCTGCCCCAAGGTATACCATAAAATGGTGGCAGTGTAGTATAATGGTTCGGGAACTGGGCTTGTAACGCAAAGGTTGTAGGTTTGATTCCCAGGTGGGACACTGCCATTGTACCCTTGAGCAAGGTACTTAACCTGAATTGCTTCAGTAAAATATCCAGCTGTATAAATATATTGTATGTGAAGAAAGATGAAAACACTAAGTCACTCTGGATAAGAGTGTCTGCTAAATGCCTAAAATGTCATGTAAAATGTATTCCCAGCAGCCCTGTAAGTTGTCCATAGCTCGTCCCTCCCAGAACAGTGTAAAACACACATGTAAGATATTCTGTACGGCCTGTATGGGAAGTGAAAGGCTGTAGTGTTATGTTGCTCCTTGGTCTTGTTAAACACACACGTCCTGTTCTCTGTCCTTGTGTGTCCAGGTGTGAAGAAGCCGCCAGTGGCACCAAAACCCAAGATCGCTCTTCCGCAGAAGCCTGCGCCTCCGCCCATCGCCCCAAAACCCGACGTCATCCCATCGTACCCATCTCCGGCGGCTCTGAAGAGGGCCAAGCCCGCCGTTGCCCCCAAACCATGCCTTCCCAAAACCCCCTCTCCTCCAGAACCCAAACAGCCCGTAACCTTGAAAGGCGGGTCTCGGTCCTGCGCCCAGGGCCGGAGCGGCAGCTCGGAAACGCTCGGCACGCTCAACTCCAGAAACGGACTGCACGCCGCGGAGCTCAGCAAACCGGACTCTGACTACATCATACCGACCTGCATCTGCGACCAAGACGGCTGTCCTCACTGCGATCGCTTGCCCGGCTGCGAGACGACCGAGATCACGATCGAGCCGCTGGAGAACCGCCCGGTGCTGTGGCAGAACGGCAGAACGCATCCCTCCGTGACGCCGGCCTCTCCCGTTCCCGGTGTCCGAGGGAAGATGGAGACGACCCTTGACAAGACGGGGAACGGAAAGAGCCAGGTGGTCAACGCCAGCTTCCTGGAGCAGAAGCTCAAGGACGTGTGGGTCCAGGCCGTGTCCACCAACATGAAGCACAGGCCTCAGGAGAAGCTCCCGACGCAGAACGGGAAGGTCGCGACGGCGAATCAGAACCTGACCCCTGTCCGAAATACCAACGGTTCCGGCTGGAAGCACTCGCTTCCCGAAAGGACACAGAGCGACGAAATCAACGGCAACTTCACCCTTCCCGCACTCAACTGTCAACCTGAGGACGTCTCTGGGCCCGTGGAGTGTTCCACAGACCTCACGGAGGGAGGCAGAGAGGACGGGCAGGTGGGTGAGTTACACGACGAGTCCCGGGTCCCCGCAGCCCCCAGGAAGCCCCTCCCGATTCCGACGCCACGGAAACCGAGGAAACCGGCCCTCGTGAGGCAGGACGGCGTGGAGAAAGACGCCACCCAGGACAAAGAGGAACAGGCTGAGCAAAAGGCTAAAAGCTTGTCAGTGGTGAGGAGCAGCCCGTTCCTCTCACCCAAAGTGTTCATTCACACACAGAGCGTCACCTATGCCAGGAGCCCTGCGGCCAATCAGGATCATCTCTCAGTCTTCAGGGGGTCTGACACGGGGAGGACTCGGTCATTCCTGTCCCTCCTCTGCACCAGACGTCCCTCCTCACTCCCTCTACCCTTGACAAGCGGTCTGACTCTTCTTGTGAGGAGCGTCTGGCGGAGGGAGGACGAGGAGAAGGAGAAGGGTGAGCTTTCAGTTGCCATCTCTGAAAATGAAAAATCTACAAAGGAGGAGGAGGAGGAGGAGGAAGAAGAAGATGGCTATGGGTTTGCCCGTTACCCGGTCACCAGGAGTCTGCCCAAGCAGATGAAGCTGAACTGCAAAATGCAGCTCTCCGTGGCGACCAGAGCGACCTCGGCGGAGGAGAAGTCGCCAAAGGTGGCTCCGAAGAAGCCCCAGAGGCACAGCCTGCCGGCATCCGGTCTGCTGAGGAAGGAGCCGTCTGAGGAGGGGCCAGAGCAGAGGGCCCAGGGCGGAGGTGGGCGGGATCTGTCATCCCCCTGGGAGGGAGAGGAGGGGAGATTATGCATAGAGGAGAACGTGGACACCGCCGAAGAGACCGAGCAGGCGATGAAGGAGCTCCCGTCGCCCCCTGTGGGAAAAACGTCTTGGAGGTTCCCTCGAACCATTTTTGGAAGGCAAGGGTCCAGAAACGGCAGCACCAGCAATGAGCAGGGCAAGGCAACCGGGATGAGCCTGGGGAAGCAGAGGGCAAAGTCTTTCTCCGCCGCGGACCTGATCCGCTCCGATGGCCAGAAGAGGAGCTCCTTCCGGAGGCTTCTGGAGCTGAAACTGTCTGTGAAGATATTTCCCAAGCTTCTGTCCAAGGGCAGCCAGTCTCTGGACTGCACCGCGGTGGAGACAGAGCAGTCTGTGGACGGGGAGTGGGTCACAGGGGACCTGGACGATGCCAGCGTTCAGAAGCAGCAGGGCCCACTGCCCAACGGCCAGTGCGTGAGTCCCGACGGGACGCCGGGCAGCCAGCGGAAGTTGTCGAGTCCTACGGTCGGCGTGGAACAGAGCGTGGACGGGGAGGACTACGGTCCTGGCGTGGAATCGCCGGGCGAATACGAGAACCTTCCGTTTTACGAGGAAATCCCCGAGTACATGAACCTGCCCTTCGTGAACGCGACGCGTCTGGGCTGGCAGAACTCCTCCAGCTTGGAGGACCATGACGAGGACATCTACGAAGAGCAGGAGCCATACGAGCTTCATAAGACTCATCGCGGCCCCCATGAGCAACACCGTCTCCTCGGCCATGGAAGGTAATGACGTTCAACAGCTTCCATTTGTAGAGATGTAGAGCTGGAACCAGGCTGGCTCATTAGAGCCCTTTCCCACTGTAGAGCTGAACCAGGCTGGCTCATTATAGCCCTTTCCCACTGTAGAGCTGAACCAGGCTGGCTCATTATAGCCCTCTCCTACTGTAGAGCTGGAACCAGGCTGGCTCATTAGAGCCCTTTCCCACTGTAGAGCTGAACCAGGCTGGCTCATTATAGCCCTTTCCCACTGTAGAGCTGAACCAGGCTGGCTCATTATAGCCCTCTCCTACTGTAGAGCTGAACCAGGCTGGCTCATTATAGCCCTTTCCCACTGTAGAGCTGAACCAGGCTGGCTCATTAGAGCCCTTTCCCACTGTAGAGCTGAACCAGGCTGGCTCATTAGAGCCCTTTCCCACTGTAGCGCTGAACCAGGCTGGCTCATTATAGCCCTTTCCTACTGTAGAGCTAGAACCAGCTGGCTCATTATAGCCCTTTCCCACTGTAGAGCTGAACCAGGCTGGGTCATTAGAGCCCTTTCCCACTGTAGAGCTGAACCAGGCTGGCTCATTATAGCCCTTTCCCACTGTAGAGCTAGAACCAGGCTGGCTCATTAGAGCCCTTTCCCACTGTAGAGCTGAACCAGGCTGCCTCATTAGAGCCCTTTCCTACTGTAGAGCTGAACCAGGCTGGCTCATTATAGCCCTTTCCCACTGTAGAGCTGAACCAGGCTGGCTCATTATAGCCCTTTCCCACTGTAGAGCTGAACCAGGCTGGCTCATTGGAGCCCTTTCCTACTGTAGCGCTGAACCAGGCTGGCTCATTATAGCCCTTTCCTACTGTAGAGCTGAACCAGGCTGGCTCATTATAGCCCTTTCCCACTGTAGAGCTGGAACCAGGCTGGCTCATTGGAGCCCTTTCCTACTGTAGCGCTGAACCAGGCTGGCTCATTATAGCACTTTCCCACTGTAGAGCTGAACCAGGCTGGCTCATTATAGCCCTTTCCCACTGTAGAGTTGAACCAGGCTGGCTCATTATAGCCCTTTCCCACTGTAGAGCTAGAACCAGGCTGGCTCATTATAGCCCTTTCCTACTGTAGAGCTGAAGCAGGCTGGTTCATTATAGCCCTTTCCCACTGTAGAGCTGGGACCAGGTTGGCCCATACCCTTTTTATACTGTAGAGCTGGGACCACACTTGAATACACTGCAGCTGAAATTGACCCAGTACACTAAATTACTTTAGATCTGTGTTATCGGCCAGAGCCACAGCACATGACGTCACATCGAATGTTGGTGTCTGCCCAGATCAAGACGAGTGCCTGGATCTCGTCTGCAGTTTTAAGCTCCAAACGGAGCCTTTTGAAAAATGCCTCTCCTTGCAGGCAGGCAGGCCTACAGGGGAGCTATGCCTGGTATGTTGTATATATGGAAACTCATAGCAGCTCAGTGAGTAGTTGTGAGGGGAGGGATGCACCCTTCCTCTCCCACACCTTTGTGAGGGCATACATTTGACCTGGACCTTGTGTTGTATTTGACAGCGGAGGGACAGATGATGTCGCAAGTTGGGACTGTGATGAATGAATGAATGAATGAATGAATGAATGAAAAAGCCTTGGGGCCCAATGTTAAGGAATGAGTGAGAGAAGGAGGAAGACAGGGACAAAGGGTGGGAGGGAGATAATTGACTAGTTGCTGAGCTGGTTGCTTACTGTAAACCAGTGAGTGTGCGGAAGGAATTTGTTGAACAATGTACTTTATTCATAGGATCGTAATGAAGATTGGCGAGAGCTCTGGAATTCAAAAACATTGTTGTTTCGTTACTCACTGGTTTTAGTTTGCCTTGCGTAGGGCCGTGCAAGTCGCTTTAGCGTCTGCTGAATGCCTAAAATGTAACGTCTTCTCAGATGTGGCTCTCTGTGGCGAACTCGCTCTGCTCTCCTCTTGTTTAGAGGTAAACAGAGTGTCAGCGTTGGATATCCTTGTCTACTCTTTCAAAGGAAACAGAAAGGCAGATGTCTGACTCGTGTGCCTCAACCAACGTCTTCGAGGATCGTGTTTCAGAGTGATGTAACGAGACGGGTTTCTAGTGCAAAGTGGCTTCCAGGCGTGCTTTGAGTTGTTGCACAACCTCATTTACATAATCAAGCATTTGCAAAACATGTATGTAACATTCCTTTGTGTGCCCAAAACATTAAGCCCACCGGATTTCTCTTTTGTACAAGAGTTTTAACGTGCTTTAACACAACTTGGTGTGTGAGACCGCATGGTACGTGCTTGCTACATCCACACAAAGGCCAATCCCGGGATTAAAAGTGTTGACAAAAATCTCAACACTTCATCCCTCTGGGACCTTGGCGCATGGCTACACGTAGCTTAGCGTGAGCGTGATCTACGGTAGGCAGGTACAAGCAGAACATTCACTACACCCCTGCCAGTAACGCATGTGAGCAACCTTTGAGCACTGTGCACGGCGTAGTCCCAATTCTTACACCTCAGAGCTCTGTACTACAGTAAGTGAAGTTGTTGAGCCTCTATCGAGAGCTGAAAGCTTTTAACATATGGCATTTAATATATGCCATTTATCAGACGCTTTTATCCAAAGCGACTTACAGTCGTGAATGCATACATTTTTCAGTTTATGTGGCCCCCAGTTTTATGCTGCAGGTCTGCTAAGCGAGAGCAGTCTCAAACGGTGGACTGGCGAGGGAGGGAGGTTCGGACGGGTGTCTTAAGGCCAGGGGCCCGTAGTGTGGCCTAACCGCCGGGCCCCCGGGGGCCTGATTCAGCGTGACGCGCGCTTCCTCCCTCCCGCTGAGGAGAGATGCTGGGAGCGCACAGGCCCTGAAAGAGCCATTCATTGGGCCGTCCTGCCCTGGCCTTTTTCCTGTGGGCTATTTTCAGTGGCGGAGGCAGGAAATGTTTGAATAACGCAGAGCTGCTGAATTTTAACTGGGGAAGGGAGGCCCTGCCCGTATTCTTTCTGTCTCTCTCTCCCTCCTCTCTCCCTCTCTCTCTCAGTGCAGTGTTAATGTCTCTCTCTCTGTCTCTGTCTCTCTCTCTCTCTTCTCTCTCTCTCTCTCTTGTCTCTCTCTCTCTCTCCCTCTCTCCCTCTCTCCCTCTCTCCCTCTCTCTCTCAGTGCAGTGTTAATGTCTCTCCCTCTCTCTCTCTCTCTCTCTCTCTCTCTCTCTCTCTCTCTCTTTCTCTCTCTCAGTGCAGTGTTAATGTCTCTCCCTCTCTCTCTCTCTCTCTCTCTCTCTCTCTCTCTCTCTCTTAGTGCAGTGTTAATGTCTCTCCCTCTCTCTCTCTCTCTCTCTCTCTCTCTCTCTCTCTCTCTCTCTCTCTCTCTCTCTCAGTGCAGTGTTAATGTCTCTCCCTCCCCCTTTCTCCCTCTCTCCCTCTAAAACATCTCATTGTGTAGTCACTGTGAAATATTTTTAAGTGTTTTCAAAAACCGTTAAAAGAGGTAGAGTCCAGGGTCAACACATTCACAGGCAGTTGTGCACATTCAAGGAAAAGCTGACTGTATCCCAGTACATGGCTGAGTGTCTCACTCCCTTTCTCTTTCTCCCTCCTTATCTTAAACTCCCTCCCTCCTTCCCTCCCTTCCCTCATACAAAGAAAACACTCAGATGATGACACAGATGCCCTGTGTTGATAGGGCCCCTGGCACTGATCCAGGATCAGCCCTCCTAGAAAGGGGAAGCTGCTCAGGTCCAGCACCTGACGACACCATGGCATACCAGGAAGGTCGATAAAGAGTTTAGTGTCTGAACATTTTGCCTTTTTTTTTTTTTCTCGGTAACTGAAAATAATTCCAAGCTCCACAAACAGGTATACATACGGGTAACTGCTAAATTAAAAGGAAACGGCACCACAAAATGTCTTTATAGGGCGTTGAGCATAGAAGTGTCTGGAACTCTATTGTAGGGATGCAACACTCATTCTTCCACTAGAAGTTCCATCATTTGGTGTTTTGTTGATGGTGATGGAAACGCTGTCTCAAGCGCCGCTCCAGAATCTCCCATAAGTGTTCAACTGGGTTGAGATCTGGTGACTGAGATGGCTGTGGCATATTGTTTACATCGTTTTCATGCTCATCAAGCCATTCAATGACCACTCGTGGATGGGGGCATTGTCATCCTGTTAGAGACCACTCTCATCAGGATAGAAATGCTTCACCACAGGAAGTTATCATTCACCTTTGTTTTTATTGGTGTTTACCGTGTTTACAACCCTAAGGGGTTGAGTGGCCCTAAACATGCCAGGAAAATGCACCCCACACCATACGAGCTGCCAGAACCCTTCACCCTTCAAGTGTTTCCTTTATTTTGGCAGTTACTTGTAGATAGTGATGATTATAGATGATAGGAGTCTCTTTTCAGAGCTGAACCTTGAGAGGGTGTAATGCACCCCTCTATATTTACCAGATATACCTCTGCTTCTCTCTGCCAGCCTTCTGCTGTGAGGGCCCTGTTAGCTTCACTCATTCCTCACCGCTCTCTCTGTAATCACATCAACTTTAATACGAAGAGGCTGGGCTGCTGGTATGCTCTGTATTGCCGTGAATGAAGAGCACAGTGTTTCGCCTCAAATCACAAGATTTTCATTTTGGAGTATTTCATTTGGTAGCTTGATTGAGAGGAGGTGGAGGTTGGGGGTGGAGGTTGGGGGTGGGGAAGGCCTGTAATGGGGGTGAAGATATCGCCTGTATGGCAGTCTTTCAGGTCACATACAGCTTGGAGGTTCCCTTCAGCAAATGAGCAAATGCTACAGGTCACAGTCACAGTCAGGGCCAGGCCGTAGTGTCACATGACCGCTCAGGTGAGGGGCCAGACTCCACATGGCTCCGGTGTAAGCCGACAGACTGAGTGCGTTGGCTCCTCGCCCCCAGCGGCCGTAAACTGTTGGGTTTTGCTGCCTGTTTTATTAAAGTGCTGCCAAGCGGTTGAGCCTGCGCTGGTTTACATAACCGGCCCTGCGCTGTACACAAGAGGAGGTCTGTCCTCATCTCCGCTGTACTGAAATACCTTCTGGAGAGAGAGAGAGAGGGGGAGAGAGAGAGAGAGAGAGAGAGAGAGAGGGAGAGAGAGGAGAGAGAGAGAGAGGGAGAGAGGGAGAGAGGGAGAGAGAGAGAGAGAGAGAGAGAGAGAGAGAGAGAGAGAGAGAGAGAGAGAGAGAGAGAGAGAGAGAGAGAGAGAGAGAGAGAGAGAAGGAGAAAGAAAAAAATAGAGCAGGGAGAGGGAAAGAGATGTGAGGGAGCGAGAGGGGGAGAGGGGGAGAGGAAAAGAGAGAGCGGGAGAGAAGGAGTAAGGTAGAAAGAATGAAAGAGTGAGAGAGAGAGATGGAGGAAGAGAGTTTCAGGGAGGGAAAGGAGAGAGGATGGGAGGGAGGGAGGAAAGAGAGGGGGGTAGGAGGGGAGAAAGAGAGGGAGTAAGGTGGAAAGAGAGATGAGGAAGAGCGGGGGTAGCTAGTCATCTTCCAGTATAGATTACACAGCAGGGGCCGCTCACTGTCCATTCAGCCCGGGCTGGGAGAAGGGATGTGACATTATTCATCGGCATGGTCTGCCAGAATGACTTACTCACCTATTACAGGCCTCTCATAAGGGGGTCCGTGGTCAGGATGTTAATCATAGCGAGGAGGAGAGGGAGAGGGAGAGAGAGGGAGAGGGAGAGGGAGAGGGAGAGAGAGAGGGAGAGAGAGAGAGAGAGGGGAGGGGGGAGGGAGAGAGAGGAGAGAGAGGGAGAGAGAGAGAGAGGAGAGAGAGAGAGAGAGAGAGAGAGAGAGAGAGAGAGAAGGGGGAGGGGGGGGGAGAGAGGAAAGGGAGGGAGAGGGAGGGGGAGAGAGGGAGGGGAGAGAGGGCAGTGCTTTTAAACTGAGTGCAAAGCTCATAAATATAGGATGAATGAGTGAGTGAGTCATGGAGCTGACCCTTCCAGGTTATTCATCATGGGTCCTGAGAGCTGGTAGCGGATTTGTCTTCAGGATGTTAAAAGGGTGTGGGGCAGGGGTCAGTGCGTTACCTGTGCTTCATTACGGGGAGAGGTGGAATAAAGGCTTTACGCTGTTAGGAGCACCGTGTGCATGGGGTCCCCCTCTTCTAGTGGCCTTCTGTGGTGGACCGCCGGGCAGTGCCACTGGACAAAGGGCTCGTCTGTACCTCCGTTCCACACAGGTCAGGGAAGAAGGATCTCTGGGTGATTATTAGCTGAGAGGAGCTGTGGGGTGTGATACAGCCGCTCGTTACTCCGTCTCTGTGGTCGGTCATCCCACTCTCGGTCTCGCTTTTTAATTTAGCGTCTGCTGGTCTCCCCTCGGCCCCGCGTTCTCAGGGAACTCCGGGAGGTTCTGTCTGGGACACGGCCTCGTTCCCCCCTCCCCCCCGCAGCACCGCTGAATGCCAGCGACGGCCGGACCCCTTTTCGTTTGTTGCCCTGTGTGTTTGCGCCTTCGCTGGGTTACGTTAACCAAGCGGCGAACCGACGTCCGTCCGTCCCTGGAAAGGGTGCAGATAGAATTCATCCTCTGGGTTTTGAAACTTTCTTTCCCGCCTTGGAGAATTTGAGTCTTTCCAGCCCGATCATTTGTAACAGATGTGTCCTTTCAGCGGACAGTTTGGGGTTAAGTATGCGCGCTGTGAAAATATTGGTGTTTGCCACACCCAGGCCCCGGACTCCAGACCACCCTATCGCTCTTCAGACCCCATCGCCACTCTGCTGGTTTATGAGCTGTGTGTTACAGCCCGCTCTGGGCTTTCTTCACAGAGCGTCTCCTCCGGGGTGACTCGCATGCTGCAGCTCAACGTCCGACACGCTCCCTAATCCATCCCTACGCCACAGACCTGAGATCAGTGTGCAGTGCAGTGTGCAGACCTGAGATCAGTGTGCAGTGCAGACCTGAGATCAGTGTGCAGACCTGAGATCAGTGTGCAGACCTGAGATCAGTGTGCAGTGCAGTGTGCAGACCTGAGATCAGTGTGCAGACCTGAGATCAGTGTGCAGTGCAGTGCGCAGACCTGAGATCAGTGTGCAGACCTGAGATCAGTGTGCAGTGCGGTGTGCAGACCTGAGATCAGTGTGCAGACCTGAGATCAGTGCGCAGTGCAGAGTGCAGACCTGAGATCAGTGTGCAGTGCAGGGCCTGTGGCCGCAGGTGAACGCACGCGCTGGCTGCCAGCCACACTCAGCCCTGCATGTCTGCTCAGGTGTCAGATCAGGATACCCTCTTTCACATTTGGGCAGAGTGGAAGTTCTCTCTCCCTCTCCCTCTCCCTCTCTTTCTTTCTTTCTGTCTCTGTCCCTCTCTCTCTTTCTCTTCCTCTTTCTCTCTCTCTCTCTCTGTCTCTTTCTCTCTCTTTCTCTTTCTCTTTCTCTGTCTCTGTCTCTGTCTTTCTCTCTCTCTTTCTCTCTCTCTCTCTGTCTCTCTCTCTCTCTCTCTCTCTCTCTCTCTCTCTTCTCTCTCTCTCTCTCTCTGTCTCTGTCTCTCTCTCTCTCTCTCTCTCTCTCTCTCTCTCTCTCTCTCTCTCTCTCTCTGTCTCTCTGTCTCTCTGTCTCTCTCTCTCTCTCTCTCTCTCTCTCTCTCTCTCTCTCTCTCTCTCTCTGTCTCAGCCGTTGTGGCAGACCGCGCAGCGTCGTCTCGAAACACGTTGACGATATCACCTGGGCTAGTTGCATTCTTGCGAGGGTGTTTTTTTCGCTGCAGAGATTCGATACGGTTGTCATGGGGCCCGCGGTCGCTTGTTACCTGCTGCAGCAGCTGCCTGAGATGACTTCGCTGCGCGGAACAGTTTGAACAGTAACGGGTCCCGGAGTTGCCCTGCGCTCCGTGGAGATCCGACTGCAGCAGAACCTGTCCCTCTTGCACCAGGGCTGAGAGATCAGATCTCTGTTTTTACCCAGGCCAGGCAGTGAGGACATGCCTGTTTGAAGGAGCTCCAGACACGGTATCAGATTTCCCTCGCACACGCTTGGCCCGGAAGGCACCACGGTACGGTGGCGAGCTCAGTGCGCCACATCGACGGCTGTGCCCCGGCAGCCGCCAGCCTGGATTTGAACCCTCAGGCACAGTCAGGGTCTCCCCCTCCACAGCTCACTTAACGAGGGGGGTCCTGTCCCATTTAACAAGACACCTGTAAAGAGGCCAGACCTGTAAAACCCATTATGAACCAAACCCGGGCCTTGTATTAACAGGATTTACTGCTGTTCAATGTTAATGACACCCTTGGGCTAGAGGAAAATTTAAAGCTTTCCTCCTCTGTGATCAAAACCAGAGGCGATCACTTTGTTTGCACAAGAGATCTGGCGGGCCAGCGGGGAATAAGTACAGTAGAATGCAAGTGAAACATATTTTGCAACATGTGCACCGTGCTCTGTTTGTGGTCCAGGCCTTAGGCCTTTAGCTGTGGACCGAAGATGCGCCGCTGTAACAAAACAAGCTCCGTGCAGCTGTGGCTGAGGGCCGCAGGTTGAGGCAGGAAGTGTGTCAGTAAGCAGGGGAGTACTCGCTGGTGTGCAGTGCACTTTTTGAGCTTTGGCATAAGCATCTCATCTCATCTCCCATCTCATCTCATCTCATCTTCAGCCGCTTATTCCTAGTTAGGGTCGCGGGGGGGCTGGAGCCTATCCCAGCATGCATTGGGGCGAGAGGCAGGAATACACCCTGGACAGGTCGCCAACCCATCGCAGGGCACTACATACACCATTCACTCACACACTCATACCTACGGGCAATTTAGACTCTCCAATTAGCCTAACGTGCATGTCTTTGGACTGTGGGAGGAAACCGGAGTACCCGGAGGAAACCCACGCGGACACGGGGAGAACATGCAAACTCCACACAGAAAGGCCCCCGGCCTGGATTCGAACCCGAGACCTTCTTGCTGTGAGGCGACAGCGCTATCCACTGCACCACCGTGCCGCCACACGGTCTACCCCTCACGGACAATGGTCAACGAAGCGGCTCCCCCAAATGAATGACGGTTCCTTAGTTTTCTCACTAGGTGGCGAAAAGTCAACGATAATAATGTAGCATGGTAGTCACAGCCCCTGAAAAAGTGTCTGCTCTGTTTTTAACATTGTACACTCTTCTGTGTTTTGAGGTTTCTCTCGGTCCCGGCGCGTCTCGCCTCGACCTCGTCTCCCTGTGGACACGCTCTGTGTTCTGGAAACTCTCTCCCGGCCGTTGCGGTGCTGTTGCTAGGCTACGGTAGCGTTGCGAGGCCACTGCGCGCGCGCTCCTCGGCTCCTCCCCCAGAATCAGGCCATGGGGGGCCGCTGTCTTTAGAGCGTGCGTTTCAGACAGGATTTCCTCCTGGCCTCTCACTTCTGAAATGTCAGCGTGCGAGTGTTGTGCTGTTCCACTTCAGAATGAAGGCACTTTGTTAACGAGGGGGAGAACAAATGTGTTTGCATGACATGTACTGGGATGTTTTGTTTTGTTTTACTTGTGGGAAATATGCCAGCCTAACATCGATATTAACTAACAATGGTGGTGTTCAGATATTTAGCTGTCCACTTTCCCCACACAATGCACTGGGAAAAAATGTACAGGTGTGTGCATGCGTGCGATTCTGTCCTTGTGTGTGTGAGTTTTTGGTTTGGAACTAGGTCATGTTTTTCACTGTGTGTTTTTATGCTGTGAGTGTGTGTGTGATTTTTGTTGAAAATGCGGTGATGTTTTTCATTGTGTTTTGTGTCTGAGTGTGTGTGTGAGAGAGGGTATACGTGCGTGCGTGCGTGCGTGCGAGTCTGTGCGTGTGTCTTTGTTTGAGGGTGTGTGCGTGTGTGTGTGCGAGTCTGTGCGTGTGTCTTTGTTTGAGGGTGTGTGCGTGCGTGCGTGCGTGCGTGCGAGTCTGTGCGTGTGTCTTTGTTTGAGGGTGTGTGTCTTTGTTTGAGGGTGTGTGTGTGTGTGAGAGAGAGAGAGAGAGCGAGTGTGTGTGCGTGCGTGCGTGTTTGCGTGCTTGCTTGCGTGTGTGTGCGTGCGTGTGTCTTTGTTTGAGGGTGTGTGTGTGAGAGAGAGAGAGAGAGAGAGCCCCAGCTGGTTTCCGTGGGGATGTAGTGACCGGGACTCCCTGTTTCCTGGCAGGGCCCCTCAGAAGGAAGGTGGCGCTGCGGATGACGGACACTCAGGGGACGAGGGCATGATTGACAGCTCAGACGAGGACGACGGCGGAAGCTCCGCCTCCAGCAAGGGGGAACTGGAGCTCTCCGGCGACCAGCAGGTGTGGCGCGAGCGCTCGGCATTCTGGGAAAAGACTGGAAAGTCCCCCGATCCCAATCATTACCACAGCCAGTCGGACCACTGAACTGCCTCCAAAAACAGTTTATTTATAACTGATTTTCAAACACACACACACACACACACACACACACACACACACACACACACACACACACACACACACACATACTCACACAGACACACACACACACACACACTGACACACACACACACACACACACACACACACACACACACACACTACACACACACGCACACACACGCACTGAACAATAGCGATCAGGACTGGGAGGATGCGTGTCAGAGTGAACAGCAGCTGTGCCAGATGGAAGCGCTGTCCGTGTTTTTAAAGGGAGGGAATTCCTCCTCCCAGCTCAAACACGGGGAGCGCTGAGATGTACACAAGCGCAGGGCCGGAGGAAGGTTTGATGTCCGCTAGAGAAACATCTGAAATGGGCCCTGAGTGGAGGCGGCCGCAGGGAATCACTGCAGGACCTTCTAGAGTCACAGCGGCTTTCTGTTCCGGAATGTTTACGAAAGAATTCCATTCAGATCGGAGCTGAGATTCTCGCTGGGTTTGCAGTGTCAGCGTTGCTGCCTGGGCTCCATGCATGCGTGTACACATGGGCCCCGTTTGCACTTGTCTTCACCGCGAAGAGATATCAGATCTCCTGACACGTGTGACGCGTCGTGCTGTAAGCGATTGTGGTCTGATCGCAGTATTCGTGTGTGGATCAGACTTGTCCCAATCTCAGCTGAGTCACCTCTGGAGTCTGCGTTCTGCCAGTGTCAGATTTGAACATAAACGCTTGTTTATTGTTTATTGTTTATTCAGGATCCCCATTAGCCGACACGCAAATGACAGGCTAGTCTTCCTGGGGTCCTTATAAAATATTCAAGTTACAACAGTAAAGATACTCAAGTTACAATAAAAGTCAAAGTTCACATAGTTAATAGTAAAATAACTTGTGCGTATTTCTTCTACCGTCGCAAACATTCGGCTGACAAATAACATCCCATAATAAGCGTGCGGGAATTGCGGGACGCCCTGTTGTTGAGCGGGTCGTCAGGTCCGATGGAGCATGAGGTTAATTTGCGCACAATGAAGGCAGTATGATCTCAGTGTGAACACATGGAATTGGATATGAAGCACATTATTAGTGCAATGGTTAAAGAAGTGGCCTTTTAACTCAGAGGTTGCAGGTTTGATTCCTGGGTGGGGCACTGCCGTTGTACCCTTGAGCTAAAGGTGCTTAACCTGAATTGTGTCAGTGTATATCCAGTTATATAAATGGACTGTATGTAAGCTCTGCATGTCACTCAGGATCAGATGGTCTGCTAAATGCCTAAAATGTAAAAAATTATTATAAATCGTCCCCAAACATACTGTCACGTATATCGGATTTACAGAATTCTGTATTTTTCAACCTTCTCAGATTTGAGTAGTTGTAATGTTTACTTTGGAAAGGGGCTGTTTATGTTCTGTGCGGCTGCAGAGCGGTAGGCCTCTGTCGCACAAAACACTCAGTATTAAGAGAGATACCTGGCCTTAATACCACTCCTGCTTCAGCTGTGTTAATGGTTAACCATGTAAATATATGTCCAGACTGGCCCAGTGTCAGCTGACGAGTGGAAGCACAGGTTTTCTAGATGCCACGCTCCTTCCGTCCTCTCTGCTGCTGGACTACGGGAGGTTCCGGCCGGTGACAGGAGTTCCGGTGTGACATTACCGAACAAAACGTCTGTCGCCACAGTATTGACAGGCAGACATTTCAGACGATGCATCACATTGTAATGTTTTGGCACTAAACTGCAGGGAGACGGAACCTGTCAGTGTTAGGAATGTGGGGCTGAGTGTCTGGTGGGTCTCTGGAATCTGTGGTGTAGGTAATGGCCGTGTGGCTGTGCATCTTTCACATAAACACAGAGGTGACGTGCATGTTAATGCCAGAACAGGCTGGTTTCACACATACTTCTACCAGCCAGAAACCGTCAAACAGACTGTTAACACTTTAACTTGTGTTAACCCTTTGAGGAGTGAGGTTTTTTGAGAGTTCTGATTCTAATTCGCCAGTGTTCCATTCTGGAGTCTGGAATTCCACAGCTCATTATCAGCCCTTTGTGATGTCATCAAATAGAATGTTACGGCGTGTTCTAGAATAAACATCATCAGGGTGAATAATGATTATAAAGACCAGCAATGAGATATAAAACGCGGTTTGACTTCGAACTTCAAATGAACTTTTACAGACACACACACACACACAGACACACACACATACACACACACACACACACACACACACACACAGACACACACACACACACACACACACACACACACACACACACACACACACACACACACACACACACACACACACACACACGAAAGGAAACACACCAGCTTTGACCTCACACTGGAGCAGGAGTTCCCGTCAGTCAGCCAGTGTCCTTGTGTCTGAACAAATAAAGGGCAAATAAAGACACAGGACCTGTTCCATTGTTCCATTTAATCAGGGGGAGGGAGGGGAGAAGAGGGAAGAGGGGGAGAGCGTAGGAACTCTGGCTGATTGAGCAGACATTCTATCCACTTGCTGCTGTCCATGCACAAACACACACACACACACACACACACACACGCTCTGGCCACTGAAGTCCCTGTTTGGGTCACGACGGATCAGGACTCAGTTGTGACGGTGCTGACAGAGTGACTGAGATGGTGGGGGCCAGCGTGCATCTTTAAAATGAAATAACTGAGTGTGTGTTTATCTATTAACATGTGTGATGTCCTCTTCTGACAGCATGAAATCGAAGTGAAGAAGAACAAGGTGGTTCACATCGCCAAGGAGATCATGAGTTCTGAAAAAGTGTGAGTATGTTTTTGGACAAATGTCAAGAATCTTTCCGTTTTTGGGGTGAAATGCCACATTCTTGGATATTTCATATGAACCCTTCTGTTCCTGTCTCTTCCTTCTGCAGATTCGTGGATGTTTTGAAGCTACTTCACATTGTAAGTGTTTTTCAGGTTTCTCCCAGTATGATGAATGATATGTGTGTTCCGATGTGATTGTGGCAGTGGTTAAGTCTTTCACATTTAAGGTTGAAGTGACTTCACTCAGTGTTTTTAAAGGCAAGGTTTGGAAGGCAGCATTTATTTCTGGATTGAGGTTAACAATAGCCTGCTTTTATAGGACATTTTCTTCTGCGTGTGTGAGAAACGGCACTGAGGTGTAAAACACAAATAAAGCTGAAGCACAGGCCAGATGATGCAGCCTGGTCGAAGCTTTCAGCTCCTCCACCTTGAACCGTAGCGGTTGTGGTCAGCTCCTCCACCTTGAACCGTAGCGGTTGTGGTCGAAACTTTCAGCACCTCCACCTTGAACCGTGGACCGTGGTCGAAGCTTTCAGCTCCTCCACCTTGGACCGTAGCGGTTGTGGTCGAAGCTTTTAGCACCTTGAATGTGGACCATAGCGGTTCTGGTCGAAGCTTGGCGCTTTGCCCCCAGGTGGGCTCTGTGTCTCATATCTTCAGCTGGCTCTCCTGTAGCTCACACTTGGGACTGGCTGTTTGCCAGTGAGTGGAGAGGTTAGCCTTGGCGACAGGGTGTCTCCATGGTGACAGCGTGACTCCTTGACTTAGTTCTGTCCTTGGGGGGGGCGGACAGGTGTGTGAGAGTGGGCGGATGAGCTCAGAGACGGTAACAGATGTGTGGGGTGGGAGAGGCTCACTGATACTGCTCCCACACACACACACACACACGCACGCACGCACACACACACACACACACACACACACACAATCTGCCTACTGTGGAAATGAAAGAAGGGGCAGAGGAAGTGAACAGCTGCTGAAAGGTGTTATTTAAGAGCACCCTGCACTCTTCAAAGAGGAGCTGAAGTGCTGCTTTTGTGTGAGAGGGCTGGTCCCCGGTTGGGAGCAGAGGGAGGGAGGGGTGTGTGTGTGTGTGTGTGTGTCTGTGTGTCTGTGTGTCTGTGTGTCTGTGTGTCTGTGTGTCTGTGTGTCTGTGTGTCTGTGTGTGTGTGTGTGTGTGTGTGTGTGTGTGTGTGTGTGTGTGTGTGTGTGTGTGTGTGTGTGTGTGTGTGTGTGTGTGTGTGTGTGTGTGTGTGTGTGTGTGTGTGAGCTGGGGGAGGGGAGGGGGTGTGTGTTCTTCTCAAACTCTGTTGTTGGAGTCTTGACTTTCTTCCAGGGAGGGGGTGCTCAGGTGTGAGAGGTGAGCTCTGAGAGTGGAACCCAACACCCACACAATCACACACATCACACACACACACACACACACACACACACTCTCACACTCTCTCACACAGACACACACACACACACACACACATATCACACACACACACACACACACTACACACACACACACACACTCACACACACACACACACACACACACACTCTCTCACACACACTCTTCATGCTCCAGCTGGATGCACACACACACTCACACACACACACTGTCTCACACACACACATGTTCCAGCTGGATGTGTGCAGACGGCTGGGGGGCCGGGACCTCAGTGGGGTTTAGGGCCTTGGCAGAGAGGAGCGGCACGAGAGAGATCTTTATAAACAGGGCAGATTGCATTCTTCCTCCTCCACAGCCGATAGACCCTGGAGCAGCTGCCCCCAGGCTGCACTGTTTACTCTCTGTGTTCAAAAACCTCTCCACTAATCCAGCGGTGAGAGACGGCTAGGAAACCGAGCCGAGGGCAGCGTTTCACACGTTTCTGTTTCACACTCAAGCGCTTCACTGGGTGTGCGTGTGTGCGTGTGCACGTGTGTGTGTGCGTGTGTGTGCGTGTGCGTGCGTGTGTGCGCGTGTGTGTGTGTGTGTGTGTGTGCATGTGCGTGTGTCTGTCGTGTGTGCGTGCGTGCGTGTGTGTATCTAACACTTCAGCTCTGACTGCTGTGTCTGTGTCTGTGTGTCTGTGTGTCTGTGTGTCTGTGTGTCTGTGTTTGTGTGTGCGTGTGTGCGTGTGTGTGTCTGTCTGTCTGTCTGTCTGTCTGTCTGTCTGCATATTAGAGATGTGATCTAGACTGCAGGTGGATGTGTCACCAGTGCAGGCAGTTCTGTGCTGTACTAGTAAAAAAAAACTGTATTTGTGACCTTCTTGGTGGCATTCTTGAACAAAGGCCCTTAACCTGAATTTCTGCAGTAAATCTCCAGCAGTGTAACTTGATGAATTGTAAAATTGCAAGTCTCTCTGATTAAGAGAACCTACTGAGAAGATAAAGTAATTATTATGATCATCTGTAACGCTGAGTCACCTTTACTGAGGAACACTGGTGTTCCCCCACGGTCTGCAGATCGAACCTCGCGGTCAGAGCGTATTCCCTGACGCCAGGAGGTCACGGGAGCAGTGCTCAGCCGAGTCGCTCCATTTACATTTAACGCCAGGGTTTAAAACGGTGTCTCGCAGTGTCACAGCAGGGGAAGAGGTCAGGGTCGTGACCCTACGATGGCCTGGCGCTCGGCTCAAGCGGCCTGTGCTTTGGGTCGCTTCACACCGCTGAGGCGGAGAGACGTGCCGTCGCCCCTGCGGCCCGATCGCGCGCGGCTCCATCGAGTTTCCCCTCACTGCAGCGCTGTGTCACAAGGGATTCGAGCTCGTGACCCTCTGGGCGTTAGTGCTGTTCCCTTAAGTGCTGTTCCACACCTTTCCCCTCCGAGCCCTGGCGTGTGTGCTTCGGGTCTGTAGCGGGGGAACAGCGGCAGCTCGAGTTTGGGGGAGAGGGAGGGTGACATTTTGTTGTCAGAGCTGGTGGTGTGTGTGTGTGTGTGTGTGTGTGTGTGTGTGTGTGTGTGTGTGTGTGTGTGTGTGTGTGTGTGTGTGTGTGTGTGTGTGTGTGTGTGTGTGTGTGTGTGTGTGTGTGTGTGTGTGTGTGTGTGTGTGTGTGTGTGTGTGTGTGTGTGTGTGTGTGTGTGTGTGTGTGTGTGTGTGTGTGTGTTACCTTGTTTGTGTGTTTGGGGGGGGTGTGATGGCTTGCTTTTGTGTTGGTGGAGGTGTGTAGCAGAGTGATTGTAGGATTTGACCTTTAGGGGGCTCAGCCCCCAATGAGAATGTGAGATGTACAAATGCAAAGCACAAGCCTACATTTTAAATTAATTTACTGTTACATTCCCCAACATTTAAAGCCCCCTAAATAGGGTCTAAAATCACCACTGGTGTGATGGCTTGTTGTGTGTTCTGATTTGGGGGTAAGAATGTTTGTGTGTTAGTGGGGGGGGTGCAGGCTTGTTTGTGTTCTGATTGGGGGTGTAGGAATGTTTGTGTGGCTCAGTGGGTAGAGCATGGCGTTGGCAACGCTTAGGTTGTGGGTTAAATTCCCACTGGGACCACATATACTGAAAATGTATGCATTCACTACTGTAAGTCGCTTTGGATAAAAGCGTCTGCTAAATGGCATACATTTGTTGTTTGTGTGTTGTGGGGGAGTGATGGCTTGTGTGTGTGTTGGGGGTGAGTTGGGGGAGTGGGGGTGATGGCTGGTTTGTGTGTTGTGTGTTGTGTGTTGGGGGGTGATGGCTTGTTTGTGTGTTGAGTGGGGGGTGATGGCTTGTGTGTGTGTTGAGTGCGAGTGTGATGGCTTGTTTGTGTGTTGTGAGTGGAGCGTCTGCAACATTGTGCCTCTGGTTATGTAAGAGGGGCTCCGTCACATGTGTTTGATTAAGAGCTCCGCTGTGTTTGATTAAGAGCGCGGCTGGTGCCCCGCCCCTCCCAGCACTCCCAGCACAGACGCTGTGTTTCGCCCTGTGGCGCGCGGGCCCGCGGCGTGCCCCCCGGATGGCTGGCATTCCTGGCGGTTTGAGTCTTCCTGTTTGGCGCTGTGGCTGTGACAATCGTCCCGGGCCGCGCTGCGCCTTGTGGAATGCGTGTCTGGATCAGCTGGAAGAACCATAAAAACCTGCCGCATTCCCCCCCCGTCTCTGTGACCTCACGTCACCACCCAGCCAATCAGAGAGCAGACGCCCAGACAATAGGGTTGCGGTTGCATTTCCAAACAGAAGGGCATAGTGATGTGTGTATTTTTTGTGAGTTTTAACATGTTAACTGCCCGTAGATCTTATGTGCTGTTGTGAGCCGGCCCCCAGTTTGCCCAGGTGGCCGCTGTGTCTCAGCGGGATCACGTGACTCTCGATGGTGGGTTTAGGGACAGGCCTGTGTGTCCGACCTCGTGACCACTTCCTGTGGAGGCTAGCTGTCATCGCAGCTCGGTCCCATGTCTGTTCTCACATTACGACAGAGAGGAAGTGTGCGTGGGACAAATAGAGAGAGAGAGAGAGAAAAATAAACTGAGGGAGGGAGGAGAGAGAGGGTTGCTTCACCACCTCGACATGAGCGTGGGACAGTGAGGAAGAGAAACGGGCACCACTCCAGCACAGAGATGGAGAGAGATGGAGAGAGATGGAGAGAGATGGAGAGAGATGGAGAGAGATGGAGGACGAGGGAGAGAGATGGAGAGAGAGAGAGATGGAGGACAAGGGAGAACAAGAAGAAGGTAGAGAGAGAGAGAGAGAGAGAGGATAAGGAAGAGATGTGGGTCCTTGTGCAATCACAGCTCAGCTCCTGTTTAACCTTCTTCCACTCCAATCACAAGACCCTTCATTAGCATGCATCCACCTTATCGTCCAGTCACAGACCACTTCTTTAAAAATCTGCTCGCGATGCTCCAATCACAGTCCAGCAAGGCCCAAACCTGCAAGTTACCCGACCAATCGCAGCTGTGCATTCGTGGTTGCCCCACAGCCCTTGCAGAGGTCCCGTGTGGGATCCCCTCTCCTCTGGGAGACGCTGGCTGGTGTAAACAGCTTCACAGTATTCCACATGGACTACAACACTCCCCGAAAACTACGAATCCCAAGTCCCTCGCCATCGTCACAAAGCAAAACAAACCAGCGTAGTGTGGAAAACAGGCCCAGCTGGCTGCACACGCTCACTGTGGGCTGTTCTAACCCCCGTGGGGGGGGGGGGTGTTTGAGGTGTCAAGAGCTGGCACTGGGGAGGAACGATGGCCACAAATTTCAGGCTCAGGACGGCAATAAAATAAAGCTACGGACTATTCTGGAAGTTTTCGGGGGAAAAAAGGATTTTCCACATGACTGTTTTAGAAACATACAGATAACTGCCAAAATAGAGGAAACGCCAACAATAAGATACCACTCCCATCAGGATAGAAATGCTCCACCACAGGATGGATGTGATCAGAATGGCTTTATTGTATTTATTGGTTTACCTTTCCCTCTAAGACCTAAACCATGGCAGGAAAACGCACACCACACCAAAACAGAGCCACCAGAACCCTTAATTTACTCAGGTGTTTATTTTCACAGTTACTTGTAACTGTGGATGTAGTGGGGATTGTTGGAGGAGGTGTTTTTTTGGATTTAAATATAAATACAGAGGAAAGACTCTTGAGAGAGCTTGTGTAGTATACAGTGTGTGGGAGCATTATCTGTAAATCTGTAAAACCTTTCTTTCCATAATGGCCAGGTGTGCAAACCTTTACCCGTTTTCTGAAGGTGTGTTTTTGGCCATCTCAGCAGCACAGCGTTGTGAGTGTCACTGGGAGAGTACAGCGTTTGTCCAGCGGACAGAGAGGGAAGCATGATGCAGGGGGGCTACAGCTTTGGCTCCTCTAGTTCACCTGTTTATTCTGTGGTGCTGTGTGACATCACAGTGAGGTCAGAGGTCAGGACAACATTCTTGTCCATAAAGAGCGTCAGTACTTCCTCTAGTACTTCAGCAGTGATTCCCCAGTCAGCCTGCCACTGGCCACTCTGTGATGTTCATGGCACGTCGTTTGCATAAAAACACACTTGCAGGTGTGTAACAGGAAGGAGCTTCAGTAGTATAACATCATATGCCTGCTTAAGTATGGCACCAGAAACCTGCCATTGTGCTCACTTTGTGGTTCTGTGTGGCTCAGTAGGTAGAGTGTGGTTCTCTGTGTCTCAGTAGGTAGTGCATGGTTCTCTGTGTCTCAGTCTGTAGAGCGTGGTTCTGTGTGTCTCAGTAGGTAAAGCGTGGTTCTGTGTGGCTCAGTAGGTAGAGCATGGTTCTGTGTCTCAGTAGGTAGAGCATGGTTCTGTGTGGCTCAGTAGGTAGAGCGTGGTTCTGTGTCTCAGTAGGTAGAGCATGGTTCTGTGTGGCTCAGTAGGTAGTGTGGTTCTGTGTGGCTCAGTAGGTAGAGCGTGGTTCTGTGTGGCTCAGTAGGTAGAGCGTGGTTCTGTGTGGCTCAGTAGGTAGAGTGTGGTTCTGTGTGGCTCAGTAGGTAGAGCGTGGTTCTGTGTGGCTCAGTAGGTAGAGCGTGGTTCTGTGTGGCTCAGTAGGTAGAGCGTGGTTCTGTTTGTCTCAGTAGGTAGAGCGTGGTTCTGTGTGTCTCAGTAGGTAGAGCGTGGTTCTGTGTGGCTCAGTAGGTAGAGCGTGGTTCTGTGTGTCTCAGTAGGTAGAGCATGGTTCTGTGTGTCTCAGTAGGTAGAGTGTGGTTCTGTGTGTCTCAGTAGGTAGAGCGTGGTTCTGTGTGTCTCAGTAGGTAGAGCGTGGTTCTGTGTGTCTCAGTAGGTAGAGTGTGGTTCTGTGTGGCTCAGTAGGTAGAGTGTGGTTCTGTGTGGCTCAGTAGGTAGAGCGTGGTTCTGTGTGCCTCAGTAGGTAGAGCGTGGTTCTGTGTGTCTCAGTAGGTAGAGCATGGTGCTGACAACGCTTATGTTGTGGGTTTGATTCCCACTGGGACCACATATACTGAACAATGTATGCATTCACTACTGCAAGTTGCTTTGTTTCAAAGCGTGACACATGTAATATTATATATATATATACTTTCACTTCACTTCACTCTCAGTGTTGAGCGTAGACTTTTGATGGTGATCACAAAGTGGAAAAATGGCCGACAGGCAGCATGTGTTGCACCGCAGAGGTGAGGGTGAAAGTCTTCCTCGTGCAGCGTGTGAATGTGTCTTGTGAGCGGTAAACCGCGTGTGGGTATCTTTCCTCTTCGTGACTCACTTCATGGCTGGCGCCAGTGCTGTTTGTGGACGTGCGTGCTGCGTGGCTCGTGGCTCATGGCAGCTCATCACTCCCTACACCCCAGCCAGACCCCTCCGCTCCGCCTCCTCTATCACTCCCTACACCCCAGCCAGACCCCTCCTCTATCACTCCCTACACCCCAGCCAGACCCCTCCGCTCCGCCTCCTCTATCACTCCCTACACCCCAGCCAGACCCCTCCTCTATCACTCCCTACACCCCAGCCAGACCCCTCCTCTATCACTCCCTACACCCCAGCCAGACCCCTCCTCTATCACACCCTACACCCCAGCCAGACCCTTCCACTCTGCCTCCTCTATCACTCCCTACACCCCAGCCAGACCCCTCCACTCCGTCTCCTCTATCACACCCTACACCCCAGCCAGACCCCTCCTCTATCACTCCCTACACCCCAGCCAGACCCTTCCACTCTGCCTCCTCTATCACTCCCTACACCCCAGCCAGACCCCTCCGCTCTGCCTCCTCTATCACACCCTACACCCCAGCCAGACCCCTCCTCTATCACTCCCTACACCCCAGCCAGACCCCTCCGCTCCGCCTCCTTTATCACACCCTACACCCCAGCCAGACCCTTCCACTCTGCCTCCTCTATCACAGCATGGTTCTGTGTGTCTCAGTAGGTAGAGCATGGTTCTGTGTGTCTCAGTCTGTAGAGCGTGGTTCTGTGTGGCTCAGTAGGTAGAGCATGGTTCTGTGTGTCTCAGTAGGTAGAGCGTGGTTCTGTGTGTCTCAGTAGGTAGAGTGTGGTTCTGTGTGTCTCAGTAGGTAGAGCGTGGTTCTGTGTGGCTCAGTAGGTAGAGCATGGTTCTGTGTGTCTCAGTAGGTAGAGCGTGGTTCTGTGTGGCTCAGTAGGTAGAGTGTGGTTCTGTGTGTCTCAGTAGGTAGAGCATGGTTCTGTGTGTCTCAGTCTGTAGAGCGTGGTTCTGTGTGGCTCAGTAGGTAGAGCGTGGTTCTGTGTGTCTCAGTCTGTAGAGCGTGGTTCTGTGTGTCTCAGTAGGTAGAGCGTGGTTCTGTGTGTCTCAGTAGGTAGAGCATGGTTCTGTGTGTCTCAGTCTGTAGAGCGTGGTTCTGTGTGTCTCAGTAGGTAAAGCGTGGTTCTGTGTGGCTCAGTAGGTAGAGCGTGGTTCTGTGTCTCAGTAGGTAGAGCATGGTTCTGTGTGGCTCAGTAGGTAGAGCGTGGTTCTGTGTCTCAGTAGGTAGAGCATGGTTCTGTGTGGCTCAGTAGGTAGTGTGGTTCTGTGTGGCTCAGTAGGTAGAGCGTGGTTCTGTGTGGCTCAGTAGGTAGAGCGTGGTTCTGTGTGGCTCAGTAGGTAGAGTGTGGTTCTGTGTGGCTCAGTAGGTAGAGCGTGGTTCTGTGTGGCTCAGTAGGTAGAGCGTGGTTCTGTGTGGCTCAGTAGGTAGAGCGTGGTTCTGTTTGTCTCAGTAGGTAGAGCGTGGTTCTGTGTGTCTCAGTAGGTAGAGCGTGGTTCTGTGTGGCTCAGTAGGTAGAGCGTGGTTCTGTGTGTCTCAGTAGGTAGAGCATGGTTCTGTGTGTCTCAGTAGGTAGAGTGTGGTTCTGTGTGTCTCAGTAGGTAGAGCGTGGTTCTGTGTGTCTCAGTAGGTAGAGCGTGGTTCTGTGTGTCTCAGTAGGTAGAGTGTGGTTCTGTGTGGCTCAGTAGGTAGAGTGTGGTTCTGTGTGGCTCAGTAGGTAGAGCGTGGTTCTGTGTGGCTCAGTAGGTAGAGCGTGGTTCTGTGTGTCTCAGTAGGTAGAGCATGGTGCTGACAACGCTTATGTTGTGGGTTTGATTCCCACTGGGACCACATATACTGAACAATGTATGCATTCACTACTGCAAGTTGCTTTGTTTCAAAGCGTGACACATGTAATATTATATATATATATACTTTCACTTCACTTCACTCTCAGTGTTGAGCGTAGACTTTTTGATGGTGATCACAAAGTGGAAAAATGGCCGACAGGCAGCATGTGTTGCACCGCAGAGGTGAGGTGAAAGTCTTCCTCGTGCAGCGTGTGAATGTCTTGTGAGCGGTAAACCGCGTGTGGGTATCTTTCCTCTTCGTGACTCACTTCATGGCTGGCGCCAGTGCTGTTTGTGGACGTGCGTGCTGCGTGGCTCGTGGCTCATGGCAGCTCATCACTCCCTACACCCCAGCCAGACCCCTCCGCTCCGCCTCCTCTATCACTCCCTACACCCCAGCCAGACCCCTCCTCTATCACTCCCTACACCCCAGCCAGACCCCTCCGCTCCGCCTCCTCTATCACTCCCTACACCCCAGCCAGACCCCTCCTCTATCACTCCCTACACCCCAGCCAGACCCCTCCTCTATCACTCCCTACACCCCAGCCAGACCCCTCCTCTATCACACCCTACACCCCAGCCAGACCCTTCCACTCTGCCTCCTCTATCACTCCCTACACCCCAGCCAGACCCCCTCCTCCGTCTCCTCTATCACACCCTACACCCCAGCCAGACCCCTCCTCTATCACTCCCTACACCCCAGCCAGACTCCTCCTCTATCACTCCCTACACCCCAGCCAGACCCCTCCGCTCTGCCTCCTCTATCACACCCTACACCCCAGCCAGACCCCTCCTCTATCACTCCCTACACCCCAGCCAGACCCCTCCGCTCCGCCTCCTTTATCACACCCTACACCCCAGCCAGACCCTTCCACTCTGCCTCCTCTATCACAGCATGGTTCTGTGTGTCTCAGTAGGTAGAGCATGGTTCTGTGTGTCTCAGTCTGTAGAGCGTGGTTCTGTGTGGCTCAGTAGGTAGAGCATGGTTCTGTGTGTCTCAGTAGGTAGAGCGTGGTTCTGTGTGTCTCAGTAGGTAGAGTGTGGTTCTGTGTGTCTCAGTAGGTAGAGCGTGGTTCTGTGTGGCTCAGTAGGTAGAGCATGGTTCTGTGTGTCTCAGTAGGTAGAGCGTGGTTCTGTGTGGCTCAGTAGGTAGAGTGTGGTTCTGTGTGTCTCAGTAGGTAGAGCATGGTTCTGTGTGTCTCAGTCTGTAGAGCGTGGTTCTGTGTGGCTCAGTAGGTAGAGCGTGGTTCTGTGTGTCTCAGTCTGTAGAGCGTGGTTCTGTGTGTCTCAGTAGGTAGAGCGTGGTTCTGTGTGTCTCAGTAGGTAGAGCATGGTTCTGTGTGTCTCAGTCTGTAGAGCGTGGTTCTGTGTGTCTCAGTAGGTAAAGCGTGGTTCTGTGTGGCTCAGTAGGTAGAGCGTGGTTCTGTGTCTCAGTAGGTAGAGCATGGTTCTGTGTGGCTCAGTAGGTAGAGCGTGGTTCTGTGTCTCAGTAGGTAGAGCATGGTTCTGTGTGGCTCAGTAGGTAGTGTGGTTCTGTGTGGCTCAGTAGGTAGAGCGTGGTTCTGTGTGTCTCAGTAGGTAGAGCGTGGTTCTGTGTGGCTCAGTAGGTAGAGTGTGGTTCTGTGTGGCTCAGTAGGTAGAGCGTGGTTCTGTGTGGCTCAGTAGGTAGAGCGTGGTTCTGTGTGGCTCAGTAGGTAGAGCGTGGTTCTGTTTGTCTCAGTAGGTAGAGCGTGGTTCTGTGTGTCTCAGTAGGTAGAGCGTGGTTCTGTGTGGCTCAGTAGGTAGAGCGTGGTTCTGTGTGTCTCAGTAGGTAGAGCATGGTTCTGTGTGTCTCAGTAGGTAGAGTGTGGTTCTGTGTGTCTCAGTAGGTAGAGCGTGGTTCTGTGTGTCTCAGTAGGTAGAGCGTGGTTCTGTGTGTCTCAGTAGGTAGAGTGTGGTTCTGTGTGGCTCAGTAGGTAGAGTGTGGTTCTGTGTGGCTCAGTAGGTAGAGCGTGGTTCTGTGTGGCTCAGTAGGTAGAGCGTGGTTCTGTGTGTCTCAGTAGGTAGAGCATGGTGCTGACAACGCTTATGTTGTGGGTTTGATTCCCACTGGGACCACATATACTGAACAATGTATGCATTCACTACTGCAAGTTGCTTTGTTTCAAAGCGTGACACATGTAATATTATATATATATATACTTTCACTTCACTTCACTCTCAGTGTTGAGCGTAGACTTTTTGATGGTGATCACAAAGTGGAAAAATGGCCGACAGGCAGCATGTGTTGCACCGCAGAGGTGAGGGTGAAAGTCTTCCTCGTGCAGCGTGTGAATGTGTCTTGTGAGCGGTAAACCGCGTGTGGGTATCTTTCCTCTTCGTGACTCACTTCATGGCTGGCGCCAGTGCTGTTTGTGGACGTGCGTGCTGCGTGGCTCGTGGCTCATGGCAGCTCATCATCACTCCCTACACCCCAGCCAGACCCCTCCGCTCCGCCTCCTATCTATCCTCCCTACACCCCAGCCAGACCCCTCTCTATCACTCCCTACACCCCAGCCAGACCCCTCCGCCTCCGCCATCACCCCTACACCCCAGCCAGACCCCTCCTCTATCACTCCCTACACCCCAGCCAGACCCCGCTCCATCCTCTATCACTCCCTACACCCCAGCCAGACCCTCCTCTATCACTCCCTACACCCCAGCCAGACCCCTCCGCTCCGTCTCCTCTATCACACCCTACACCCCAGCCAGACCCCTCCTCTATCACTCCCTACACCCCAGCCAGACCCCTCCTCTATCACTCCCTACACCCCAGCCAGACCCCTCCTCTATCACACCCTACACCCCAGCCAGACCCCTCCTCTATCACTCCCTACACCCCAGCCAGACCCTTCCACTCTGCCTCCTCTATCACTCCCTACACCCCAGCCAGACCCCTCCGCTCTGCCTCCTCTATCACACCCTACACCCCAGCCAGACCCCTCCTCTATCACTCCCTACACCCCAGCCAGACCCCTCCGCTCCGCCTCCTTTATCACACCCTACACCCCAGCCAGACCCTTCCACTCTGCCTCCTCTATCACACCCTACACCCCAGCCAGACCCCCGCTCCGCCTCTATCACACCCTACACCCCAGCCAGACCCCTCCGCTCAGCCTCCTCTATCACACCCTACACCCCAGCCAGACCCTCCGCTCCGCCTCCTCTGGCAAACTGACTGCCCCATCCCTCCGGGCGCCTGGCAGCCGCTCCTCATGGTCTCGCCTCTTCTCTGTCCTGACCCCTCGCTGGTGGAACAACCTTCTGCACTCGGTCAGGACCACAGAATCACTTACGATCTTCCGCAAGAGACTCAAAACCCATCTTTTCAGACTCCACTACCACTGAACTCTGTACATCTAGCTTATTGTCATCACCACTGCCCCCTTGCTCAACAAAATGTAAAACACTGCTTAAAAATAAAAAAATTACTAACCTTCCCAGTGTTACAGGTGTGGCAGCTGCCAACTACGATGTCTATCGCTGTATTACTGCACTGATGTCTTGCGCTATGAACTATGATTGATCCTACCATGTATTAATGCACATCTTGTAAGTCGCTCTGGATAAGAGTGTCTGCTAAATGCTTAAAATGTAAAATGAAATGTTGGTGATTAACCCAGGGGAGCGCTCGGTGTTGTCGGGGTGTTGGGGGGGGGACCCTCCTGTTTCTGGTCCCGGGCTGGTGTTGGGTTATCAGTGTTAATGAGCCGGTGTGTCTGTCTGTCCGTCCCTGGCAGGATTTCCGGGACGCGGTGGCGAAGGCGTCTCGGCAGAGCGGGAAGCCGGTGATCGAGGAGCGAGCGCTGAACCAGATCCTGTACTACCTGCCCCAGCTCTACGAGCTGAACCGGGACCTGCTGAGGGAGCTGGAGGAGAGGGTGGCCCGCTGGTACCAGAACCGCCCCACACCAGCAGCCCACTAACAGCAGCAACCCAACACCAGCCCATTAACACCAGCCCATTAACACTGATAACCCAACACCAGCCCATTAACACCAGCCCATTAACACCAGCCCATTAACACCAGCCCATTAACACCAGTAACCCAACACCAGCCCATTAACACCAGCCCATTAACACTGATAACCCAACACCAGCCCATTAACACCAGCCCATTAACACCCCCAACACCAGAACCCATTATTAATACCAGCCCATTAACACCAGAAACCCAACACCAGCCCATTAACACCGATAACCCAACACCAGTCCATTAACACCAGCCCATTAACACCAGAAACCCAACACCAGCCCATTAACACCAGCCCATGAACACAGATAACCCAACACCAGCCCATTAACACCAGCCCATTAACACCAATAACCCCAGGGCTAAGAACGTACCGCCTACCTCGACCACATAGCCTGCCTTAAAGTCACATCAACCTACTGCCTGTACAAAACGCACACGACTGCATGTGTTTACATATTAAACTACACAACGCTGACCAATTACCACAACGTCAACATCGCACATTTTTATATGAGCAGTGCACCTGGACACAGCTAAGATACCCTCTGCCCTTTCTCTGTTTCTGTTACCCCCTCCATCCCTTCCTCCTCCATCCCTCCATCCCTCCATCCTCCCCCTCCCCTCCTCCCTCCTCCCTCCTCCCCTCCTCCCTCCCCTCCCCCCCCCCCTCCCTCCCCCTCTCTCTCTCTCCTCTGTGTGACAGGACCGATCACCAGCAGCTGGCGGACATCTTTGTGAAGAAGGGGCCGTACCTGAAGATGTACTCCACCTACATCCGTGAGTTTGACCGGAACGTGGCGCTGCTGGACGAGCAGTGCCGCAAGAACCCGGGCTTCGCCGCCGTGGTGCGCGAGTTTGAGGTAACCAGGGCAACCAGCGCTGTCAGGCAGGGCCGAGCCGTCAGTTCTGTGAAGGGGAATGTGTGTGTCTGTGTGTGTGTGTCTCTGTGTCTCTGTGTCTCCATGTCTGTGTGTTTGTCTGTGTGTCTGTGTGTCTCTGTGTCTGTGTGTTTGTCTGTGTGTGCGTGTGTGTGTGTGTGTGTGTGTGTGTGTGTTTGTTTGTGTGTGTGTGTGTGTGTGTGTGTGTGTGTGTGTGTGTGTGTGTGTGTAGTGTGTGTGTGTATATAATGTGTGTGTGTGTGTGTGTGTGTGTGTGTGTGTGTGTGTGTGTGTGTGTGTGTGTGTATAATGTGTGTAATGTGTGTGTGTGTGTGTGTGTGTGTGTGTATAATGAGTGTATAATGTGTGTAATGTGTGTGTGAGTGTAATGTGTATAATATGTGTGTGTGTAATGTGTGTGTATAATGTGTGTGTTTCAGCTGAGTCCACGCTGTGCCAGTCTGGCTCTGAAGCACTATCTGCTGAAGCCAGTTCAGAGAATCCCCCAATACCAACTACTGCTCACAGGTACGACACACCTGCTGTGTGTGTGTGGAGAGGGAGGAGGGCGGAGGGAGGAGGGAGGAGAGAGAAGAGCGAGAGGGAGGAGGGAGAAGGGAGGAGGAGGAGGAGGAGGAGGAGAGAGGGGAGAGGGGAGAGAGGAAGAAAGAAAGAGACCCTGGATTATTTTTAAAACACTTAAAAATGTTTAACAGTGACTACACAATTAATTGTCACAATTTCCCTGGGTTTAATTATGCTAAAATACTGCCATCTACTGGAGATTACAGTTTCATCTGATTTGTGTTGCAAATCTGATTTGGTGGCATCCTACAGTTAAAAACACAGATGCATATTTCACTCCATTAACATTGTTTATCTTTACTAACTTTGTACAGAATTGTAGAAAATCATCCATTAAATAATTAGTACCGGGATGATGAGTAACGTTTATATATTGGTACATTTTACAAATGTTTACATTTTAGGCATTTAGCAGACGTTCTTATCCAGAGCGACTTACACAGTTTACATTTCTTTACATACAATCCATTTATACAGCTGGATATTTTTACTGAAGCAATTCAGGTTAAGTACCTTTAGCTCAAGGGTACAACACCAGTGCCCCACCTGGGAATCGAACCTGCAACCTCTGAGTTACAAGCCCAGTTCCCTAACCATTACACTGCACTGCCACTGAATGGTAGTTAATCTAGAACTTACTCACATAAATAACACATACCTTTGTATATTGTTATATATTATATATTATTATTAAGGATAGTACCTTTGTGAATATCAGTCTAATTAATTTCTGTCTTTTTCAGATTATTTGAAAAACCTCCTTGAAGAATCATCTGATTACAAAGACACACAAGGTAAAGAAAAAAATTTATACTTAGTTAGTTAATTCATTTACCAGATTTACTGATCACGTATGTTTGAAAAGTTTGTTGTCTTGCTTGGTACGTGATTAATGTTTGAGTACGCAAATGCATACTGTTGTACCACTTATGTGCACCCCTGTGTATATATATATATGACACCATCTTCTTTTTAATATCAAACGTGCTGATGCACTGCTTTAACTCTGGTGCTGATTTGAACGAGTAATCTGTGTGATTTGATTGTTATTATTATTACCAGTGCAGTTTATAAATGATGGAATATTCATGTTATTCCTGCTCCCTGCCAGTTGAAACACTGAGTCAGTGTCAGTGTTGAAACGCTGTGTAGTCAGTGACTCTGAGAGTGTCAGTGTTGAAACGCTGTGTAGTCAGTGACTCTGAGAGTGTCAGTGTTGAAACGCTGGAGTCAGTGACTCAGAGTGTCAGTGTTGAAACGCTGGAGTCAGTGCTGCAGAGTCAGTGCTGTGTGTTCTCTATGTCCACACAGCTGCACTCTGCATAGTGAAGGAGGTGGCCAACCACGCCAATGACATCATGAAACAGGGGGTAAGAGCTCATGTTCCTCACTACACCACTGTATCACTGCACCACTGCACCACTGTATCACTGCACCACTGCACCACTGTACCACTACACCACTGCACCTGCACCACTGAGCCATCACTACACCACTGCACCACTGTTTTTATTAAACCACTGCCACTGCACCACTGCCCCACCAGTCACCATTTGCACACCGCACTTCCATGTTTTTATTAAAGCACTTATACTTCAATTCCCTTCTGTTCTCTGAATTTAGCGCATGCACATGTTCACCATATGACTAAGAACCTGGCCTGTGTGTGTTTTTAAATTCCCGTTTGTCCAGTTTTATTATGTTTTGCTCTTGGCCAGGCTGTTATTGTAAATGAGAATTTGTTCTCGATTAACTTGCCTGGTTAAAGATTGGTTAAATAAAAAGTTAATGAAATAAATAAAGAACTCAGACCTGAATAATCAATCCTCGAGCTGCTCTCTCCTCCCAGGATAACTTCCAGAAGCTGATGCAGATCCAGTACAGTCTGAACGGACATCACGAGATCGTCCAGCCAGGGAGGGTGAGCGTCCTGCGTCCATCGATCAATCACTTAATCAATCAATCAATCAACCAATGAACTCAGCAATCAATCGGTCTATTAACTGTCAATCAAATCAAGGCAATCAACCAATTAATCAACACATTAATAATGCAATTAGTTAATCAATAAGTTAATCAAATCTTTAATCAGTCAGTCAGACTTTATTTGGAATGCAGTGGTCATTTTCACAGGGTTTAAATGGTCTGCTTTGGGAAACAGCATTACTGGTGAATTTTTCACTGTGGAAACAGACGCAGAGAGACTGTAGAGTTACTCTGGATGTAAACGCTCTCTCCTCATTGGCTGTAGTGTTACTCTGGAGGTAAACGCTCTCTCCTCATTGGCTGTAGAGTTACTCTGGAGGTAAACGCTCTCTCCTCATTGGCTGTAGAGTTACTCTGGAGGTAAACGCTCTCTCCTCATTGGCTGTAGAGTTACTCTGGAGGTAAACGCTCTCTCCTCATTGGCAGGTGTTCCTGAAAGAAGGCATTCTCATGAAGCTGTCCCGGAAGGTCATGCAGCCAAGGATGTTCTTCCTGGTAAGACGTCTTGGTAGTATCTTGGTGTTTGCCCTGCATTGCTTTACCTTTTTTCACTTCTAGCTTCATTCAAATTTTTGTATTATTCAAACACACTTTATTGAAACCTCTCTGAACTCTGTAATATTTCGCAGGTTGGAAGTGTTGCATGTTTGTGCATTGAGCCAGAGCGTTACAGAGGCTAAGCGCTCTTCATAGCTCTGTGTCTGCTCTGTGTTTCCCATGACCGGTGTGATTGACACGGTCTCTCTCTCCCTCTCCCCTCTCCCCTCTCTCTCTTTCTCTTTCTCGCTCTCTCTCCTCTCTCTCTCCTCTCTCTCTCCCCCTCTCCTCTCTCTCTCTCCCCTCTCCTCTCTCTCTCTCTCCCTCTCTCTCTCTCTCTCTCCCCTCTCTCCCTCTCTCTCTCTCTCTCTCCCTCTCTCTCTCTCTCTCTCTCTCTCTCTCTCTCTCTCTCTCTCTCTCTCTCTCTCCCCTCTCCCCCTCTCCCCTCTCTCTCTCTCTCTCTCTCTCTCTCTCCCTCTCTCCCCTCTCTCTCCTCTCTCTCTCTCTCTCTCTCTCTCTCTCTCTCTCCCCCTCTCTCTCTCTCTCTCTCTCTCTCTCCCTCTCTCTCTCTCTCTCTCTCTCTCTCTCTCTCCCCTCTCCTCCCCTCTCTCTCTCTCCCCCTCTCTCTCTCTCTCTCTCTCCCTCCCCTCTCCCCCTCTCTCTCTCTCCCTCTCTCCCTCTCTCTCTCTCTCTCTCTCTCTCCCTCTTTCTCTCTCTCCCAGTTCAATGATGCCGTGCTGTACAGCACCCCCGTCCAGTCTGGCCAGTATAAACTCAACAGCATGCTGTCTCTGGCAGGGATGAAGGTGAGAGTTCACTTCTGTGTAAACAGCTTGCTAACTCGCTCAGCGTGTGTGAGCCTTCGGTCTTCTGAAAATACCTCAAAATATATCTCGGCCTTAGATTGCAGATATCGCTAAGATAATAATATGTGTGTGAATGTACTTCAAATCTGATTCTTATTATGGGATGTGTCCTGCTCCATGCAGGTGAGCAAGCCCAGCCAGGAGGCCTATCAGAACGAGCTGACCATCGAGAGCGTGGAGCGCTCCTTCATCCTGTCTGCCGGGTAAGGAGGCAGTTTCACAGCTGCTCTTGTGTTTATTATCTGTACAGCACAGCGGGCCGTATCACACTTCACTCCTTTAGGAGGTCGGGGGCGTGAGGCTGGGTCCTGCAGTCTCAGGGAAAGGAGAGCGCGAGAGAGCCGAGCAGCTCAGTCGACTAGAGTGGTCTTTCCTGTCCCACTGTGAATTCTGTTCTGCAACGTGTCACGTGTGTGAGCTGCCGAGTTTTAAAGCATCTGCTGATGGCTGCTGTGCTCTCCCGATTCAATGTCAGCGAGTCCAGGCAAGACTCAACCAGCTCCTAGCACGTTGTCATGGAAAACATTCAAAGTCATTTCAGTCGTTAACCGACATTTTTTATTTATTTATCATTTTTCCAGTTTTTCCCTCCAATTTGGTTGCCAATTATCCCCTCTATTTATCTCACTTCCCCCTCCCCCACGAGTCCGCCGCCCGTCCTCCGGGTCGAGACACTCTTTCCGGGCCGATAGATCCGCCTCTTCTGAGACGGAACTCTACCACGGACGCCTTTTTCCTGCTCGCGGACTTTTGCCTGCTCACCCTCTCCCCTCCCCCAGAGGCGGACGCCCCGCCCCCCTCCGATCGGGGCTGACAACCAGGGCCGGTCTGGTAGAGACGCGGGTTTCAAACCGCATCCCTGACAGGCAGCGCATACCACACCGGACCAGCCAAAGTGTGGTGCGTTAGACCGCTACGTTAACCGTCATTTTGATGGTTGACAGTGTAGCCTGTACTCTGTAACATTCTCACAGTTTTTTTTCAATAAATTTATTTCAGATTTTTTCCCCGTTTTTCTCCCAATTTGGTTGCCAATTAAACCCTCTATTTACTTCAATTCCCCACCCTCACGAGTCCGTCGCCCGTCCTCCGGGATCGAGACACACATTCCTGATTCTGTTCCCTCCTCTTTCGAGACGGGAAATCTTCCACGGACTCCTTAACCTTCTCCTTGACGGACTCGTGCCGGCTCTCCCTCCCCCCTCCCCCGGAGGCGGACAGCCAAATGCCGCCTCCGATCGGGTTGACGACCAGGGCCGGTCTGGTAGAGACGCGGGTTTCGATCCGCGTCCCTGACGGGCAGCGCACACCACTCCGAAGCATGGTGCATTAGACCACTGCGCCATCCGCCAGCCCCACATTCTCACAGTTTTTTATCTAAAGTTCGCCTGGTTTCGTCTCATCTTGCCTGATGTGGCAGGGTCGGTCTGACCTGGTGTTAAAGCAGCGATACTGAGTCTCTCTCACCTGCAGCTCCGCCACCGAGAGAGATGAGTGGCTGGAGGCCATCTCCACGGCCATCGAGGACTACACCAGGAAGAAGATCACCTTCTTCCCCAGCAGGACCCAGGAAGAGGTACTCACATAATACATCATATAATATAATATAATATATGACATTTTAGCAGACACTTTTATCCAAAGCGACTTACAGAAGTGAATGCATACATTTTTCAGTATATGTGGTCCCAGTGGGAGTTGAACCCACAACCTAAGTGTTGCCAATGCCATGCTCTACCTACTGAGCCACACAGAACCACGCTCTACCTACTGAGCCACACAGAACCACGCTCTACCTACTGAGACACACAGAACCACGCTCTACCTACTGAGCCACACAGAACCACGCTCTACCTACTGAGACACACAGAACCACACTCTACCTACTGAGACACACAGAACCACGCTCTACCTACTGAGACACACAGAACCACACTCTACCTACTGAGACACACAGAACCACGCTCTACCTACTGAGCCACACAGAACCACGCTCTACCTACTGAGACACACAGAACTGACTGAATTGCCTGGTTGAGCGCATTGATCGGTTGACTGAATTGCCTGGTTGAGCGCTTGATTGGTTGACTGAATTGGCTGGTTGAGCGCTTGATTGGTTGACTGAATTGCCTGGTTGAGCGCTTGATTGGTTGACTGAATTGGCTGGTTGAGCGCTTGATTGGCTGACTGAATTGGCTGGTTGATTGGCTGACTGAATTGGCTGGTTGAGCACTTGATTGGCTGACTGAATTGGCTGGTTGAGCGCTTGATTGGTTGATTGGCTGGCCTGGCTGGGGCATTGATTGATTGGCGATGTTGCCTGGTTGAGCAGATTGGCCGACTGGCCTGCTCTTGCTGCAGGCGGCGGGCGGGGCCAGCACGGACAGTGGGGCCCCTCTGGGCTCCAAGGCTCCCATCTGGATCCCGGACCTGCGGGCCACCATGTGCATGATCTGCACCTGCGAGTTCACCCTCACCTGGAGACGACATCACTGCCGCGCCTGTGGGAAGGTGAGCGGTCCTGGGGAAGCACATCTGGGTTACACTGGACAACCTGCGTCACTTTCACATGGGTCTGTGAACCCCTGATGACCTTTAAAAGCTGCCTAACTTAACTGTTCCTGAGACTTTTTAATTTGTAATTTTTTTTAAACCTTCCCAGAAATCTCACAGAAACAGTGAAAGGGGCCTCCCGCGTGGTCCAGTGGTTACAACGTCCGACGCTGGCCACGGAGACCGGGGTTCAATTCCCCGTCTCGCCAGAGTCGGCTCTGGCCGGGAGTGTCACCATAAAATAGCAGGTCTAATTGGCTACCAAAATGGGATAAAAATCAGAAAAAGAATTTAAGAATAATAAGAAACAGTGAAAGGGAAAAGTATGCATTTAATTTCATTTGACTCCTAATCTAGTCTCCAGTAATAATCTGGCATTTCAAAGCTACTGAGTTTTGGATCATTCTAGTCCCCTATAAGCACTCACATCAATGTACCCCATTGTGTGTGTGTGTGTGTGTGTGCGTGTGTGTGTGTGTGCGCGTGTGTGTGTGTGTGTGTGTGTGTGTGTGTGCATGTGTGTGCGTGTCCAGGTGGTGTGCCAGGCCTGCTCCACACACAAGCACTACCTGGAGTACCTGAAGAACCAGCCGGCCCGCGTGTGTGACCACTGCTTCCTCAAGCTGCAGCACAAGAGTACGACCTCCTTCCTCTCCTCCCCCCTTCAGCCAATCAAACACCTTCAGCACATTTACTCAGTTCTTCCTGTATTACATCATTCAGAAGGGAGAAGCAGAGAAAGCAGGCATTTGGATAGATATTTATTGTATCTTGTCAGGGAAATTCTTGCATATTTAACTGACCTGTTTGCCTGAATAATTCCACCCATTCGGGCGGGAGGAAGATGTGGTGGGAGGGGGGGGGGCGATGAGGTCATTCAGAACCCAAGTGGTGCACTGCTTCTGTACCTTTGAGCTAGACCCTTTCACTCTGCATAAGGGCGTTGCCTATGACTTTTACAATAATAACAATAATATAATTCTCATCCTCGTCATTATAATTATTATTTTATCATTATTATGTGTATTACTGTTGGATGTTAACTCTGGACTTAAGGCTGTCCTCCCAGAGCAGAGGTGCCCATGTGACTCAGTGTGTGACTCAGTGTGTGACTCAGCGTGTGACTCAGCGTGTGACTCAGCGTGTGACTCAGTGTGTGACTCAGTCTGTGACTCAGTGTGTGTGACTCAGTGTGTGTGACTCAGTGTGTGTGACTCAGTGTGTGACAGTGTGTGTGACTCAGTGTGTGACTGTGTGTGTGACTCAGTCTGTGACTCAGTGTGTGTGACTCAGCGTGTGACTCAGTGTGTGTGACTCAGTGTGTGTGACTCAGTGTGTGTGACTCAGCGTGTGACTCAGTGTGTGTGACTCAGTGTGTGTGACTCTGTGTGTGTGACTCAGTGTGTAACTCAGCGTGTGACTCAGCGTGTCGTTGTCCAGGTGACCAGGTGGATTCCCCCAGTGGGAAGTCCTTCTCCTCCGTGCTCATCTCCTCCAGGAAGCAGAAGAAGATCCCCGCCGCCCTCAAAGAGGTGAGCGATCCCACAGCAGTGCCTCCTCAAAACCGCACCCTAATTATTATTTGTTTCAGATTTTATCCCGTTTTTCTCCCAATTTAGTAGCCAATTACCCCTGCTATTTTTCATGTCAATCCCCCTCGTATTGTGAGCTCGCTGCCATAGCCCTGAGACCGGTAGTGATGAAGGCAAAGTATCGTCTCCTCCGAGGCGACACTCACCAGGCTGTCGACCGTAACCCGGTACTACAGAGCCACTCCTGTGCACCGTGTCGGCTTCCCTCCCCCCTCCCTGGGGCGAACAGCCAATCACCGCCCCCTGGTGGCATTCCCAGCCAGAGCCTACTCTGGCGTGGCCGGTGGGATCGAACCCTGGGCGCAGTGGCCAGCATCGAATGCTGAAACCACTAGACCCTGCACCAGCATTACATCGACTTCGATACTCACCACAGAGTGATGGGAGAGTGAGGGTTCATGAACCCCCCCCTGGAATGGGTGGAGCTACAATTAGCTGTCAATCACTGACTTACTTTCCACAGCAAAACACAATGATTGGTCTAAATTAGTAAGTCACCGATAGTGTATTACTAGCTCTGACTATTTTTGGCTTTCACTCCCAAAACATCATAAAACCATTATAATTTTAAATTCATAATTAATTACAATTTACAGTCAATACCATAACCATTTATAATCTTATCACCAAAAGGCAAAATTATACAGGGAATATTGGACAAGAATAATGCCGTTTTATAGTGGAACAGTCACATGGTGCAACATCATAAATTTTTTACATTTTACATTTTTTAGGCATTTAGCAGACACTCTTACCCAGAGCAACTTACACAGTTTACATTTCTTTACATACAATCCATTTATACAGCTGGATATTTTACTGAAACAATTCAGGTTAAGTACCTTTAGCTCAAGGGTACAACAGCAGTGCTGTTGAATTGAATTGAACCTGCAACCTCTGAGTTACAAGCCCAGCTCCCTAACCATTACACTACACTGCCATACAGGTCAGCGATCACACACATTCCTGTGTGAAAAGACCTGGTGTTTATGCAGCGTAATTTCTCAATGTGTAACATCTGGTTTCTAGGTAACCGCAAACACAGAGGACTCCTCGATGAGTGGCTACCTGGAAGAAGGTCAATCAAGAACAAAGTTCTGTAAGAAGCAGTGGAAGAAGCTGCTCAAATCAGCCTCTCTCTTAATTACATGCTCAAATCAGCCTCTCTCTTAATGAACAAAGTTCTGAATGCCAAGCAGATACATGCTCAAATCAGCCTCTCTCTGAATGCCAAGCAGATACATGCTCAAATCAGCCTCTCTCCTAATGCCAAGCAGATACATGTCCTCAGCCTCTCTCTGAATGCCAGGCAGATACATGCTCAAATCAGCCTCTCTCTTAATGCCAAGCAGATCCATGCTCAAATCAGCCTCTCTCTGAATGCCAAGCAGATCCATGCTCAAATGCCAGGCAGATCCATGCTCAAATCAGCCTCTCTCTTAATGCCAAGCAGATCCATGCTCAAATCAGCCTCTCTCTTAATGCCAGGCAGATCCATGCTAAAATCAGCCTCTCTCTGAATGCCAAGCAGATACATGCTAAAATCATTCGTTAAAATGTCATTTGTGTCATTAAATTGTCATTAAAATGTCATTATGGTTTGATTATTTGAATGATTTTTGCCTAAATTGTTTTAAAAACCAGCCCAACGTATATAAATTCTGACATGACAGCAACATGCAGCAATTTTGTTCCTCTTCAAAGCCACAGGGGTTCTCTCAGTTACCCTTCATAACCTGCTGTCAGTGGTGATTTTAGGGTTTTAAAACAGGGGGTGCAATGTTCAAAAATCTTTTTCTTTTATATGTTTTTTGACATTGATTTGAAAATTGTAATATTTTCATCCCAACAGTGGTAAAATTGCCACTGCCTGCTATATTTTGTGGTCATCAGGCCAACAGTATATCATAATATATGCCATTTAAGACGCTTTTATCCAAAGTGACTTACAGTAGTGAATGCCTACATTTTTCAGTATATGTCCATTGAACCCACAACTTAAGTGTTGCCAACGCCATACTCTACCCACTGAGCCACAGAGAACAGTGTGTGACAGCGTGTTGTGTGTTGCTTGCGTGTCACATGACCAATGATGGCTGTTTCTCCAGGATGTGGCGGCGCTGGAGAGCCAGCCGTTGCTGGGATTCTTCCTGAGGGAGGAGCGGTCGGCAGAGGCACAGAAGCTGCAGTTCAAGCTCTACCACAAAAACACGCTCTTCCACATCTTCAAGGCCGAGGACGTCCAGACAGCCCAGAGGTATGCTGGGAATTGTAGTCACTTCACTCAGCAGTGTACCATGGATGGGGGTGTGCAGCTGCAAATGGGCTGGATCACATCACAATACAGCACAATGGCTTAGGAGTGTGTCCAGTGAACATTGGAATGATTAACCCATATGAAAAGAATACCTAATGTGTGTTAAAATGTGAAGGTTAATAAAAAGGTTACATGGTGTTAAAGGTCTGAATGTTCTGATTGCAAATTTCAAACTGCTTGTGCTAGGAGTATTTACACACTAACTGTGTGTGTGTGTGTGTGTGTGTGTGTGTGTGTATGTGTGTGTGTGTGTGTGTGTGTGTCCATTTTTCCCCGGTAGATGGATTTATGCTTTCCAGGAAGCCATGGTCCTTTGACCGTTCCTTCACCGCACCCACAAGCACTGCATGGATGTGGCAGTGAACACCAGGACCCTCCTGTGTGGCAGTGATGTGGTGGCACTCTGCCGGCTGTGCCACCACCTCCTCTCTCTGGGACGGTACAATGTAGGACGACTTCAGGACACACAGCCGCCCAGATCTGTCAAGGGTGCTTCCCTGTGCCTCCCATGGATCGCCGAGAAACCAAAGGATTTGGGCCTTCTGGGCCTTAGGGATCCAGTGTCTATGGGGACAGACGGGTGAACACCGCCACCTTGAATCCGAGTATCGAACAGCACCCCTTTCCACAAGAGGGCGCTAACGCACAGAGATGTGGTAGTTTATGCCCGTGTGTGTACGGTCACGTACAGCACATTATACAGGGAGCAGAAACGGACTTTAAGGTCTTGTCACCCCGCGTGAATCTGGTCATGGAGGATGTGATTCTGACGCAGACGGGTTGGCCGAGGTTCGAGGAGGTGTAATGGGGGCATGTCACAGCGCACAGGTCAGGAGCGTGTCTGTGAGTGCTGCGGAATGAGGACCAGGTCACTGCACGTGTCGTGTTGGGAGGGTGACATTCAAATGGACGTTAGATAAGTCCGTTTTCTTGCCGCCCTGTTACTTTGCATTGCACTGTGGGAGATTTTTGTGTTAACTGTGAAAAGTTGAACGCTAAAAAACAAGAGGAAATTCCTTTCAGCTCTAACGTTTCTCAAACTAAATGTTTTTATTGTTGTTGTTTTTTTAACCCTCCCTCCTATTGAAGTCTTATTTGAAATGTTTTGTTTGGAGGGCATAAAGCAGGACTTTAAATGTAAATGTATGATACAGTGTACTGGAAAAACTGGAAATGGTTCATGTGTATATAGAAAAAAATATCTTCACATGCAACACAGCACAAAGGTATTTAAGAGTATGTGATAGGCAATCGTGTAGAATGAGCTCGCTGCGGTGGAAATCAACCCTGCTAACTTTGCATTACAGCGCTCACTGTAGATCGGTCTGTGGAGCTCAGTTTAGTGATTTTAAACGTTTACATGAATTTTCACCTGTTACCACAGTTCACAAGTGCCGAATCACAAGTATTTAATGTTTTTAGTGCATTTGAGGGCCGTATGGAGACAAGTGAAGGCAGTGTCCAAGGCTGAAAGCCTCTTGGCTTATCTATGTGTAGAAATGGGTAATGTCCAATTACAGACCATGCCAACCAATGGAGTGACATTACCCACAATCCATCTCTCTATTGCTTAGTACTCAGCAGACACACTGTCACCAGTCTTTGATAAGTCTGGTGATTGGTTCCAGAACCTTCCATGGATCCATTGTTGTAAAGCACAATTTGTAAGTGAAATGTTATGCGTTTGTTTTAGAGCACATCAAAAACATTTGAGTACAAGCTGAAGTGATGGGTCTTACTAGAACAACTATAAACTTGTACAGGAGATTGACTTCCAGTGTGGGTTGCCTCATTTTTAGCTGTCACAAGTCACAAATCGGATGACAAATCGGAAGTTTGTTGCATCCTATGTCACCACACAAATGTTCTTACACCACAGTTTTGCTCACTGTCCATGTTATTGAATTTAAAAGAAAACAAAAAACAGTTATTTGTTCCAGCTTCACGTTTAGTAGGTCTCTTAAATAGAGCAGGGTGTAATTATCCATGGTTTATTTATATTGAATTTTATAAAGAGTTTACATTTTGTATTTTGCATTTGTTGGTCTGGTCACCATAGATGATGCACTTCCATGCTAGAGAGTGGGGGTTCATGGGAAATTGAGTTTATTGTAAAAAATGAGGGGAATCACAGGAAGAACGCCACTGTATGTTCAGTGCCACATTTGTTTTTAACTGTTTACGTGTTTCTACAAATTAATGTATAAAGTAAAACTTTCAAATTGTTTTAAAATTGTAATAACTTTGTATGTTTGCTTTCTCATCAAACTCATGCTACATTGTGGTTCTCTGTGGCTCAGTTGGTAGAGCACAGCGTTGGCAACGCTTAGGTTGTGGGTTCAATTCCCACTGGGGCCACATATACTGAAAATGTATGCATTCACTACTGTAAGTCGCTTTGGATAAAAGCGTCTGCTAAATGGCATATATTATTATTATTGTGTGTGATTTTGTGTCTGATTCAGTAACAGTTCAGGCATTTATCAGGTGCTCTTATCCAGAGCAACTTACACAGTTCACATTTCTATACATACAATCCATTTATACAGCTGGATATTTTACTGAAGCCATTTTTAGGTTAAGTACCTTTAGCTCAAGGGTGCAACGGCAGTGCCCCACCTGGGAATCGAACCAGCAACCTCTGAGTTACAAGCCCAGTTCCCTAACCATTACACCACACTGCCGCCTGTAAGATGTTTTGATCCAACTACTGCTACCATTATTTCCAGCACATATCTATACAGCTGTTGCACTGATGATGGCCCAGCACCAAAACACCCCCACTGTACTCTTTGACCATGAGGTTGGTGTAAGTTGTGCATTTAGAAAAACAAGTGTCCTAACCCTTGTTCTTTTGGTTCATACAAGCCTTTCCTTCTGGACATCTGTATGATAATGATTATTTTTACACCCCTCAACTGTTTAAACTATATGTTTAAACTAAAAACCCCCGCTGACTACCTAACTCAGGAGGGGCAAAGTCTTTCAGCCCTGAGTCACCTTGGACTGACCATGATATGGTCTGTTTTGGACACACCCTGTGCCGGCCAGAAGAGGATGGGTTTCCCCCTTTTAGTCTGGTTCCTCCCAAGGTTTCTCCATACCAAGCGAGTTTTTCCTTGCCACTGTTGCCTTTAGGCTTGCTTTTGGGGGGGTCTAGGCCTGGGTTCCCCCTCTGTTAAGCGTTTTGTGACAATTCAATTGTAAAAAGCGCTATACAAATACATTTGATTTGATTTATATTTGGAGTAAAGAGTCCTGTCCTCCACTCCCCCCTTTTTTGGGGACTCTTAAATCTGTCTGGCCAGTTCATACTTTGACCACATCCAATGAAACCACTGCCACCTCCTCCTCGGCTGATACACTGTGAGCTTCCTGGGACAGGATAACTGTCCGATTAAAGAGAGTCATGTGTTGTTTTAAGTGACATCTCTCCACAAAACCCTTCCAAGTTCTGCCGCAAATGCTCATGCACTGCACGTTGTACACAAGCCATTTGTTTCTGTACAAACGCAAAAGGAATCCAGCTGTGTATGCATCTGCTGCCACCAGATAAAAATCTGATTAATTTCCCTCCTCCTTCCCAGAGACAGTTTTCAAAGGTTAAAAGGAGTGCTTTGCAGCGGTCAAATGTTTTTGATCAACTTCCTTAGCTCTGCTGTGAAACCACCTGTACAGGAAGAGGCACAATGACACTGCATACTATACAGGGCCAAGAAGATGGCTGCTGAATAACAGGAAACCCACACTCCTTACAAGAAACCATTTCTCCAGGCACAGCTTAGAGAGGTACATGAATGGATTATGCCCTGTTGACAGGAGTCATGATTGTGTTTATAATTTGTATGTCCCATAAACCACACTAGCATACGAATCTGAGCATGACAACATCAAGGCTAACCTTTGACTGCAGCCCCAGAATACTGGCTACATCCTACACTGCAAATGCCCACATTTGCCTTCAATGTACTTCAGTTAACGGGATGAGACATCTTGGGGGAAATCAGCACTATTACGTTTTCTTTTACGTTTTACGCGAGTCGTTATAATTGATCCAATGATACGTGTTACGACCATTTGCAAGAAGACAAAGGCTGTTCTAACTTGCATTACCAAACTAGTCACCACGCAGCGACACAAACATCTTGTGAATGCTGCGCCAACACAAAGAGTCTAAATAGTCCATTCTGTGCCCAAATATTAGCAACTTGTAATCACGTTAATACGCTGAACCGCTCAGACGAGAACTCGCTGTGCGTCCCCTTTTGCGCATGCTCACAGAAACGTGCGTCCCCTTTTGCGCATGCTCACAGAAACGTGCGTCCCCTTTTGCGCATGCTCACAGAAACGTGCGTCCCCCTTTGCGCATGCTCACAGGAACGTGCTTTGCGGAAAGAGGTCACGAACTCTGACCCTCCCCGGAGCTGCACTGCACAGGAGAAACATTCATGTTTTTATTTAAAATATATATATTGTCGCTCTAGGAGACTCAAAGAATACACCAATCCAGGTAAGGCGCTCGTTTCGTAAATCAAAGCCAGTCGGTCACGATTAACGTAACGAGTTGTTGTGGCCCGTGATGATGAAAGGAAGCGCTATCTAAATAAAAGGTAAAAGTGCAGCTGCCATGTTAGTTAGCACGGCGGCTAACGCTAGTCACTGAGCGAGTGGAAAAGCGCATTCGAGCCAGCGATCGATCCTTAAATTGGCACGATAGTGCGAACAAAAAAACCCTCAAATGTTTAGATGGTCAAAGATTAAACGCGGAAATGTCCGTAATGCTAAAATAATATAAGTACGCGCATTTGCAGCAGTCTCGCTAGTCGGCTGGCTAATGTTAGCGAGCTAATTTGGCGTTGGAATTTCCCTATCCGCAAAGTGGCTAGCTAGCCAAAACAGCTAGTTCCTGTTTCAAACGGTTAGTGCGAGATTGCTAGGTAGCTACACAATCAAAACACAAACATTGCTGGCTAGCGGCGCACACACAGCGCGGCTCCGGAGAGGAACGCACTATTGTGTGTAAGATGGTTGCGTGTTGCTCATGTGGGCTGTGGATAACGTTAGCGGGTTAGCTTGCTACCACTTCTTCAATAGAAATCCCACCAGAGCGCCATTCCTCTCTTCTGGCCGTCGGGACGGTGTATGTGTGGCTGAGTAGTGAACCAGTACTAGCATGCTTTAACCCTGCAATGTTGACCTTTCACCCACAGGAAAAGAAATGCCTTTATCTTCCGTATCCAATTTACACTATGTGCTGTCTTGAGCCGACACAACAGCTCACTTGCTACCAAGTTCTGCCCGTATTTGTAGTTTACGAGCAAAGACGTTAGACGAAACAAACAAACAAACATGGAGGGTGAATGTGGCTCCCTCAGAATCAGCGTTTCGTTTCGTGTTTTGTTTTGGATTAATCCGACCAATGCATCTGTGCAGCAACGTTTTGATCACAATTGCACGTTCCTTGGCGTAAGCTAAATATCCTGGTTTGTCGACACCACTATAACGATCAGTCACGCGTTCAAACGTGTCTTCAAATTATATGTTTTTGCAATAAGTTATCGTGGCTCACTAACGTTTGATGCCTAATGTTGCGCAGTTGCTTTGCTGGCTAAGGGCTTGGTAGCTAACCATATGTTTCGATATTAATATAAACCTAGTCTCTTATTAGATCACTGTTTATCTTCTCCAAGAAAAAGGAAAATCATCAATTGGCTCGACTGTGACGAGTTACTGCTATTTGTGTATTCTAAACATTCATAAAATAAACATTTTTTTAAATGTATTTATTATTAATGTGTACGTTGGGCTGCTCCTCTTGCGCAATGAGTCCATATAATAATAACAGGACTTGCAGTAGCACTTTCTTACGGCTTGTGGTAACTGTAAAACACATATAGGCCTTGTGTACTATATTAACGTTATTTTCCATGAAGCAACTCCCTTTGCAGTGTCAGGTACGCAACACAGAAAACCTATCCCACAAAAAACACACAAATACATTTAAATGTAACAAAGTACATTTAACAAATAATGATAATAGTGCATTTAAACATGCATGATGTGGCAGTGTGGTGTAATGGTTAGGGAGCTGGGCTTGTAACTCAGAGGTTGCAGGTTCAATTCCCAGGTGGGTCACTGCTGTTGTACCCTTGAGCTAAAGGTACTTAACCTGAATTGCTTCAGTAAAATATCCAGCTGTACAAATGGATTGTATGTAAAGAAATGTAAAACTGTGAAAATGTAAGTTGCTCTGGATAAGAGCGTCTGCTGAATGCCTAAAATGTACAAGAGCTCTCTGCCTTGTGTATTGAAGAATATGTTCTCATCTTTATTTAAAGTCGAACTTTTCATTCATTCTCCGCATTGACTGATGGTTTTTAACACCACTGTGCTAATTATTGCTGGATATACAGTACTGTCCAAAAGTTTTTGGCAGGTGTGAAAGAATGCTTTCAAAAATAGAAGTGTTCGTGGTTTATTTTTATCAATTAACAAAATGCAAAGTGAATGAACAGAAGAGAAATCTAAATCAAATCAATATTTGGTGTGACCACCCTTTGCCTTCAAAACAGCATCAATTCTTCTAGGTACACTTGCACACAGTTTTTGAAGGAACTCGGCAGGTAGGTTGTTCCAAACATCTTGGAGAACTAACGACAGATATTCTGTGGATGTAGGCTGCATCAAATCCTTCTGTCTCTTCATGTAATCCCAGACAGACTCGATGATGTTGAGATCAGGGCTCTGTGGGGGCCAAACCATCACTTCCAGGACTCCTTGTTCTTTACGCTGAAGATAGTTCTTCATGACATTGGCTGCATGTTTGGGGTCGTTGTCCTGCTGCAGAATAAATTTGGGGCCAATCAGATGCCTACCTGATGATATTGCATGATGGATAAGTATCTGCCTGTATTTCTCAGCATTGAGGACACTATTAATCCTGACCAAATCCCCAACTCCATTTGCAGAAATGCAGCCCCAAACTTGCAAGGAACCTTCACCATGCTTCACTGTTGCCTGCAGACACTCATTATTGTACCGCTCTCCAGCCCTTCGGCGAACAAACTGCCTTCTGCTACAGCCAAATATTTCACATTTTGACTCATCAGTCCAGAGCACCTGCTGCCATTTTTCTGCACCCCAGTTCCTATGTTTTTGTGCATAGTTGAGTCACTTAGCCTTGTTTCCACTTCGGAGGTATGGCTTTTTGGCCGCAATTCTTCCATGAAGACCACTTCTGGCCAGACTTCTCCGGACAGTAGATGGGTGTACCTGGGTCCCACTGGTTTCTGCCAGTTCTGAGCTGATGGCACTGCTGGACATCTTCCGATTTTGAAGGGAAGTAAGCATGATGTGTCTTTCATCTGCTGCATTAAGTTTCCTTGGCCGACCACTGCGTCTACCGTCCTCAACGTTGCCCATTTCTTTGTGCTTCTTCAAAAGAGCTTGAACAGCACATCTTGAACCCCCAGTCTGCTTTGAAATCTTTGCCTGGGAGAGACCTTGCTGATGCAGTATAACTACCTTGTGTCTTGTTGCTGTGCTCAGTCTTGCCAGGTGTATGACCTATGACATGAAACTGTCTTCCACAACCTCCCCTTAGTAGCAGAGTTTGACTTCCTCACCCAGTTTTAAGCCTCCTACACAGCTGTTTCTGTTTCAGTTAATGACTGTTTCAACCTACATATGAAATTGATGATCATGAGCACCTGTTTGGTATAATTGGTTAATCATACACCTGACTATAATCCTACAAAATCCCTGACTTTGTGCAAGTGTACCTATAAGAACTGATGCTGGTTTGAAGGCAAAGGGTAGTCACACCAAGTATTGATTTGATTTAGATTTTTCTTCTGTTCGCTCACTTTGCATTTTGTAAATTGATAAAAAAATAAACAATTAAAATGTATATTTTTGAAAGCATTCTTCCTTTACAGCATTTCTTCACACCTGCCTAAAACCTTTGCACAGTACTGTATATTTGCCATAATTGCTGGATATATATATTTTCCAATAGACCTATGTATTGTTTGTGATACACATGTTAGCACCCAGTGAGATATGAAAGACAACCCTTGTACAGGCTTTTAAGAAGACCATTTCAAATCAAATCAAATCAAATTTATTTGTATAGCGCTTTTCACAATAGAATTGTCACAAAACGCTTAACAGAGGGGGAACCCAGGCCTAGATCCCCCCAAAAACTCCCTTGGTAGGGAGAAACCTTGGGAGGAACCAGACTAAAAGGGGGGGGGGGAGCCCATCCTCTTCTGGCCGGCACAGGGTATGTCCAAAAAAGACCATGTC
>JAINUG010000137.1:785000-807500 GCA_029706075.1 Aldrovandia affinis | reverse complement strand
TAATGACTGTAATTGGTGATAATGACATCATTGATAATCAATAGTGGTTTCTGTAGTGCACTGATAATGACAGCATTGATAATCAATAGTGGTTTCTGTAGTGCACTGATAATGACAGCATTGATAATCAATAGTGGTTTCTGTAGTGCACTGATAATGACAGCGTTGATAATCAATAGTGGTTTCTGTAGTGCACTGATAATGACAGCGTTGATAATCAATAGTGGTTTCTGTAGTGCACTGATAATGACAGCATTAATAATCGATATTGGTGTCTGTAGTGCACTGATAATGACAGCATTAATAATCGATATTGGTGTCTGTAGTGCACTGATAATGAAATCATTAATCATCGATATTGGTGTCTGTAGTGCACTGATAATGACAGCATTAATAATCAATAGTGGTGTTTGTCTGCACTGATAATGACAGCATTAATAATCAATAGTGGTTTCTGTAGTGCACTGATAATGACAGCATTAATAATCAATATTGGTGTCTGTAGTGCACTGATAATGACAGCGTTAATAATCAGTATTGGTGTTTGTGTGCAGATCCACCAGTTTGCTGGAGTCGGGCATGTTGTTGAACATTCAGCAGCCTTTCCCTAAACACGAGAGCACCCTCATGGTCCCACCGTCCCCAGACAAGGTACCGCACCCGCCTGCCCCCAACAGTGCTCCCTGTTCCCACCCCCTCACCCCACCCCACCACCCCCTCACCCCTCCTCCCCCACCCCCTCACCCCTCCTCCCCCTCACCCCTCACCCCTCACCCCTCCTCCCCTCACCCCTCCTCCCCCTCACCCCTCCTCCCCCTCACCCCTCCTCCCCCTCACCCCTCGCCCCACCTCCCCCCCCACCCCTCACCCCTCCTCCCCCCTCACCCCTTACCCCACCTGTTTCCCCCTTTTTCAAATTATTTCCTTAATTCATAAATGATAAAAAAAAAAAAATTAGGCATTTATCAGACACTCTTATTCAGAGCGACTTACACAGTTTACATTTCTTTACATACAATCCATTTATACAGCTGGATATTTTTACTGAAGCAATTCAGGTTAAGTACCTTTAGCTCAAGGAGACAACGGCAGGGAATTGAACCAGCAACCTCTAAGTTACAAATGCAGTTCCCTAACAATGATTTATTTGACATTTTAAGATAAAAGCTAAGAGTTTGGGTTTAAAATAAAAGCTAGCTCTCCGCTACTCCTAAGCTACTTACTCCGCGACGCGTAAGACCGGTTCCTGTGCTTGTTTCCGGCCTGCTCTTGTGACGTTCGCAGTAAACAGATTGGCCTTGTTTAGGCCACAGAGCTCATGTCCTCCCGGGGACCAGCTCAAACCCCGCCCTGCTGGCTGCTGTGGGAATAACACCTCTGTGCTCTTTCAGTACGACCCCTGTCAGGACGACCTGAGCACGCTGGCCAATGTGGTGACGTCGCTCGCCCACCTGAGCAAGGCGAGGGAGATGAGTGACAGCAACACCGACCTATCGGGGATGGAGACGATGAGCAACGGGGATAGCTCCACCCCCGAGGTCCAGGCAGAGGAGCAGGCAGCGAGCGACATCACGCGGTTAGGAACTGGACATTTTGTCTCTGAACTGTAAACAATAAATACATGTCTACATTTCCTCCAAATGGCAAGTGTAGGAACCTTCTCATATGATGTGCGTGTGTGCGTGCGTGCGTGCGTGCGTATGCCATTTAATATATGCCATTTAGCAGGCGCTTTTATTCAAAGCGACTTAGTGGTGAATGTATAATAATTTGTTTTCAGTATAAGTGGTCAGCAATGGGAATTGAACCCACAACCTAAATGTTGTCGGCGCCATGCTCTATCTACTGAGACACACAGAACCACAGTGTGTTTGTGTGTGTGTGTGTGCGTGCAGACAGAGTTTGATGCATGCTCGGTGTGTGTGTGTGTGTGTGTGTGTTTGACGTGGTTCGTGTGTGTGTGTGTGTGTGTGCGCGCAGGGCGTTTGACACGCTGGCCAAGGCGTTAAACCCGGGGGAGCACTCAGTGGGGGAGGCGATGGAGGCCAGCATGCACCTGGTGTCAGCCGAGCAGCAGGGCGGCGCTGTGGAGCTGGAGGGCCCCCTGCTGTCAGACTCCCACGTCCCCTTCAAGGTGAGGAGGCACCTTCACACACTCCACACCCTCCACACCTTCAGACCTTCCCACACACCTTCCCACACTCCATACACACTCCACACACCTTCCCACACCTTACACGCCTTCAGACCTTCCCACACTCCACACACCTTCAGGCCAGACTGCAGTAGACCAGCATCAGGGCTGCAGTGTTTTCTTTTTACAAAAGTTTGTATTTCTCCTCATCCTTAAAACACAGTCTTCCCCGTGTTTCTTGTCTCTCTGTTTGTGTGTGTGTGTGTGTGTGTGTGTGTGTGTGTGCGTGTGTGCGTGTGTGCGTGCGTGCGTGTGTGCGTGCGTGCGTGCGTGTAATGTTCTTTTGGAAACATTAACATTGTTATCAGCAGAATTATGAGATCGATTTTTAAGTACTGTGTGGTGCGCATTGCAGAAAGGGCATTAAAATCAAAGTTGTGGCCGACCTGACACTGAAGAAGCGGAGCGTTTTTATGTGTGAGATACGGGCCTGAACACTAATGGCTGCTGGGCTCTTGTGCACGTTCAGTCCTCAGGTTTAATGGGTAGAACTTGGGGGGTTGTGTCTGTGTCTGTGTATGTGTGTGTTTGTGTTTGTTTGTGGGGGGGGGGGGGGGTTACGGTCGACGGCTTGGCTGGTTCCATCTCAGAGGAGGCGGCTCTTTTCGACTCTGTCACTGCCGGTCCTGGGGTTGCAGGGTTGAACTCCTAACACAGCAGCGCGGATACTTGGAACGATAGAGGGAACAGCTGACCACCAAATTGTGAGGGGGAAAAAGAAAAACAGGAAAAGATCTGAAATGCATTAAAGAACAAAAAACTGAGGCCCAGAGCAGACCCTAGTGATGACCGAGTTCCAACATTCTCTGGTGTAAACTCCACGGCAACTCAGCGGTGCCATGGTAACAGCGGAGCAGTGGGCCACTGGCGTTGCCTTAGTAACCCTGTTGCATTGTGACACCTGGTCTCTCCAGCTGATGATGCCGCTGCCGATGCCCGACTACCTGAATGTGAACTACATCTGTGAGTCGGCCTCGCGACTGCTCTTCCTGTCCATGCACTGGGCGCGCTCCATCCCGGCCTTCCAGACCCTGGGGTGAGTCCTGCAGGGGGCGGGGCTGTGCCACTCAGCCAATCAGCTCTTCAGAATGAGGCTCTCCCGCCCGCTGAAGACATGTTGAATCCTGTTGAATTATGCCGATACGAGTTCGCTGCGCACAGGAGTGGCTCTGGAGTACCGGAGTTACGGCGACGGCCTGGCGAGTGCCGTCTCGGAGGAGATGATACCTCGCCTTCGTCACTGCCGGTCACAGGGCTACGGCAGCGAACTCACAACACAAGGGGCGGATTGATATGAAAAATAGAGGGTGTAATTGGCTACTAAATTGGGAGAAAATGGGATAAAATTAGAAACAAAATAAAAATGTAAAATAAATTATAATCCTAGCTACTAAACTGTAAATCATGGATTCTTCATTTCAATTTATTTATATATATATATATATGTCAGGATACCCCACACACATCTAAGACCCGTGTTTATTGGTGGTGCTTCTGTTTCCTCCCCTGTAGCCAGGACAGTGACATCAACCTGATGAAGGCGTGCTGGAACGAGCTGTTCGCTCTGGGTCTGGCGCAGTGCTCAAATGTGATGAACGTGGCCACCATCCTGGCCGCCATCATCAACCATCTGCAGAACAGCCTACAAGAAGGTGAGGGGCCTGTTTCAGTGCAACACACACTTCCTGTGACCCATATAAATGTGACACACTTCCTGTGAGGGACCCATATAAATGTGACACGGACTTCCTGTGAGGGACCCATATAAATGTGACATGCACTTCCTGTGAGGGACCCATATAAATGTGACATGCACTTCCTGTGAGGGACCCATATAAATGTGACACGGACTTCCTGTGAGGGACCCATATAAATGTGACACACAATTCCTGTGAGGGACAAAGGTCAGTGTCACTTTTATCCGAAGCGAATTACAGTAGTGAGTCGCTACTGGGGTCTGATGATTGAAAGGGATGATTGATGATCTGGATGATGATTGAGATGATTGATGATCTGATGATTGAAAGGGATGGTGAATGACCCCGCACCCCTCCTCCTCTCTCCTCCCTCTCCAGAGAAGCTGTCGGCAGAGCGAGTGAAGCTGGTGATGGAGCACATCTGGAGGATGCAGGAGTTCTGTAACAGCATGTCCAAACTGGCCCCTGATTCATACGAGTACGCCTACCTCAAGGCCATCGTCCTCTTCAGCCCTGGTAAGAGTGACGGACGGACGGACGGACGGACGGGGGATGGGGGGGGTTCTGATGACACATGGGCGAATGCAAAAGAGGGTGGGAGGGTGCCAAAGAGTTCGAAATGGACTGAAGAAGGGAAAATTAGTGAGTGGTTTATTTTAGGCGGCAGTGTAGTGTAATGGTTAGGGAGCTGGACTTGTAACGTTAAGGTTGCAGGTTCAATCCCCAGGTGGGGCACTGTCGTTGTACGCTTGAGCAAGGTACTTAACCTGAATTGCTTCAGTAAATATCCAGCTGTATAAATGGATTGTATGTAAAGAAATGTAAAACTGTGTAAGTCGCTCTGGATAAGAGCGTCTGCTAAATGCCTAAAATGTCAATGTAAATGTTTTAGTTTTAAACTCACTGTACATCTTACATTTCTTTAAAGACCGAAGCCTTCTCAGTGTTGCGCCTGGCAGCAGGTGTGCTTTGTGTGTGAACCCCATATGTGGCATTATCGTGTGTGTTCGTTTGTGTACACACTCATTTTTGAGTTGGGTCCTTTTATTTGGATTTCTGAGATAACTGGACACCTTGGTGCTCGGGGTCTGCGGTGGTGGGCAGGGCAGGGCAGGGCGTTCACTTCCTCTCTCCTTCCCACAGATCACCTTGGCATAGACAACACCTTACAGATCGAGAGGTTCCAGGAGAAGGCTTACATGGAGCTGCAGGATTACGTCACCAGGACGTATCCGGAGGACACTTACCGGTGAGACACATTCAAACCCACAAAGCTTTATTGGCACACTGCATTTACATTACATTTTACATTTTTTATCAGACGCTCTTATCCAATTCAGGTTAAGTACCTTGCCCAAGGGTACAACAGCAGTGTCCCACTTGGGAATTGAACCTGCACCCTCTGAGTTACAAGCCCAGCTCCCTAACCATTACACTACACTGTCAGAGAAAACAACGTCCAGATATGACAGGTTCACCGGTGGCTGTTGTGGTGTCTGGACAACTTCTTAACTGCTAGAGTTCTCCAGACACCACGGTAGCCACCTTTTCTTCAGTACGATTAATAATACATGCCATTTAGCAGATGCTTTTATCCAAAGCGACTTACAGTAGTGAATGTATACATTTTTCAGTATATGTGGTCCCAGTGTGAATTGAGCCCACAACCTAAGCGTTGCCAACGCCGTGCTCTACCTACTGAGCCACACAGAACCACGCAGATTAAGCGACATCGACCTTGCCTTCTAAGGTTTGTGAGCGGGCCCATACTACGTCCAGGAAATTCTCCCCACACTGTTACAGAACCACCAGAACCTCTCTTTTGGAGCCCTGTTCTGTTTCCATTTTTCCCGTTTTGTTGCTGTTCACTACCTGTATGTTATTTATTTTATTTTACATTTCCAAATGTCGATAGAGGGATTCAAGTACAAAACACACAGAGTGGTTTGCCAGGCGTCTGGGGGGTGTACGTGTGGTGTGGTGTCGTAACCGGCGGCAGTGTAGTGTAATGGTTAGGGAACTGGGCTTGTAACGTTAAGGTTGCAGGTTCAATCCCCAGGTGGGACACTGCCGTTGTACCCTTGAGCTAAAGGTACTTAACCTGAATTGCTTCAGTGAAATATCCAGCTGTATAAATGGATTGTAAAGAAATGTAAACTGAGGGGGCTGGCGGATGGCGGATGGCCCAGCGGTCTAGTGCACCGCGCTTTGGAGCGGTGTGCGCTGCCCGTCAGAGACGCGGATCGAAACCCGCGTTTCTACCAGACCCGGCCCTGGTCGTCAGCCCGATCGGAGCGGCATTTGGCTGTCCGCCTCCGGGGGAGGGGAGGGAGAGCCGGCACGAGTCCGCCGAGGAGAAGGTTAATGGAGTCCGTGGAAGATCTCCGTCTCGAAAGAAGGCGGGGAAATAGGTCCAGGAATACGAATCTCGTTCCCGGAGGACGGGCGGCGGACTCGTGGGGGTGGGGAATTGAAAATAAATAGAGGGTATAATTGGCTACTAAATTGGGAGAAAAACGGGGGAAAAATCAGAAATAAATGTATAGAAGAAATGTAAACTGTAAGTCGCTCTGGATAAGAGCGTCTGCTAAATGCCTGTAATGTAATGTAATGTAACCGCGTGTCTGTCCTCTGTAACCGCGTGTCTGTCCTCTGTAACCGCGCGTCTGCGTGTCTGTCCTCTGTAACCGCGTGTCTGCGTGTCTGTCCTCTGTAACCGCGCGTCTGCGTGTCTGTCCTCTGTAACCGCGTGTCTGTCCTCTGTAACCGCGTGTCTGCGTGTCTGTCCTCTGTAACCGCGCGTCTGCGTGTCTGTCCTCTGTAACCGCGTGTCTGCGTGTCTGTCCTCTGTAACCGCGTGTCTGCGTGTCTGCGTGTCTGTCCTCTGTAACCGCGCGTCTGCGTGTCTGTCCTCTGTAACCGCGCGTCTGCGTGTCTGTCCTCTGTAACCGCGTGTCTGCGTGTCTGTCCTCTGTAACCGCGTGTCTGCGTGTCTGTCCTCTGTAACCGCGCGTCTGCGTGTCTGTCCTCTGTAACCGCGTGTCTGCGTGTCTGTCCTCTGTAACCGCGTGTCTGCGTGTCTGTCCTCTGTAACCGCGTGTCTGTCCTCTGTAACCGCGCGTCTGCGTGTCTGTCCTCTGTAACCGCGGCGTCTGCGTGTCTGTCCTCTGTAACCGCGCGTCTGCGTGTCTGTCCTCTGTAACCGCGCGTCTGCGTGTCTGTCCTCTGTAACCGCGCGTCTGCGTGTCTGTCCTCTGTAACCGCGCGTCTGCGTGTCTGTCCTCTGTAACCGCGTGTCTGCGTGTCTGTCCTCTGTAACCGCGCGTCTGCGTGTCTGTCCTCTGTAACCGCGCGTCTGCGTGTCTGTCCTCTGTAACCGCGTGTCTGCGTGTCTGTCCGCCAGGTTGTCGAAGCTGCTGCTGCGTCTCCCGGCTCTGAGGCTCATGAGCGCGTCGATCACGGAGGAGCTGTTCTTCACCGGGCTCATCGGGAACGTGCAGATCCACAGCATCATCCCCTACATCCTCAAGATGGAGTCCACCGACTACAGCCAGGCGGTCACCAACCCCATGTAGCGCTCAGCGCCTCTGCTGACCCCAGCGGCCAAAACAAACATCTCCTCTGTCTTCTCCCAACGATGGAAATCTGCAGACTCCAGAAGCAAAGCTATCAACTCTGTCATCTGAACAATGGGATCTGCAGACTCCAAAAAAAAAAAAAAAAAAAAAAAAAAAAAAAGCATTAACAATCAAAACCTGTGTCGTATGAACGGAATCTGCAGATTCCAACGCACAGGTTGCCGCCTTGTTCTTCCCAGGTCCCATTGGAATCTGCAGACTTTCTGACAGGGCTGCCAGGTCAATAATCCGAACGTGTTGCAGGCACAAGGACAGCAGAATCTGCTGACGCCAACAGTCAGATGGTCCGCTCAGACATCTGGATGGAAACTCCAGTCCCCGACGGTCAGATGGCCTCCTTTCTCGTGAAATGTGGGGAGAAGGGTTTTCTGACCACGCACATTGAGGATCCAGTCAAGCCTGGCGCCATCATCAGCTTTGAACTCAATTCCAAGGAGCCTTGGTTTTCTTTGTTTTTAAATTTTTTTTTTTTCCTTTTGATTTTTAATTCCCTCCAAAAAACTGATGGTTTCATTGCTACTTTTGTTCTTTTGTGTGAACAAATGAATCGTGGAAAGTTAACATTTTTCTCCTTTCAATTTGAACAATATCTTCTTCAGATTTATATCCCCATTTCACTCAACACATTGGTAAAAATGATCTGTATCTCAAATGTTGTCATTTCTCCCAATTTGGCACACCCAGTCTCATTATTAGGAACGTCTCATCACTGCATTGTCCTCCTACATCAGCACGGGAGACCGCTCAGACGAGCATAGGACACTCCTCTCCAAAGCGTGTCCTGCCAGCCACCACTTCATGCCTCCCTACGCTCCACTAGCCAGGCTGCGCAGTCATCGCGTCACAGGGCTACATTTCATGCGCAGCTGGTGCAGGTAGACTGCAGGTGCTCAGTCCACCAGAGGGGGCGCTCTCGTGCTATGGGGTGGGGGTAACCCTGCCGACTGAAAGGACAGCCCTGACCTCTTACTGCGACTCATTGACCGACATCTGTCTGTCTAGTTTTGGGATTCCGCCCTAACCAGTGGTGTATTTCCACAACCTTCTGTTGTTTCATGCTGTTCCAGACAGCCCCATGTGTCTCCACAACTTCTGTAGGGATGTGTGTACAGATACGATAGCAGGGAGAGGTCATGATCTTATCTTTTATCATATCCAGTGTCTTATTTAGTCCTCCTGGGGGACACTGCTGACATAATCGTAATACTCCGCTTGGGCTAAGTCCTACAATACAGTACCGTACAATCATTTAGCAGACGCTTTTATCCAAAGCGACTTACAGAAAGTGCATTCAGCTCGAGTAGATGAGCAGCCGCTTGATGCTATAATGTCTAAGCACATATTTCGTCAAGTTACGCCGCATAAACAACGCAAAGTGCTAATTACGAAGGAAATTAACATGTCGAAACAGTGACGTTTGAATAAACATTGTCTATTGAATAAAAATGGTCTATTCCCTGAATCCAGTAGTCTTAACGGTCAAATGCCCTTGTTTAAAGTTCAGCACTCTGAATACTGAACACAAGTGGTATTACGTGTTAAAACCCCCCTCACTTATCCTACATGTAAAATATATTTATTTGATATATCTGGTGGATAAACCTTCATCAAAATATACAACTCAACAATTCAATTAAAATTAACAGCTGGTTTATTAAGTTACAACAGTTAGACAAAGGCAAAATATTCAACCTCCAATCTACAGACTTTGGTTCAACTACCTTAACAAATTATGCTAAATCCTAGACATAAAATTGGCATGCAACAATCACAAAAGAGGTGAAATTGAAGGAAATGATACCAAGCCAAGTTTGTCTCTCTCCAAATGCAAACATGCAGCTGAGGTGTGAGCTGGGATCAGATTTCCGAAGAATGCAGGAATGTGTAAAATTACCCTTCAATTGCTAGACTCCTGTAAAACTGCCAAAAAACGGAGCTCAAGACATCAACAGGTCACACTAAGTGTTTGGAGGGGGGTTGGGGGGGTTGGCTCCCTCCCTCTTTAGCCCTTGCCTGATTCGTTTAAGATTTGAGGGAAAGCCCAGCGCAAGTCAGGTTCAGACCCCTTTTTATATTTTTGTTTTGGGTCACTTACTACCACAAGATATCTTTTCAAGGTACCTGCTGAAAATATCCTCTCGTGATCAGAATCGTGGTGACACCAAACATCGATAGGGCCTGGTGTGGGTTGAGCTGAAATCTGGAAAGACATAATATGCTCAGGCACAGATTATTGCTGCCATGTGACAAGGCCAATCATACCATGTTGACCTCTGCTTACTTATGGCGATCCATCAGTATTTTCTCATGGAAATTTCCAACTCATGGGTAGAACCCTGTGGTGTATGACATAGGCTTGTAAGTTTGGTGTGCTGATCTAATATGGACTGCGCTGGCTGCCAAAGCAACATACCTTAGTGCCCTGGTTTCATTCACAGAGTGATAAACCTGTCAATGATGGCACCATGCTTGTTTATGAGCATTTCAGTTAGGCTGGGCAATATTCTGTTTGCCTGCACAGGGTGACCAAAATTCACCTCCCCGACAAACACTAAGTGCAGCAATTTTTTTAATGATTATTATTTTAATATATATAAATATAAGGATGGGTGGGTTAAGGTCCGAGGTGCAGTCTAGAGAGGTGAGTTTTTAGCCTGCGGCGGAAGATGGGCAGAGATTCAGCTGTCCTGACGTCAATGGGGAGTTAATTCCACCATAGTGGTGCCAGGACAGAGAGGAACCTGGGGTGAAACCTGGGGCCCTGTTTTGTGTGTGTGTGTGTGTGTGTGTGGGGGGTGTATATAAATGTATATAATATCAACTTTAAAAAGACTATTGAGGACCATGGCAAATTGTACGTGCTCCCATGATGTTTGGAACATGTTGATGGAAGAATTGCTCACAAAATGCCAATGAAAGTCAAATGAAAATAAAATGTCTTCGAGAAATATGTCCTGGTCCAAAAAGATGTTGTGTGTACTGAATGTACATAAACAATATGCCTGTATTCATTTAGGTTATCGCCTGCAGTGAAGACTATTTTAGAGCTTACTGTGACGGTTTTTTGACTTCTTCATCAAATCAAGACTACTCCTGCCTGTGATCCAGTTGTTATCAGTAATTTATAGATGCACACACTTCTTGATAACATCCTATATTCTGCAGTTCTTCAGCATCCAATCCTCCATCCTCTCCCCTCTCCCCTCTCCACATAAATGTGGAGTGGCAGGGGGTAGACCTTCTCATGATATATTGATAATAACATGGGCTATAATTGGTTGGTTTAGCTGATTTGAAAATAAATGTGTGTATGTATGGTCATATACCATTGATATATTTGAATTGAATATTTACCTCTTGGATGTACATGGATACTTTTACTGAATAATCAGATACTTTTACTGTTCAATCAACCCAAGTTCACGTCACCCCTCTACTCTCCTCTCCTCTCTGCACTGGCTTCCCATCACAGCACACAGCTCCCCTTACCTCCAGTCACTCATCACACCCTACACCCCAGCCAGACCCCTCCATCACACCCTCCGCTCTGCCCCCTTTGTCACACCCCAGCCAGACCCCTCCGCTCTGCCTCCTCTATCACACCCTACACCCCAGCCAGACCCCTCCGCTCTGCCCCCTTTGTCACACCCTACACCCCAGCCAGACCCCTCCGCTCTGCCTCCTCTATCACACCCTACACCCCAGCCAGACCCCTCCTCTATCACACCCTACACCCCAGCCAGACCCCTCCGCTCTGCCTCCTCTATCACTCCCTACAACCCAGCCAGACCCCTCCGCTCTGCCTCCTCTGGCAAACTGACTGCCCCATCCCTCCGGGTGCCCGGCAGCCGCTCCTCGCGGTCTCGCTTCTTCTCTGTCCTGACCCCTCGCTGGTGGAACGACCTTCCGCAATCGGTCAGGACCGTGGAATCACTTGTGATCTTCCGCAAGAGACTCAAAACCCACCTCTTCAGACTACCACTGAACTCTGTCCATCTAGCCAATTATCATCACCACTGCTGACTTGCGCAACACTTCTTGTTTATATGTATCCCTGCCTTCTCATTTAATAAATAAAAAAAAATAAAAAATACTAACCTTTTCCTTCCCAGTGTTACAGGTATGGTATGCAGCTGCCAACAACGATGTCTATTGCTGTATTACTGCACTGATCTCTTGCGCAAACTATGATTGTTCCTACCATGTATTAATGCACATCTTGTAAGCCGCTCTGGATAAGAGCGTCTGCTAAATGAGTTAAATGTAAATATGAATAGTAATAATCTATATGTACGATCTACAACTAAGAAATTAACAGTGATTGGATTTTTTAAAGACAAACTTTCATGAAGACACAGAAGTGTGGGAGCAAGATCAAGGTGCAATACCTAAATTGAAATAAGCTCTACTTTCAACTCTTCGACCCAGAAATGCATACTAGCTGCAGTTCTGGATTCTGCCCATGTTGCTGCTCCTGAAGTATTCAACATTAAAGCAAGGTCCCCAGTTTAGCAGCTGGATATTTCAGCCTCACTAGGTCAGGCCTTGTGTGGTAATGCCACTGAGTATTAAGAGTAACATTATGCAAGTGGTTTGTGGTACTGAACAAAACCTCATTGGGTTCATTTTAATCCACAATGTAAACCCCCGTGGAGAAGACAAATGTCGAAATAGTTGGCTGATGTTATTCCCCGAGCACTCTGCACAGGCGATCGATGAATATATGATTTAGATTCGTTTGATTTGATCAGGATTGTTTGATCGATCATATGAGACGATACTCGGGTGTACTGATATTAAAATCAACGGCAAACTGCCAAAATTCACTGCGCCCATTCCAGACCGTCCACGCTGTATTCGGCGAGTCCTCGCAAAACACTGCGCAAAATGACACGCATTCGCTCCCTGTACTGCTGTTTTTGCCCGCTGGCGGATGTGACGTGTTGTAGTTTCATGTATGCTGTTTTTGCCCGCTGTCGGATGTGACGTATTGTATTTTCCTGTGCGCCAGCGGATGTGACGTGATGTATTTTCGTGTGTGGTGTTTTTTTCCCCCAAATTCAGTCGGAGGAGGAGGCCGAGTGGAAAATGGCCGACGGCGTGGATCACATCGACATTTACGCGGATGTAGAAGAAGAGTTCACCCAGGTAGCGAACAGTAGCCGTTATACGTGTAGGCCCCTTTTTGCACACTGCATCTCGCGTGCGTGCAAGTGTTGTTTTTGCACGCCCAGGAGCGAATGGGTCGCTTTGCGGACGAGCAGTGAGAAAGTGCTGCAGTGCATGTTCTGTGGTCTGTGTTTGTGTTTAGCAGGAGCGAGAGGCGAGAAAGTGCTGCAGTAGATGTTCTCTGTTTGCGTTCTGTGTTCTGTGTTTGTGTTGAGCAGGAGCGGGACTCGCGGGCAGGTTCTCGCTCGTTGGAAATGCACACTTAGGACTCAGTGAAATATCGCGGTAGAGGAGGGCAGCGGCATTTGTGAAGGCTAGCTAATGCGAAGATCCTTTTGTGTCGTAGTTCGGTACGCTGTTTGTGTAAAAGAGCTCATTGTGTGCGTTGGACCAGTGTGTGTGTGTGTGTGCGCAGGACATTGTTTGTGTTGTGTGCAGGACCAGTGTGCGTCTGTGTGTGTGTGTGTGTGTGTGCGTGCGCACATTGTTTGTGTTGTATGCAGGGGTTCTTACGCGAAGAGGCGGGCAAGGCCTTGCTCGGGCAACCATCGTTTCGTCTTTAGCTCGCTAGCAGGGCGATTTGTGTACGCATAGGCAACCGATTTAAACTAACGATGTCTAGTTAGCCACCTATGCTAGCTAAGCTTTTTGTTTTCCTTCGTTTTAACCCAACATTCCAGGCCATTTAAACGTGTTAATTGTCGCTAACGCGAGTGTAGCTGACCAATGCGACGTTTTGTCTTGCTGTCATTTATTTAGCCAGCTCAAGTTACTGTTGCTAAATCTTGTTGGTCAGCTGACAGGACTGACTTATTATCGGCGTATTTTAATGGGCATAGCGAGAGTATATTTGATAGCTCGATTTAAGTTGGCTAATTTTACTGTTTAATTTGATTGCTACTTTCATCCAGCCCGCTTGTTGAAATATCTTTAACGACGTTAAATTATTGACATTATCTTTCTATAACCATTAGTCTACTAATAGCCGATGGATGTTGTGAACGTTATGTTGGCTAGTTGGAACAAGTCGTGTCGGGTAACCGCACACGCCTGCTAGCCGACGTTATCGGTTACGGTTAATGTTTTGCTCATTCTTTAGGCAACTTGGCTACCGTTAAATTAAAGGTAGTGTTTCTGTAGACCTTACTAATGTTAACATTCTTTGTGCATGCCCGTTTTTTATTGCTTCTAACTAGGGCTGTCAAACTATTAAAATATAGAATCGCGTATTGATGCAGGACGCTCTTGCTATGTTGTGCTCTGCTTATCTTGAGGGAATTAAAATATTCATTGGGGAAAGTTTCGAAGCTTTGAAAGATGTTGTTCAATTGTAACACATTAATATTAAAAGCGTTATGTAAGGCACCTAAGTGGCCAGGTCTAATCCTTCATCCAGCTTTACTTTGGACATGAACGATTTCTGCTCTGTGTGTTTAGTTTGTGGCCCTTAATTTTTGTTTCTCCAAAACAAACCAGGCGGTCAGCCTTTAAATAACTCAAACCATAATTTTGCTCTCATAGTAGAAACGAAAGATTATTACCCATATTGGTCCAGATATATTTTTACTTTTCTTACGTGTTGTACCGTTTGTACAAATGACAAACCTCCATCTTGTAGTGTAGCAATCGGCAAACCTTTCATAAATAGATATATAGAATGGCATTCTTGAATGTTTGTATTGTTTTGTGTTAAATACTCATATAACACATGTTATGTGTTAGCTACCAATTTTTCATAAACCTTTATTTTGCTCATTAACCTGTAAGATGCGGTCTTGCACTGGTATATTTGTCACCCATTCATCTGAATTTAGTTCATGTGTAGAAGACAACCAAAACTGCCAACCACTGTTGTAGAATTGAACCTCTACTTATCCTTTAAATCATGGAGTATAATCCATTGTAAAGGGGAATTGTTTTTGTGTGTGTTTACTAGCCATACTTTCATGGATGTCGTGCACATCCTGATATACTCAGACTAGGCCCCTCTACTGCTGGTAGATTTTTCTAGATTTTTCATAACGTAGTTATGATTAGGGCCACCAGTTTGATACCATCACGTGACCTGCAGGGATTTATAGTTGTATTTCAATCGTTATCCTCAAGTTGCCTCTGCAGGCACTCAATCAGCATCCTAACATGATTCATTATACAATTAGTGGCTAATTGTGACCCTTATGAAAGGTCATATTTATATTGGGCCACGGGCGGCATTACGTATTTCTTTACCTTCATACGGTGATGGTAAAGAAAAGAAGGATAAATATGCATTTTACATTTACATTTTAGGCATTTAGCAGACGCTCTTATCCAGAGCGACTTACAAGATGTGCATTAATACATGGTAAGAACAATCATAGTTAGCGCAAGAGATCAGTGTAGTAATACAGCGATAGATATCGTTGTAGGCAGCTGCGTACCATACCTGTAACACTGGGAAGGAAAAGGTTAGTAAAAAAAAAAAATATATATATTTTGAGTGAAAAATAATACATATACATCACATTGCGAGGGAGGGATTGACATGAAAAATAGCGGGTGTAATTGGCTACCAAATTGGGATAAAATCAGAAATAAATAAAAATGTTAAAAAATATCAGCTAAGGTCTGAGATGAACACAGAGGGGCATCATCTTCAGCAGGTAAAAGGAGTCTTGAGAGGCTGGATATCATTCAAGACCTGACAGAAGTATGTGCCACAGACTGCTGCTTTGCATGATATCCAAACAAAAGAACAGAAGAACTCGTGTTTAATTTGCAGTGCCCACAATTCTGTACTCGCGAGTAGCCTAATATTTGGTAGTTGATAGTTTTTAAATATTGCCCAAACTGGAAAATGTACTACATGGAGAAACTGAGGAATGCAATTACACAGCAAGGTTCCACCCTATCAATACAACTCCGTCCTGAGTCACGCTAAACAAGATGGGTCAGTTGTGACATTCCTGTATCGTACAATTCAAGGTGCGTCCGTTTCTTTTGAGAAAGTTTGAGTAGTTGAGAAGTTTGAGAAACTCGCAACATATTTCAACCCTCTGAAAGCTGTCAGGATTTTTTATTTCTTTATTTATTTCTGATTTTACTCAGTTTTTCTCCCAATTTGGTAGCCAATTACTCCCGCTGTGCTTAGTTCAGTCCCCTCCCTCGTAGTTCGCTGCCGTAGTCCTGTGACCGGCAGTGACAATGGCGAAGCACTGCCTCCTCCGAGACAGCACTCGTCGTGCTGTTGACTGTAATTCCGGTACACCAGAACCACTCCTGTGCGCAGCGAACTGTGTGTGTTGTCTTCCCTCCCCTCTCCCTGGGGTGCACAGCCAATTGCCGCCCCGGTGGCACTCCCGGCCAGAGCCGGCTCTGGCGCGACGGGGAATTGAACCCCGGTCGCCGTGGCCAAAAAGAGCACTATTGACATCTTGTTGGCGGATGACTGAAGTACATGCTAGAAAAACAAGTTGAGGCGGCGGATAGCGTAGCGGTCTAATGCGCCACACTTTGGCTGGTCCGGTGTGGTGTGCGCTGCCTGTCAGGGACGCGGTTCGAAACCCGCGTCTCTACCAGACCGGCCCTGGTCGTCAGCCCCGATCGGAGGCGGCATTTGGCTGTCCGCCTCCGGAGGAGAGGGGAGGGAGAGCCGGCACGAGTCCGTCGAGCAGGAAAAAGGCATCCGTGGTAGAGTTCCGTCTCGGAAGAGGCAGATCTATTGGCCCGGAGAGAGTGTCTCGACCCGGAGGACGGGCGGTGGACTCGTGGGGGAGGGGGAATTGAGATAAATAGAGGGGATAATTGGCAACCAAATTGGGAGAAAAATGTGAAATAAATTAATAAAAAGGAAAAAAAGAAAAACAAGTCAAGACAGAAGAGTCACAGAATGACGGCCCAACTTTTGATACTCTCCAAAACAAGGCCGTTTGCCTTCTGTGATTTTGGGAGTGTTGCTCCTGTTCCATTGATGGTCTAGCAGCGTGTCCAAAATGCACCTGCTCTTAAAGCCTTGCACTCTTTGTCGGCAAGTCTTCAGGAACACCTGTATGTGAACTACGCCCCCTCATTTGTTCACTTTGTGGAAATACTCTGTAGTGTGAAGGTGTGTGGGGGGAGCTCAATACGGTCTTCTGTGTGAGATTAGAGTCGTTGCGTATTAAACCCCCTGTGGGTGGATGGACTGATTCCCAGTCAGGTATGCTACCTGCCCTTGGCTGAGAGGTTTTTCATTCCCATCTGTGCCAACGCGTCTGTGGAGCGCTTTCCGTGCCAAAAGGGATTAATTTGCCTTCGTGTCCGCCGTAGCGTTTTGTGCTCGACGGCGGTTATCATCCGGGTGAGGTTCTCCCTGCACTGTGAACAGGGGCCTGAGAAAGAGAACATAAGAATACATAATGATGAGAGCAGGCCGTTCGGCCCATCTTGGCTCATCATGTCCTAATTTAAAGAGCATCTAGTACTACATCTAGCCTGGACTTGAATAGCCCGAGCGTTTCTGCCTCTACTACCTGACCTGGCAAGCTGTTCCAGGCATTGACAACTCTCTGTGTAAAGAAAAACTTCCTAATATCTGTGCGGAATTTGCCTTTAACTAATTTCCATCTGTGGCCTCTTGTTCTGCTGACCCCACTTATCTTAAAAAATCTTTGGTATTTAACTTTATTAATCCCTTTTAGGAATTTAAAAACCTCAATCAAATCCCCCCTAAGTCTCCGTTTCCTAAGTTTAAATAGATTGTTATCTATTTAGTTAGATCTAGTTATCATCATAACTTTTACCTTTCATACCAGGTTTAGTTGCCCTTCTTTGGACTTTTTCAAGAGCTTCAATATCTTTCTTGTAGTGCGGTGCCCAGAACTGCACACAGTATTCTAAGTGCGGTCTGACAAAGGCATTATATAACATTAATATAACCTCCTTTGATTTATACTCAATACTTTTTGCTATGTATCCCAGCATCCTGAAGCCTGTGATGTTCAGCGTCCCAGAACGTCACGCCGTGCTCTGTTTACATTCACTTACCAAATGCAATTGTGGTGGCAGTGTGGTGTAATGGTTAGGGAACTGGGCCCCACTGGGGGCCACATATACTGAAAATGTATGCATTCACTACTGTAAGTCGCTTTGGATAAAAGCGTCTGCTAAATGGCATATATTATTATTATTATTATATTGTAGCGCAGAGGTTGCTGGTTCAATTCCCAGGTGGGGGCACTGCCGTTGTACCCTTGAGCAAGTTACTTGACCTGAATTGCTTCAGTAAAAAAATATCCAGCTGTTTAAATGGATTGTATGTAAAGAAATGTGAAAAACGAAGTCGTTCTGGATAAGGGCGTCTGCTAAAATGCCTCAAATGTAAACGTAATCCTGGGCATGGGGAACCCTATCTGTTTTTGTGCCCCCAGTCAAACCCGTCTATAAATGTTACGAGCAGGGTTCAGGGGAGGTGGGCCAAATTAAGCTCAGGCTTTGTGGCGTTTGAGCAACGCGTCAGTAAAGAGTTCTGAATTAAGCAGGTCTGTTTAAAGCCCAGGGTTTGTGGCGTTTGAGCAGCGTGTCAGTAAAGAGTTCTGAATTAAGCAGGTCTGTTTAAAGCCTAGGGTTTGTGGCGTTTGAGCAACGCGTCAGTAAAGAGTTCTGAATTAAGCAGGTCTGTTTAAAGCCTAGGGTTTGTGGCGTTTGAGCAACGTGTCAGTAAAGAGTTCTGAATTAAGCAGGTCTGTTTAAAGCCCAGGGTTTGGCCCTGCGAGCTCGAGGACAAGATGGCCGAACAGGGTCATCCAGAGTTTGGCGGAAATTAGCAGCGGTTTGATCTCCCCTTTCCAGGGCGACCTGGCTCACCTGCTCACTCCCCGGCCTTCTCCCCCAGGGGCTGTCCTGAGGCCTGCGGGACTGACGCGCTCAGGGAGATGTGACACCTGGAACCTGGCCGTACCGGGTGTCTGGTGACTGCAGGGGTCCATTGGCGGGGTTAATCTGATCTGTCCTGGGAGAGTCAACGCTGTCACTTTATACTTGAATATCGAGTTTAACTTCCAATCTGCATTCCAGCGCCAGTCCAAAACAAAAACATTATTATAAAAAAACGATGTATTTTTGTATAAAATTGGGTGCCCATAAGCTAACCAAATGGTGACTTTTTGGAGAGAAAAAACGTTTTTTTATATTTTTCTCCCAGTTTTGTGGCCAGTTGTACCCTCTATTGATCCAACTTCAAACCCTTCAAAAACATTTCACGTTTGACATTTTAAGCATTTAGCAGACGCTCTTATCCAGAGCGATTTACAAGATGAAAAAGCTCGCTGCCTGTGGCTATGGGACCGCCCATTACTAATCTGGGCCTGGCGGTGCCGGCTTCTCTCCCCCTCCCTCTGGGGCGGACAGCTAATCGGCGCCCCTGGACGAAACTCCTGGCCAGAGCCGGGCTGGCACCGCCGGGGAATTGAACCCCGGCCGTTGTGGGTAACCTGCACTCCAGGCAAGTGCCTTTACTGGTTGCGCCACCCTGGGGGCCTCGCAATAGACATTTTAACATGTCCTGTTGAGTACCCTATTCTCTGCTTATTTCTTTGAACAATGTTATGCTTATGATGGTGTTTGTCTTCATATTTTGAACTTTGCGCAAATAAATTCTACCAATGGAAAGATTATCTGCTTTGCCAAAGTATGTGGGTATCACTTTAAACTACACAAAAATGAGGCTTTACTTAAGATGTAGATACAATACATAACTTGCTGCATTTAGACCTGAGCCACTAAATGTTCGCTCGCACAAACTAGCATTTCTCTCGTTTTGCAATAAAAGTGAAGTTACTTTTACGGGAAACAATTTCCTCAACAATTTGTGTGCGAACCCCTCCGTGAATCTGAGTGGTACTCAGAACCGTTTCTCGATGTTGGCAGGTCTGTAACACACATAGTCCAATACTGCTCAGACTCATCTACACGTTTTCTCTGAAACTAACTCCATGCAGCCCTAACGCTGAGTAGAGTGATGGATGACCTTCCTGTGGAAGTCAGAACAGCTGAGACCCTGGCCACCTTCAAGCGACGACTGAAGACTCGCCTCTTCAGGGTGCACCTCTCCCCGTAGTCCGGTTTTTGTTAACTTAGACGTAGTTGCTTAGTACTACACGTCTACTTGTTTATGTATTCTGTTAGGCTTAGGCATTATTTTCTGCATTGATTGCTTTATTGCTACCTTTGAATCGTGGCTACAGATTTACCTACAGGGTCCTAGTTTAACTATGTCGTTGCTCCTAGCACCTAGGAACTGTACTTCCCGCTAGGGTGGCTCTCAGCGAAACTGTTCTTGACTACGGTTAACACTTTGTTGTACGTCGCTCTGGATAAGAGCGTCTGCCAAATGCCTGTAATGTAATGAGTGAGCCAGAGATGGGGACACTGGCCTGGAAAAGCAGTCATTTTGTTCCCCAGCACCCGTGTGTATGAGTGACCTATTGATCCAAATGAGAATATTGGCTCTGGTCTGATGGATTAAAAGTTGCCTTGGGTTGTGTGTATCAATTCCGTGAAACCAGCAAGCTGACAATCCTTTTCAAATGGCGTTGTACACCATTGTGTCGTACGGGAGATCAACAATAGAGGATGAAATCATTTCGATGTTTTAATCAAAAACCTTTTGTGGTAATGTGCATATCCCTGCAGCAATTACAGACGATTAATAAAAGGACAAAGCGTGACGTTTGGGACGTGAATAAGGAAGAAAACAGAGGTCAGCCCAGTTGTCAACGTTGGTTTAGAACCAGTGTGGATGTCTAATTCAATTCATTTCAAATTCAAATTCATTCCTCATTAATGAAGGAGACCCGCTTGATCAAACCAGGGTGTTCTTGGCAGCGTTCACTGTTGCCATGTTGCTGTGATGAGAATGTAAACTCATGTCTGATGTGTCTGGTGAAAGTAGCTCAGCCGCAGGCGACACACGGTCCCATCATGCATTGCGGAAGTCCACTCACAAGCCACGAGAGATGCTTGTTCTAGCTGGACAGGAAGGAGCCACAAGAGATGTGGGCGAGCCATATACTTACTCTCACGCCTGTGTCTGTCTGCTGTTACACAGTGAACTTGTCATCAGTCAGGGCTCGACCTATAGCACCCGCCCCCCAGCCCTAGATCCTGCGAGAAGTGTCAGCTGCCCCCATCAACCCTCGCCCCCACGCCTACCCCAGTCCCTGGATCTGGACCCCCTTCATGTGGTTTAGCCCCCCCCCCCCCACTGACTACCTAACTCGGAGGCGCAAAGTCAGCCAGCCCTTCGTCACCTCTAGACTGACCATGACATGGTCTTTTTGGACACACCCTGTGCCGGCCAGAAGAGGATGGGCTCCCCCCATTTTAGTCTGGTTCCTCCCAAGGTTTCTCCCTGTGAAGGGAGTTTTTCCTTGCCACTGTTGCCTTAGGCTTGCTTTTGGGGGGGTCTAGGCCTGGGTTCCCTTTTGTTAAGTGTTTTGTGACAATGCATTTGTGAAAAGTGCTATACAAATACATTGATTCGATTTTGATTTGATAGCCAAGCAGCTCCTGTCCTATGGAAGGTCGGCTACAGTAATTGTTCATTATGGTCGCCATTGCATTCGTATAAATCAGTGGTCTCAATCTCAGTGCCGTGGAGGACCACACGTATGCTAGTTTTTACTCCATCCTCTGCTCTTGGTTAGATTCCATTATTTGCTAAATTATCCTGTTGGCTTGCACATAATGCATATAAAGTGAAATTAGTCATTTTTGTTATCTACGGTATATAATTGTTGCCTGTATTCTGAGCTTTAACTTGAAAAATACACAGAAGTACCTGCATATGGCCGAATGAGTCGTTGAACCAATTAAGAAAGCAATCAATCCCCCCCTCGTAATGTGAGTTCGCTGCTGTAGCCCTGTGACCGGCAGTGACAAAGGCGAAGTATTATCTCGTCCGAGCCAAGCCGTCAACCGTAACTCCGGTACTACAGAGCCACTCCTGTGCGCAGAAAACGTCCTGTCGGAGGTCCTTTTTGTTGCTATTTTGACGTGAATTTGTCATTACCGCCCCCAATACGACCTCGTGTATGCGTTGTGTATTTATCACGTCCTAAGCGTTGTGGATGCGTTGTGTATTTATCACGTCCTAAGCGTTGTGGATGCATTGTGTATTTATCACGTCCTAACCGTTGTGAATGCGTTGTGTATTTGTCACGTCCTAATCGTTGTGAATGCGTTGTGTGTTTATCATGTCCTAATCGTTGTGAATGCATTGTGTATTTGTCACGTCCTAATCGTTGTGAATGCGTTGTGTGTTTATCACATCCTAATCGTTGTGAATGTCTTTGTGTCGCACAGGAAGCCGAGTACAACGTGCACGACCAGATCGACCTGTATGATGATGTCATCTCGCCCTCCGCCAACAACGGCGACGCCCCCGAGGACCGGGACTATCTAGACAACCTCCCCCCGCCCGCGGGCAGCGAGGGGGGCAAGGGCGCCCCGCCCAACGTGGTGTACACCTACACGGGCAAGAGGATCGCTCTGTACATCGGCAATCTCACATGGGTGCGTTCAGAGTCCCGCCGCGACGTCCGGTGGTGCTGGGCGATATATCAATCAATCAGTCTTTATTTTTGTATAGCGCCATTTACAAACAGGTTGTCACACTTGTCAGCGCTTCACAATTGGCATTTTCCAGAGGGAATTCAAAAAAACAGAAAACCATTGGAACCAATGTGGGAGACTGGAAAATTATTCCCTGACCCCTTAAAAGGCGGTCGAGGTGAACTCCTGGAAAATTGTGGGTTACAGAGAAAAACAAAAACAAATAGTCCTT
>JAINUG010000137.1:702500-780000 GCA_029706075.1 Aldrovandia affinis | reverse complement strand
ACTAGCCTTGGGGAATTACTGCTTTAAACCTCTCTGATGAGATTTCTCTAATGAGATTTCCCATGGTAACTCATCTCGCTACGATGTCGCTGTAGCATTGGGACATCATTACAGTGTTACTGGAACATAAGGGTATTGTGTATTGTGGTGAGTTTGTAATAACATGGTTTCAGTGGCTATTGCTGGAGCTTGTGTTGGAGCGTGGGTGGGGATTTGTGTGGGACTGGCGCTTGTTTGAGCGCCTCTCTCCTTCTCTGCCACACTCCTTTCTCAGCTGCAGCACAAACTGTCACGACCAAACGAGTGCTGTTATGAGTGGTTCTATCAGCGTGCGTGTGTGCGTGCGTGCGTGCGTGTGTGTGCGCGCGTGTTAAGTTATTGAGGATTTCAAATCCTGCAGCCCAAGATCAGTTCTTAAACCCTGTTCCTGACCACTTTGTGGCACAGTTCATACTGATCTAGGGTCAGCGGTTTGGGGCACCATGATGTGTGCAATGCCAAACACCTCGAAAACCCCCCCCCCCCACGATTATTTTTCTCAAAAGTTCAGTTGCAGGAAATGATTTATAATCAAGTCTCCTAATTGTGTCATCTTGACTGTTCAAGATGAGAGGCAAACCTGAAAAGCAGGCCATTTGTCTCTAGTCTGCACTTGCCTGCATACATTTTTATACACAAATAACCCTATCGCTGAGCGGCAGAGCCAGGAATTTGATGACGTTCTTCACCCCAGACCGTTATCTCTTTGGTGTGTGGAGATATGTGGTAGGCAAGGTTGAACCTGTCAGACATACACACAGTAGAGTGAAAGTGAGGCTTTATAAAGACTTAATGGGCTTTCATTGGCTATCATGCACTGTCAATGACTCAGTTGTAAGAGCCAATCCTTGCATGTGGTTGTCGAAGCCTCGCTGACCAATCAGCAGCTCTCAGCTTGCATCCTGAAGTGTCCCTTTCAGTTTCTGAGCAGAAACATTTGAAAGATTGTACCTTTTTGTTTGGTGTGAACATGTAATCACATGGGAATGTTTTGTCTGTCTGTCTGTGTCTGTCTGTGTCTGTCTGTGTGTGTCTGTGCGTGTGTGTGTGTTTTGCTCTCTTTTTCAGGAGGCCTTCAAGGACCCCCACGCCCCCTCCAGGCCCGCCCGGCCCCCCAGGCCCCCCCGGGCCCCCTCCCCCAGGACAGGGCCTCCCCCCGCCCCTCTCGGGCCCCCCCAACCGTGGCGACCGCCCCCCTCCCCCTGTCATGTTCCCGGGCCAGTTCGGCCAGCCCCCGATGGGTCCCATCCCTCCCGGCCCCCCTCCCCCTGTCCCGGGCTACGGGCCCCCCCCAGGCCCCCCTCCCCCACAGCAGGGCCCCCCTCCTCCGGGACCCTTCCCCCGACCCCGGGGCCAATCGGGCCCCCTCTCGCACTGGCCCCGCCCCCACACATGCCCGGCCCCCCTCCGGGAGGCCCGCCCCCAGCCCCACACGTAAACCCCGCCTTCTTCCCCCCCCCTGGAAACAACAACATGCCGTCGTCTGACAGCCGTGGGCCCCCCCCCAACGACCCGTACGGACGCCCGCCCCCTTACGACAGAGGGGACTACGGCCCTGCTGGCAGGTAACGTTGCACCCGCCCTCATTCACTCTGACGGGCGGCCAGACTAGCCAATCACTTAACCCCCTTTTTCCTCCTTGTGTGGCTCACCCCCGTCCTTCTGAGCTTTTCTAGTTTCCCCTTTCCCCTCAGCAGTGCTGTGTAGAGCTGACACAAGGCTCGGGAACGCAGTGGGGTTAAACTCTACCTAGCAACAGATGTTTATTTTTTGTGATAATATTATATTGTTGCAGTGATTCCCAGGAGAGATGTGTGATGGTTTGTGTTTGAGAAGAAGTGCAGGATTGAATGCGCTATTGTCAAAACAATGGTGGTTTGGTTAAATGAAATTGGTTTCTTATGTGTTACCGTAATTTTTTTAAACGTATTTCCTGAATGGGTTGTGAAATCAAGTTGGAGGGTAGGCATATTTCAGTCCAGACGCATTTTAGCTGAGGTTCAAATGGAGGACTTGAGTTTCATTTTGGAGGAAAGTAATAATTATAGTGTCTTACAATATGTGGCCCTGCCAGTATTCTCCTGTTTGTGCTGTGTAAAATGTATAAACTTGACCCCAAAGGGCACAGTGGCATTTATAAAGTGACAGGACATTATTGTTTTGGGTGAAAGGTTTTTGTAAAGGGTATTCTTTTTTTTATTTTTGAAAGTTGTGTGGTCCAAGGTTACCTGCAGCACTGTCTAAAGGTGTCTAAAAGGACAGGGAGGGGCAAGGGTGGTGGTGTGAAGCCATTTTGAGTTCATGGTAAACGTGAAACGGCCAGTGTGGCGTTGGTTGAGTGTCTATAAAGCCCGTTGGGTATCTGTAAAGAATGTTAATCTTAGATGTTTCTTCCCACAGTAGCAGAGAGGATAGATGAAGATGAGGGAAGGGGCTTGTTAGTGTTAAAATTAGTCACAGCATCCAGTACAGCATTCAATTACAGCCAAGGCTTTTGGGAAGCCCGAGTTTGGTAAATACCTTCCTAAAGATCACACATTTTAAAAAACATGAACATTAGCTGGACAGTCAGGATTGTTGGCTGTAACGGGTCGTATGTATTTCCATGTGGTCCATAATGCATGTAGTGATGTTTTTCCCCCCTCTCTGAGTATTTGGAGTGGCTCTTCTTAGTAACCCTGAATGTTCCCCTCTGGCTGGTTTCAGTAATCCGCGACCCTCGCTAATCTGCGGGTACGACCTAGGACCCCGTGACCCGTGGATAAATGAGGGTGTGGGCAATCTGAAAAATGGCGACCAGCACTTGCGCGATTCAAGTGATTCAGGGTTAGTAAAATACTGCTGGGAAAAAAAAAAAAGTGCGGGAACGCTTTTTTTATAAAACGCTAAAAAAAATAAACCAAGTGTGTGGCTTTTGAGTGACTTGCTGCTTTGATATGTTTGCATTTGAGATGTTGTTTTTTATTTGAATTGTATTTATTTTTTGCTTTGCTTGTTTGGAAAAAAGGTGCGAACAAATATTGGTTTTGAATGAACTGCTTGTCAGTGGTGGGTAGAGAAACTATGCACTGGGGAAGCTAAGATAGTGTCCACAATATGGCATGTGGAGTCAATTAAACCAGAATACCACATCAGGCATGTTTTTCTTTTTTTCTTTCTTTTTTTGGTGTAGGTTGATATTGCCTCCAACCCCTGACCCTGGATCAGTTGGAAGTTTGTGTGACAGTATGGTTGGGGTTAGGACCAATGTCTAGTCAACTGATCTAGGACTACTGCATTAAAAACAATTCTCTGAACATTCTATTCAACGTGAGCTAGATTATTAGAGCAATCTAAATCCCACCTATATTATTAGCATTGACACTATTCTTGCAATCTAATAATAATAAATGAGGATACTTTTTCTTTTTTTTTTGTATGTCCATTCCGAAGTTCTAATCCAACTTTCTTTGCCAGCGATTTAAGATTCTCACTTTAGTCAGCACCCCAGGCTTCTGTGAGCAGAGTAATATTGAACATGAGCAGTTGGAAAAGTAGGAAAGTATAAAGTAAAGTAATAGGCAGCGTATAAATCCTGCTATTTTAATGTTGAGCCCTTCCAGATTTTAGTTAGCTGTGTTAAAACAGCCATTGATTGCCAATTCTTCTGGGACAGTTGAGCTAAGGAAAACTGAGGTTAGGTTTTGTTCACAGCATTGCCCCAGTCTTATACAAAATACTATATATAATATAAAACTAAATAATGCTATCATGTCCATGCTATAAAATGGAGCCAACCCCATGTGTAGCCATGTCTACAGCTAGGCAGCTAGCTACGCTAATGTGCGTATAGATTGAGATCAAAAGTGTGTCCTTGTATTATAAAAGGACGGGGTGAGGAGTGAAGCATGAGAAACTGGTCTTTCATTAACACTGGATGTGAGACGTAACCAAGCTGCATTCTGCGATCTGTGGAGATCCTGCTGTCGTGATTATTGGTTATTGAAGGAAATGAGCGTCGCTGTACAGTCACTGTAATGTGCGGGTCTTTTCTTGACATACTCCATCTGTGTACCGACTGCGGTCTTGTACCAGCATAGTTCTGATGAGCGCACAGTAGAGTCTTGTGGTCGTTTTTGAAATTTTTATTTTGAGGTTACGTCCGTCCGCCATTTTTAATTTCAGTATATTGATTTAATAGTGGATTTGTAATTGATCAAATGCTTCAGTCAGTTTTTTTAAATGTATTTAAAAAAATACATATTTTATTTTTTTAAACAGACGTCCACAATCGCTGCAGCCCTAAACTGATCCTGGATCAGTGCTTGGGGGCAGTGTCCCCCCCCCCCCCCCAGAGTGTGTTTTTATTTATTTATTTATTTTTTTTCATTGTATCGCTGCCTTCCTCTGCTCTTCCTCTCTACCTCCTCTAGACTCTTTCTCCTCCCTCTCACTCTCTCGTTTGTTGTGCTTCGTGTGGTTGAGCAGCTCTCCCGTGTAGCGCTTGGTGTTCCTGACGGGCCTTCTTCTCCCCCCCCCTCTAGGGAAATGGACGCGGCGCGCACCCCTCTGAGCGAGGCGGAGTTTGAGGAGATCATGAACCGGAACAGGGCCATCTCCAGCAGCGCCATCTCCAGAGCGGTGTCAGACGCCAGCGCCGGTGAGTCCCGCCCACTTCCTGCGTCCACGCGCGCCTAGGAGGAAGTCATGGTGCCCGCGTGGCCAACAGCCATACCACCCTGTACCCTTCTCATGTCACACTGCTGAAGCTCACACTGCCAAGCTGAGCACCCTGTACCCTTCTCATGCCACACTGCTGAAGCTAAGCAGCCATACCACCCTGTACCCTTCTCATGCCACTGCTGAAGCTACCACCCACCCTGTACCCTTCTCATGTCACACTGCTGAAGCTAAGCAGCCATACCACCCTGTACCCTTCTCATGCCACTCTGTACCACCCTGTACCCTTCTCATGTCACACTGCTGAAGCTAAGCAGCCATACCACCCTGTACCCTTCTCATGCCACTCTGTACCACCCTGTACCCTTCTCATGTCACACTGCTGAAGCTAAGCAGCCATACCACCCTGTACCCTTCTCATGCCACTCTGCACCACCCTGTACCCTTCTCATGTCACACTGCTGAAACTAAGCCGGTGTGGGCTTTGTTAGTACTTGGATGGAGGACCTCTTGGGGAAAACTGTTGCTGCTGGAAGAGTAGTTGCTGGGCCAGTAGGGGGCAGTGTTTTGGCTGGCTGTATTGTTGTTTTTCCTGTCCCAGTATGCTGATCCCCCTGGAGGATTTTCTCTCTCGATCGCGGGTACGGGCTGTGACTCGTCTCTCCTGTCCTTTTCCTCAGCGGACTATGGGAGCGCGATCGAGACGCTGGTCACCGCCATCTCCCTGATCAAGCAGTCCAAGGTGTCGGTGGACGACCGCTGCAAAGTGCTGATCAGCTCCCTGCAGGACTGTCTGCACGGCATCGAGTCCAAGTCTTACGGCTCGGCGTCCAGGTAAAGACCCTCTGTGTTCTCTTCAGCTCTTCGGTTCCTCTGGTTTGAGAGAGGTGCGCCTTCACTGAGATGGGCAGGGCTGCACACAAGTGGTACACCAGTACGCATTCGCCCCCTCAAACGTTAATTACGTACCAAGCAAGACGACAAACTTTTGAAACATACGTGACTAAGTTTGATCAGTTCATCACTGGTACGTTAATTAACTTCAGGTAGTTAGTTAGTTAATCAACTTACCAGTGATGGACTGATCAAACTTGAAGTCACGCGTGTTTCAAAAGTTTGTCGTCTTACTTGGTACACAATTAACGTTTTTAACGTAACGACAAACTTTTGAAACATACGCGACTTCAAGTTTGATCAGTCTGTCACTGATACGTTAATTAACTTAGTTAATTAATGACCTTACCAGTGATGGACTGATCAATCTTAAAGTCGCGTATGTTTCAAAAGTTTGTCGTCTTGCTTGGTACGCGATTAACGTTTGAGGACGTGAATGCGTACAGACGTACCACTTATGTGCAGCCCTGGAGACGGCTAATCCAGCGATGAGAGAACGGAGAGCTTATTGGCTCTCTCAACCCGACAAACCTAATCATCCCCCAACTTAATTGGCTGAATAATTCCCTCGCTCTCTGCCTCTGCTGACGTGTGGTGAGCGGTCTGGCACAAAATGTCCGCCGTGCCTCACCCCGGTGGGGCCTACACCTTTGCTGCTATTTTATTGTTTTATTCTAGTGAGTGTGGCCGCAGCCTATCGTCCTGGGGAGCCACCGTAAATTCCTCTCTATAAGCTATACAGAAGGATTGATGCAAGTTTGTTTGAGGGTTTGAGCAAGTGATGTGATGTGACGGAGTGAGTAGGCGTGTGAAGGACTTGTTTTATCTACTCATTCTGTGTTTTATGTAATTCCCTGTTGTAAAGCACTTTGAGCTGCATTTTTTGTATGAAAGGTGCTATATAAATAAAATTGTACTTACTTACTTACTTACCTTGGTGGTGGGGGTTGTTCAGGTGTTCATTACTCTGGATGTGCCCCCCCTCCCCTCCTCTCCTCCCCCCAGTAGACGAGAGCGGTCGAGGGAGCGAGACCACAGCCGCTCCCGGGAGAAGAGCCGGCGGCACAAGTCCCGCAGCCGCGACCGCCACGAGGACTACTACCGTGAGCGCAGCCGCGAGAGGCACCGCGGCGAGAGGGACCGCGAGCGCGAGAGGGACCGCGAGCGCGAGTACCGCCACCGCTAGGGGAAGGTGCGTACGGCACGCCGGCCCCCCATAACCCCATTCGTCCCGCAGGAGCGCGGCTGCACAGGAAGCTGCACCGGTGCATTGTGGGCCGAGCTGGAGGCACGGGGCAGGTAGGTGCAACCTGCAGGGTGAGTAGCTTTCTTTACAGGTGTGTGTGTGTGTGTGTGTGTGTGTGGTGTGTGTGGGTATGTGGGTGGGTGTGAGTGAGTGAGTGTGTGATAGAGAGAGGGAGAGGGTGGGTGGGTGTGGTGTGTGTGTGTGTCCACTGCTGTGTGTTATATAATGACAGTGTCGTGTGTCAGCAGTGCATTTCCTCATTTCAAGTACAACTCTGCTTTGTACGTGTATGCACACACTAATGTACTTCCTGTGCCTCACTTCCTGTTGAGTATTGTGTAAAATGGGATCCCTCATCCCTGGTCCTGGAGAGCCACAGGGTCAGGCTAGTTTCATTTCCTTTCACCTTAAAATTCACAACCAATTCAGACCCAAGAGAACTGGTGAGGTCAGTTACCTGTGTACTCAAATGCTTTATTTGATCAAGTGGTTCTGTGTGGCTCAGTTGGTAGAGCACGGCGCTGACAACGCCTAGGTTGTGGGTTCAATTCCCACTGGGACCACATATGCCGAAAAATGTACGCATTCACTACTGCAAATCGCTTTGGATAAAGGCATCTGCTAAATGGCATATATTCATTTATAATTAAGTGCTGAGTAACGACAACAGCCAGCCGACTATGCAGCCCTCCAGGACTAGGGTTGGGGACTCCTGCTGTAAACCATTGAGTTTGGGTCCCACTCACATTGAAAGAACGTTCTGGCTCATTTTATGACTTTGGAACACAATTTCAAAGAATATTGCATTGTGGACTGTATGTACAGGTGGGAAACTGAGTCTGACACGTTCATATTTGGTACTTTATGACCAGTTTAAAGTTTTGTCCTCTGGTGATGATATTGGTTGTTTGTTTTTCCTGTATGGTCTTCTAACCTACGGTAACTAATCAAACCCGCTCAGTAAACCAGTCTCTTTGTGCTATGCTGTTCTGGCAAACGTCTTTCATGAAACAAAGTGACCAGGGAAATGTAAAGTTAAATCTTGAGGTGCGCACATTTTGATTTGAATGCTTTGTGAAGGCCTCATCTGCCTGCTCACCTATTGAGTCCAGGTGCAGTGTGTTGCGTGTAGCTGTAAGATCATCGTGAACGTGAGAGTTTTTATGTAAGCTTAAACGACACAGCCCGTTAGGGAGCTCATCCTGGAAACTTCTTTTGATTGAACCCAGAGACGCATTCATATGCACGAATCCTCAAAACTCATCCTCAAATTGATTTAATTATTTTGGAAGAAAGAAATTTCCAGGATTGTGTAACTGTCAGAAGATTTGATTTAAATTAAATAGCTGATTGGCTATTCATTTATGTTAATACCATGTACACTGGTTAAACAGCAACATTTTTCAGTCTTGAACCCTAACCTCAAAAGTTATTTTTTCTTTTGTGTGTATGTATTTTTAAAAAGAAAGGTAATTTACAAGCTTGTATAGCCTATCCGTAAGTCACGTGTGTGTGTTTGTGTGTACGTGTGTGTGTGTGTGTGTGTGTGTGCGTGTGTGTGTGCGCGCGCATGTGTTTGAGAGAGAGATTCAGTCAAGATGTGCTTCTTTTGTATGGCCATTTTCAGTTGAAGTGCCCTCTGTCTCTCACAAATTTTCGAATGACAGGCATTTTGGGGGTTAGTATCAATCCAGGAATGTCCTTTTATAAATTGTCAAAGTTTTGTCCAGCTGTTCATTTTTGTATGTTGCTAAAGGATTGTAGCGCTTGGCTTCATACAATTGTCTTATACGCCACTGCAAATGGCCTGCTGAAATAGTGTCAGTTAATCCAATTCAAACCATCTTCATTTCACTACGTTCACGAGTTCTATAACTCAAACATTTAAATGGCTTTACCAAGGCATTTGGTGGTACAGAATGGCTGAAAGTCCATGGTGTGTTTGTACACTTGTTCAGTATGTTATCTGAAGCAGTACTTTGGCAGGGATATTTCACCTGCATTGTTAAAGGTTTTCAGGGATATTTACAGTCACTTTGTGATGACCCTTCCTCCATGATCACAGCAGTCTGATCACAGCGCTTGCGTTTGTTTACTGTGGAGTGAATAGAGGAGAGGGTAATGAAGTCTCTCAAAATGGGGCACCTTGTTCTTCTGCCTGCTTATGGCAAGGATTGAAGAGTCACCACAAACTGCTCTTTGATTCCACATTAGTGCTGTTCTGTTGCCGTCTGAGTGCTGTTTCTCCATTGTGGGGGGGTCATGCAAGAGTACAACACTTTGTACCGTTGAATGAGGCTGTTGTTTTTCCCTGTTTGTTTTTTCAAAACTGGCGTGTTCAAATATGCATGTTCATTCCGTTTGTAATATGTTTCAGCCCCCCCCCTCCCAAATGAAAATTTTAAAATGGGAACATTAATCTGTGGGATTTGGCATAAAGGTATATCGGTCTGGAAGAACATGTATTAAAATCTATGGAATATTAGGCCCTGTTTGTACTGTTGCGCGTATTAAATACAAATTAAATAGAATATTAAATACAAAAGTTTATTTTTTATTTTTTATGTCAACTTTGTAGTGCTAAAGATGGCATTGACGTTGTGCTTCAAGGTCAATGTATCTTCATATTTTCAGTCTGCTATGCCAACATATTTTAATTTTGTAAACGGAGGACAGTGATGAAAACAAAAACAAATAATATTGCCAGTTGAAAGGGTATAGTAATCATTGCAATAAATGCCTTTTCATAAAATAATTTTTGTACTGCGGTATTTGGTTCTGGTTTAATTTCCTTTTTAAAAAAAGAAAGAATTTCTCAATTTAACCCTATAGTTTCTGGATATGTTTGGAATGTAACCTTCATGCATATAAAATCGTTGACAGTTATGGAATTTCTTTTTTTTTTTCTTTTTTTCTTTTTTTTTTTACTTGTGAATTGGTATGAGATATTTGCGTTTCAATCTTAAAATTGACGAAAAACTGCCCACATTGGGCATTTTCACAGTTGCCTCTACTGAAATGTAATATAACTGGTATTTGAAGAAACAAACTTTCCCAAACTAAGACCGTTTCACGCCAGGGTTTAGCTCCCTTCACATTTGGCCATGGTGCCAGTGGAAGGTGAAGTCCAGATTTGAAGGTCATGAGAAGTGAGGGTGTGCTGTTGTTAAAGCTGTGGACTTCATCTCCCATCGTCGCACCGGTGATATAAAACGATTTCCATATTGAACTCACCCTAGGGGGGCCCAGCTAGCCTTAAAAAAACCAACATTGATTGTGCAGCATATAGTGTTTCCCTCTAGTGGGTGGAGGACTATGGTAATCTTGGGATAATTCACTATTTGATATGATCAAAAATAAATATATATACATAAAAATCTAAAAGAAACCTGTCATAAACCCCTCAAAATATATGGGTATCGTATGAGCATGGTATTAAGACACTAGGAACACGCACTGGGGTCAGGAAATTGGAGATGAATGAGTTTGTTTGACTGTCAAAAAGAGGGTGTTGTACACGCGTGTAGTTTCCCGTTTGTGAATGGAAGAAAGACTCATGAGTGTGCTGCCATTTGTACTTCCCTTCTGCCCTGTCTCCACAGCCGAGCCAGTGTGCATTTAATGTCAGTCTTGAGTGTTAACGCATCTTTTAACGTTTCGTTTTGGCCTTCCAGGTGTGTTTTGCGCTGTGAAGAAATCACTAGCCCCTTTTCCAGTTTGTTCTGTAGGTCTCTGCGATGTGCGCAGGCATCGAGAAAGCGGTGCTGAGCAAACCCTGTTTTGATTCCAAGTTAACTTTCTCCCTCTATAGTAGCTAATGCCTGCGTTATCAGTGGCGTCTGCCGACACTGCGGCCTTGATGTCCAGTGAACCTTTTAACGCGACCACCTGTTAAAGGGGAGTGCCTGTTAAAGGGGAGTACCACCTGAGAATCAAAAGAACGGATGAGTGCCGTCTTACCTTAAGAACCGCTGGTGTCGTCCATTTTGTCTGACGAATACCACACCTGTCGTTTTCCCTGCCTGTGTCACTTTGAAACACTGCCCCTTTATTACAAAGCAGTTGAGTGACTTTGACTGAATACCCGAAGCTATGAAAATAAACGCAAGTGGGGGGGGGGGGGGGGTTATTAAATTGAGCTGAGTCAGAGGCGGAGCCAGAGCCTGGGGGTTCAGACTGCGGTTACCGGTCTTGTGTTTCGAGATGCACATGCAGTTTGAAATGTTAGCGGTGTAAATATGCCAGTCTCGTATTACATTGTTGTGAAGTTGCCTTGAGCCTCAATACTTTTGAAATGCTGGTAACAGCGGCACGTGTGATATAGCAAACGATGACTCGGGCGAAAGGAAGGCTGTGTTCCTCCCTCTTTAATTTTTGGGTGGAATTCTTCCTCTGTTCATCCTGGCATTATTCCCAGTAAACCCTTCGGCGTTATTCAATTCTGTTTGGCCACTGGGTAAGCATGAATTCATGACTTTGAAAATTACATTTCGGTTATACGATCTGCATCCAGTACCCAGCAGTGTTGGCAGACGGATAAAGGGTATTTTATTAGAAGAGGCGAGAATCTTAATACTGTTTCCTTTGGCGCACAGGTAGTCTTGAATCTGAACTGGTCTGAATTTTCCCAGCTTTAGTTTTCCTCCCCCCCCTTACCGTGTAATGACTCTTCTAGCCGTCAGTTTTACCATTCAGCTCCCAGTTCGTTTGCAGATGGAACCTGGAGCAAATTGTGACATTGTGGAAGTAGCAAAACGCAAAAGCGAACTACCGTTGAACATGAAGCAAATTTATTTGGTCTTTTTTTCAGACCTTTTTTGTCTTTAGGTGTAAAGCCTGTGGGCTGTTTGTGGGGTGATTAAGGCTTATGTTGGGAAATGAAAGACCCAGTTAAGAGTTAAGATGGTGGGATGAGCGTTTCCATGTGCAGGTACATCTTAAGCACACTGATAGTTGGGGGGGGGTTGAATACAAAAATGTTCTTGTCAGCTTAAAGACACGACTGCATTGTTGTTGTTTGGTCATCGCCCTTGGTAATGTTGATGTAAATGTGTTTAAATTGAAAGCCTTTGAGATAATGTGCCAATGTGCTACTGTACTGTCTGTGTGTGCATGCAGCTTTTTCTCTGATCTTCCTCCCCCACTGGATTTAGACCGTGCTCTCTCTGTCTGTCTGTGTGTGTGTGTGTGTGTGCGTGTGTGTGTGTGTGTGTGTGTGTGTGTGTGTGTGTGTGTGTTTCATCTGCTCTTACTGGCACCACTGCCGTCCCTTCCCCCTAACCCTGCCCCGCATCCCTGTCCTCTGTTCCTCCTGCGTCCTGCTGTCTCCCCTCCTGCGTTAGGTCAGCCCCCCCCCCCTTAATCTAGCGCTTTTGTGGACGAGGGAAATTGATTTTGCGCCGTTGTCTGGCTGAGCACAGGAACTTTAATGCCATCATAAAACATAAAAAGGGCTTGCAAATGTTTCTCTTTTTATTTGCTTTTTTTTTTTTTTTGCTAGCATCTTAGGCTTTGATTTGTTATTATGAACATCGAATGCCTGCTCCATGCTGACTATGTAACATACAGCATGCTGGTTGCTAAGGACGTTTGCTTTCCCCTTTTGATTAAGCACTTGAATAAATGTAGATTTATTCCATTCTTGTGGTGGGTGATGGATATATCCCGATTTGGCTTGGAATGTAGCGATTAGCCCCCTGCTTTGCTGTCCCCTCTCTGTTTCTGCAGTGCTCCAATTGTGTCAACAGCATCAAAAATGGCTCCGTTGTTAAGCATTTTATTTGGCACTGTCATCGGCCGAAACGGCCAGCTATTGGGCAGGAACTCTGTGGTCTTGACTGAGTTATATTTTGCACGTGTGAGAGTGCCCGCAGTTTAGGGATTGGACATTGTGGGTTACATTTTTGAAAGCCCAGTTTGAATTCTTATCATTCAATGCAAGGGATGTTATGCATGTTTTCACTACAATGCCTCTATGTGCAGAAGGAAGGGAAGCCATGCGGAGGGACAGATTTGATACGAAGGGAAATGTTAATGCTTGTTGACTTATGACCTCTGCAATCTCCATACACACAATTGCACTCCTGTAAGGTTGGCAACATTTGTGGAGCAAAGACAACCCCATACAGAGGTTATCTGCTGAATGTTTTGCAAGTTTGCATGTTTTACCTAATTAAACTTGCAAAAAACAAAAAACAAAAAACAAAAAACGTTAATGGGGCACGTTTTAACCTGTTAGCAAATCTCATAGATTGGGGTGAAGACCAAATCTGAATATGGTCTCCCTAAGTGTGTTTGATGGGAAGTGAAATTCCATGTATTTTCAATTCTGATAATCACTGAGCATCCAAGTTTTTGTAGCGTTTGTCCGTACCACACGACCCACCATGTTTGATTTAAAAATAAAAACAAAAAAAGAGAGTTTTTGTTAGGCGTTGTTTGTTTTTAAATTTGTTATAATTTTATAAATAGTTTTATTTTTTATTTGTTTTCATTTCACTTTATTTTTGTAAACTACAAACGCGCTTGCATGTTCCATGTCTCCTCTCTTCCTCCTCCTCCTGTGTGTAGTTAGAGAGCAAAAAAACAAACTAAAAAACAAATGTGTACATTTCTGGGCTGCACAAACCAAACTCCACCCTTCGTTTTGACACATTTCAGCTGACAGAAGAGGAACCGGGACAGCAAGTCACACCGGGCCTCTTCAGGGACGGAGCAGCTTCACCCACCCACCCATCTGTCTGTCTGTCTGTCTACGTACGGAAGGACTGGCTAGTGGTCTGCACCTCTGTGTAAGGCCCAACAGCAGTAGAGTAAAGCAAAACCTGCAGTCATGGTAACGATCACCAGCTTTGTTTTTTTATTTTTCTTGTTTTTGTTTTTTTTAAGTTGCTTACAAAGTTTTATTTGATATTAAAAAAAAAAAAAAAAAAAAAGAACAACCTGTGTGATTTAAAAGTTACTGCTTTGCAAAAAAAAAAAAACAATAATAGCCTGTCCTACGCAAAGTACATACAAGACGTTTGTGACAGCTCATAATGTATAAACTGTCATTTAGGAATGTTGTTTTTATAGGGTTTTTGTTTGTTTTCGTTTTTTTTTTTTCTTCTTTTTCTTGACTTTGTTGCAGTGTTCTCCCTTTGTTTGGATAATGTCTGTAAATGTCACGACTTTGACTATTATTAAATATAGATTTAGTGTTGTAATAAAGCGTTTACTGGGGCTGATGCTTGTTCATATGCTGCACAATTTCTCTCATGCATTCCTCGACTCGCCAGTCCTGTTCATTTATATTAAATGTGTATGTGTTCCACAGATTCTTTCATATTGAATTATACCAAATTCTGTAGTGGTCTCGCCTGTGGTAATGGGAGTGGTTATGGTCTGTGTGCAGGGCGCCAGATACCAGTGGCATCTCCTCTTTACAGCGCTGGCCAAATCATTTCATCTGCTTGGTTCTGGAAATATATGCATTAATACTGATTGTTTATAACACTGGTTTCCTAAAAACGTGTTTGTCACGCAGCAGGAGTGATGGTGAATCTTTGTGTATACACACCAGTCCTGTGAATTTGCTGAAACGTTTGACCTTACATTGGTTCATTTAACACCCAAATGTATTTGTTGCAAACATTGTTGTGATAATGTTCTGTCTAAATGTTTTTGTTTTTTTCTGGGTTTCACTTTTAACATGAGTGCTGAAGTCTCGCTGTGGTGTTTATAGTTTCGGGGAAACCGTGCCTCTTGGACACAGACCATATTAACCAAGAGCAGCTTGTGTGAAGGGAAATGCCTTTTGTACACGTTATTAAGGCAAGGTGGTAAGTTCTTGGACAGTTCTCATTTTAGGCTCATTTTAAATGCAGTCACGCATTTAACAAGCTTCGATTTTGGTAGATTTCTAAAGTGTGCTTGGTACTAGCAGAATTTTCTATTGAAGTGAGTCTCTGAACATCAAGGAACTTGTTTGTAATGGTCTTAACCACTTGATTGATTGAAATTACTCAGCAAAACAAAATTTTGGCACTGTTGAATTCTTGCTGTAATATTGTGATATTATAGGGCAGTGGCTAGTCCAGTAGATTTACTGAAAATGTAAAAAAAAAAGAAAGAAAAAAAATTGGGAAACTTTTCCCAATTAAGCATGGCATTAAATTATGGCAACTGCTTTTGGACATTTTGAACATTTTATGATGAATACCAAAAGTTGGTGTTTTGATTTTAAGGCTTCCATTTGTGAATTATATATTTTTTCCCTTGATTGTGTTTCATATTCAACTATTCACTAACAAATGGTAACTACATTTGCCTCACGGCAGAAATGAATCGTACGTTTAAGACAATTATTCGATCTCAGGAAGAGTAATGAAGGCCTCCCAGGTGGTCTAGCGGTTACAACGTTTGACGCTGGCCACTGCAACCGGGGTTTGATTCCACCGGCCGCACCAGAGTCAGCTCTGGCCGGGAGTGCCACTAGGGGCGGAAATTGGCTGTCAGCTCCAGGGAGGGGGGAGGGAAGCCGACATGAGTTTGCTGTGTATAGGAGTGGCTCTGGAGAGTACCGGAGTTACGGTCGATGGCTTGGCGTCTGCCGTCTCAGAGGAGACGGTTCTTCGCCTTTGTCACTACCGGTCACAGGGCTATGGCAGCGAACTCACAATTCGAGGGGGATTGACATTAAAAAAAGTGTGTAATTGGCTGCTAAATTGGGAGAAAATGGGAGAAAATCTGACAACAAAATTTAAAAAAATGAATGTCATGTAACAACCGATAACAACTAATGTGATTTTTATTGGAGGGGGAGGGGGGGGGATTAGAAATTGGCTGTGAAACAAAGTCTAGTTAGAGGCCAGCTTCTCCAACTGGATGTATCGGGCTCAAAGGCTGCACATGTTGGGAACCATTATACGATGCAGCTCCAAGCGTTCCACAGTCACTCCAGTGTCCATAGCCCAGCCCAGTGGTCGTCAGAGGGATGCTTTTGCCCTGGGGCTTTGAGAGTTATAAATTGCGCCATCTTGTTCCCAATTGGTGTGCTTCGTTAACAGGACCCCCAAAATTCAGGTCATGGGGGCATGTCTGTCTCTTAATGTCCTCGAAATTATCTTGATTGATTGAAGAAGGGCGGGGGAAAAATCCTTTGATTTGAAAAAAAAAGTTTTAATTGATTACTGTGCATCATGCCTTAGGCTAAATTTGTAAATGGCATTAAGCAGTTGAAGCATTTTAATAGTTCAACCAAATGTCCGTAATAGACCTCGATCTTGTACATATGGACTACAAAACTGACTCAATCTACTTTTTTTGGTTCCATTTAGCTTGTACATGCAAAGAACTACAAAAAATAAGTTGCTTGTCTCTAGGTTTGTCATGGCTGATTATTTTATTTTTTATTTTTATTTTTTTTAAAAGGTTGTCCGGTGTCCAAAGTTCGTACTTGGCACAGTTTGCTGTCTCCTACCGTTGTAACTTGTACAGGAGTGGGCACATTTTTTAAACGATGCACTGTCCTGTTCTGTGTCCTCAATAAACTAGATTTTGCTAACTTTGAAAGCACAGTAAGTCTTTATGAAAACAATGCCGCCTCATCTTCCCAATCTGACAGCGCCACCTCCACCCAGAATGTAAATACAATGGAAATTATATTTTAATTTATGGATGTGGCCAAAGGTTAACAGCATTTACTCGCCTGTGTGTTAAACATCTGTAGAGGATTACACATGTGATAGGAGTTTCTTGTGAACGTGTCGATTGAGCCGCACTTGAACAAATGTTCCCGTTGGATGTTTGAAGATCTTCCTGGTGAGTTGGGGGCCTTGGGAGTTGTAAAAAGCGGTCATTCACTTTTGAGTTAAAAAGCACAAAGGGGTTGTTTCTTCTGTTTGAATATGAAGCCCCAGCAAACTGGTTGGATTTTCCGAGCCTTTATAAATGTCTTGGGGGGTTTAGGGGGTTTTCCAAAATGCTTAACAAATACAGGAAATTAGGTCATTAAAACAAAGCTTTAATGAGATGCATGTGTAAGTGATTGTACGGAGTTTTTAGTTTCTGAGAACAGCCTGGGTAGCAGCTCGCCATGACACTTGAAGCTTGTTTTCCCCCCTGCCTCACATGTTTCTTTCATCAGCTATTGCAAACCCGACGAGCTCCATCACAAGGTAAGTGACAGTTCCTCCACATCCAGAAGACAGCGTTTCGTTGACTCCAAACTCTTTGGCCGCCCTTCTGTGGATGTCTCAGCCTTCCATGTTTCCCCACAGGTAACGTGTGGTAGAAGAGCTCTTGCCAAACCGTACTTCCACAAAACCTTGTGACCTCCACAGATCTTTGCAGCCTCAGCCCAGTTATGACTTATAGTATTGTTTAGATTATTTTTTTTTTTTTTTTTTTTTTCAGCATAGTTTCACAGTCACAACTATGTATTCCGTTCAAACGGGGAAACAATATTTTTGAGGATTCTGACTTTTATGTTTACCATAGCTTATCCAAATTACAAATGTCTGTCCTCTCTGTATCTGCAGTTGTAAACACATCCTAATATTCCAAGATGGAGGATGCGACTTGTGCTGTGAAGCTTGGTAATTGTTTATCTTGTTTATGGACAACAGAATCCAATAAGACCACCAGAGTTCAGATATCCTGTGGCATAAGATAAACCTTGTTATTGGCACATAGTATGCTGGTTAGCAGGAGATCTACCAGTTTGCAGGAAGACATTCCCACCCAATAAATCCACTTTACTGTCCTTGCATTGCTGTGACCCCCCCACCACACACAAATACCAATAAAAGAACCAACAAATAATTTGTGTATGGTATTTATTTTGTGTGTACATGTACATTAAAAACCAGTTTGTAAGCATTACATTATTAATCGTTTTATGTTTGATATTCACAAAGAGCTGGTTGAAATGTAATGTGTATGTAAAAGCCGCTGTTTCGCATATAATCATAATCCTCGTGTGAGGAAGACGTTCGAGCAGTGTTGGTGAAAGTATCGTTTCTCTGGTGTGATTTACCAGACGTATTCCAGCGTCCGTCCCTGGATTATGACGGAGTTGTGTGCGTCTCTAATACAAATTACAAATTAAGAGCCTTTATTTAGCTAGACCATTTGTCTAATCCATGAATCTATTTAGACAAGTGGTAATTCCAGCTATTCTCTCGTTTCCCACATTGCACCCAGGATAACGCATTTATTTACTGGATGTTACTCTGCTAATAAAAAGGTCCGGCATCGTTCATTCAAAACGTTGACCCTATCCGTGTGTTTTCAGGCTATTCGACAGCGCATGATTTTCGAGTGAAATTTAACCAAAATTATTCTGGGCATTTTGTATATTAAAGCGCTTAATGAGAAAAGTTCTCGTAGGTTGCACGCGCTGTTTTTGCTACTAAGCTTGATGAAATGAGTTAATTTCAGAGTGGCGTTTATATGCCGAGTTTGATGGAAGCACTTCTAGCAGTGAAACCTGCGCCAGTGTTTTTCTGGAGAATTGAATCGAATTCGGTCGCAATAAAGCGACGTTTTGACATAAAACATCGGGTTGGACTTATTCCTGACTACAAACCATCATATTCGTTGACAGGTGTAAGTTCACCATGGCAGGTCACCCTATCAGTTGTGTGTCGTATGGGGCTAATTGTAGACGAAAGCAACTCGTTGAGAAAGCCCCCGCAATTTTTGTACTCATTTGAAATTGTATTGGGTTCCCTAGCGGCGATTGTAGTGTAGCTACATGTGTATTTAGTTGGCCTCGGGACTATAGAGGATGTGCGGTTAAACTGGTTTTATCTGCATGATGCCTCAGGTGTTTAACCGTTTACTTAAAATAACTTGCCGTTTGGTATTATAACAGTAGCCTACTGGCTGTTTCGGAAAAAATATTTGAATTCGTGCCATCTGGCAACCCAGCACAATAGCTTGCTTAGCCTATATACAAATGTACTGGTCCTTTGTCTAATTGTAAGAGAGCGTTCCTGGTCAAACGCCGCCAGAGGATAATTGGATGCCATTATTCCCCCCTTACCTACAATACATTTTACAAGGACACATTTCTAAATTGATATTGATTTTGGAGGCAGTGTGCTTATAGCCTTTTCCTATAATTATTACGTTTCACGCGGCAATCGATCGTTTACCTATGCTATTTAGTAGCGCGACAATGAGTATTGTTACTTTATCCTTATAGAACATATAGGCTATGTTGGAACTTAAACCATTGCATGTTCTACCTTTGAAATATATATATATTTATTTGGAATTGAAAGCAAGGAAGTTGATGAGCGTGGACGTGTTTCAAATCCATTACAGAGAACAAATTGCTATCTTTATTTGTGCGATGACTGCATTTTAACCCCAATTCCTGCGCGCGGGTCTGCACAACATGTCAACAGAAGAACGCTTCTCCACATAAAGGCTTAAACGTCATAATCAAACGTGCACAAAGACTACAGTGACGTAAAACAATGTCACACTATTAATCGAACGGCGAGGGGTTGCTAAAGTCTTCGGCGAAAAGTCACGGTTGCTGTCAAGTAGGCTACGAAGCTCTCTGTAGGATGCGGAATGGAACTGCGACTCCCAAAGATTAGCACGATAGTGCTGAGGGATGGCACCTCCATGCCCTTTCAGCTAACGAGAAGGCGAATTTCCACAGATAAGCTTCCCGTGCCAACTGGCGCCCGGCTGACCCTATCACGAGCCAAGCTTGGGGATGGTGTAAGTAAAACGCCGCGTTTCATTGAGTGGTGTAACAGCATCGCCCTTATCGTGGTCACGTGAATTCCCTGGACCAGTAGATCCAAAATTATAATCAAAGGTCCACTAATTTATTTTCAAAATAGCCTACTGACAAAGTAGAACATTAACGGAATTTGTTTGCACTTAAATATAATTTCAGAAACGGGCCATAACCATTTTTATTCTTTCTTTTCATGGACTTGTTATGTTGGATTATGGTCTGAAAATCAGACGCGTTGAAAATTACCCATAGAATCAAACTCAACAAGCGGTAGCCTAATTGCAAAAACATCTCGTTCTGAAACGGACTTTTCAGAAAATTCTCCCTCAAATCAAAATAGATATATTTTTGATCAATGGACGTAATTTGTCATTCCAGATCAGATTTTCCTCAGATTTGTTTGACGGTAACCGTGTGCGAGTGCGGGCGGTGGCTTAACATTAACGTTACTTTCTGTCCCTCAGCTGTACAAGCCGACCACTGACTTCCTGCGCACAGGCCCGTGCATGCGCACACCACTGCCCCAGTACAACAGCCTGCATGACCCCCACCTCCGCCACTACTTCCACCAGAGGGACAGGCATCACAGGCTCAGAGAAGGAAACTTCATTACAGATGACAACGAGGTACATGGTTTGGGTGTGAGGGATAATGATTGGGTTCTGTCACAGTTTGCTGACCTCTTTCACCCTCTCCTGATGGTGAAACATCTTATCCAGAGCGACTTGCACACTTTATATTTATTTACATACAATAACATTTATACAGCTGGATATCGACTGAAGCAATTCGGGTTAAGTACCTTTAGCTCAAGGGTAAACCTCCAGCAACCTTTGCATTACAAAGACCAGTTCCCCCCTAACCCTTACACTACATACTACACCACTAAACTACATTACTATACTAAACTTATTTCATATTTGTTGCCAGGTGATATGCTCTTTGAAGGACTACAACTCCTATGAGGAGTACCTGAAAAACCTCAAGATGGTGGCAGACCAGACTTATGATGACAAGCAGGTGAGCTCCACCAATCATGACTGGGTAGATCACTCACACGAATCAGCTGTGGACTTCATTGCACTGCAATACGTCTGAAGTCTAATTAGCAGGGCTAGTTGAATTCCAGGTCTTGAGGGCCATAGTATTTGCTCCAACCACACACTTACACCACCTGATTTCAGGAATTAGTTTACCTCCTTGGTGAAATCAGGTGGCGTAGTGCGTGGTTGGAGCAAATACCTGCAGACACTGCAGTTTGTCTCAGTAGGTAGAGCATGGTTCTGTGTGGCTCAGTAGGTAGAGCGTGGTTCTGTGTGTCTCAGTAGCTAGAGCGTGGTTCTGTGTGGCTCAGTAGGTAGAGCGTGGTTCTGTGTGGCTCAGTAGGTAGAGCGTGGTTCTGTGTGTCTCAGTAGGTAGAGCGTGGTTCTGTGTGGCTCAGTAGGTAGAGAGTGGTTCTGTGTGGCTCAGTAGGTAGAGCGTGGTTCTGTGTGGCTCAGTAGGTAGAGCGTGGTTCTGTGTGTCTCAGTAGGTAGAGCATGGTTCTGTGTGGCTCAGTAGGTAGAGTGTGGTTCTGTGTGGCTCAGTAGGTAGAGCGTGGTTCTGTGTGGCTCAGTAGGTAGAGCGTGGTTCTGTGTGGCTCAGTAGGTAGAGCGTGGTTCTGTGTGGCTCAGTAGGTAGAGCGTGGTTCTGTGTGGCTCAGTAGGTAGAGCATGGTTCTGTGTGGCTCAGTAGGTAGAGCATGGTTCTGTGTGTCTCAGTAGGTAGAGCGTGGTTCTGTGTGGCTCAGTAGGTAGACCGTGGCGTTGGTAACACTTAGGTTGTGGGTTCAACTCCCACTAGAACCACATATTCAGAAAAATGTATGCATTCACTACTGTAAGTCGCTTTGGATAAAAGTGTCTGCTAAATGGCATATATTATATTATTCATATAGTTAAGTTTTCCCACCTGTAACGTTACAGAGGGCTAAGATGGAGAAAGTAATGGCGCTTCAGCAAAAAGGCCGCTTTCCCAAGGATGTGAGCCTGGCTGAAGTGATCGACATGATCCTGGAGGAAGATTCGAAGAACCTGCGACATGCACTGCAGAGCGAGGCAGCCGGGTAAGAGGCCCAGCCTGCACTGTGCAGCGTCTCTCTTTACGACGCACCGCTGCAACGACGTGCCATTCTTACTGAATGTCCCCACAACCCCAGCTTTGCATTTCAGTGCGTGCGACGATAAAAGTAATACAAATATAATATAATACATAATAATCTAAATCATCTTTCTATTTTTCTAATGAAGTAGGCAGAAACCATCAGAGGTGGAGGACGATCAGAAACGGTTTGAGGAGGATTTATTCACAGAACTGGTAAGAATTTAATTTACGTCCTTCTTTTCATTAATTAAACCAGTAAATATGATTAGGGGCAATTTAATATGCTTTTTTAGATTAAAATGACACGAGCACAAATATGTTGGGGGGGGTTATTCTCAGAAAGGGTCCCTTGCATTGTGCTGGGAATAAAGTTGTGCGCTCGTATTTCCCCAGGACCTGCTGAGCTGGAAAGCTGAGGATCGCTCTCGACTCATGTTGTACGAAAAGCAGTACAGGCACCAGCAGAACCGGGAGAGGTTCCTGAAGGAGGTCCAGCTACAGAAGGACAGATCGGTATTCTAATAATGCCAACAGACCTCTCAGCAAAATTAGCGAAAACCTGGAACCCCTTTCCGAGCAAAACAGTCATCATTCAGAGCTCTAATTAGCTAACGTTCTCTAATCTTACGACAACGTAAAGAATGAACAACAGTCTAATACTCTCGCCAGTGTGCCGCTACGTGCAGTTTGTGTTGCGGCAGATCCACTCATAGGCGCGCGCGTGCCTCTTTCAGAAACAGGCGATGGTGGAGAGGAAATGCTCTAACAATCAGAGGAAGTTGCAGGAAAAGATAGTCGAGGCCGAGAGTAGAAAGTGGGACACGCAAGGCCAGGATGAGAACGTTTCGCTGCCGTCAGTATCCGGGGAGTCTCAGGGCCCACCGCTGAAGAGGCAGAGCGTGGAGAGGCCAGTCCTGCGGTCTGGCCCGGCGACAGTGTACGGGGTCACCTGCCAGGTGAGAGGAAACAGCCTTTTCACAGTGTGTCGTTGTGTGTCATGGGTTTAATACGTGACCTGTGTAAGGACTATAGGGTACAGTGCCCAATATGCAGCGTGTCCACAAGACACACGGCCCTCTTCACCGCAGTATACCGATTGAATTTAACATTAGACGCCACGCGCAATGCATTTAACATTAGACGCCACGCGCAATGCACTTGACATTTCGCCTTCACATTGTTTCCTGACACAATGTGATGGCATGGCAGTGCACCTGCTAGCCTGCCGTGCCTCTTGTTTTCCTGTATCGTGTCCATCACGAAAATACTTCTTTTTTTTAAACAACAACAATGACATTCCATTGAAAAGAAGCGCGATGATGTCGCTTGTTGTAGATAGATAGATTATTTATTGTCCTTTTCAGGAAATGTGTTGCCACAGTCTGTACAAAAAAGCCTCACATAAATTACATAAATACAAATATACACACCACTATTACATATCCATACATTAAATATGCGCCCACATGGGTACATCCACATTTTTACCAACATACACAGTCATATTCATCTATACATGATTTTTACCGAGGTATTTTGTTCAATGATGCTATGGCAGAGGGGACAAAACTCCTGCCAAAGCGTGCCCGTTTCCAGGCAAGGGTTCTGTATCTGCGACCTGATGGAAGTAGTGTGAAGAATGGGTTGAGGGGGTGGCTGGGGTCATGTGCAATGGTACGTGCTCTGCGTGTAATGGACGCTGCGTTTAATAATAGACGCGGATATGTCTTGTCGCAGATCTTAATCTCTCCGCCCTTCGCGTCCCCTCCCTCCTCAGAAGCTGCCTACGATACAGTGGAAAGGTGCAAAAAGTCAGAGGAAGGCTGCGGACAAGGTCCAGATCTCTCAGGAAAGTGTGATAGAGAAATGGAAAGCCCAAGTCCAGAACAAGAGCGTTGGGGACCCATCGCTGAGACCACGCACGGACCGGCGGGCTCTGAGGTCCGGCCCGGCGGGAGTGTGCGGGGTGTGCGATGCCCCCGAGGTCGATGCCCCCGAAGCTTCATAACTTTAATAGACGCGGATATGTCTTGTCGCAGATCCAACCATGGCACTGTCCATTCGCAGAAACTGCCTGCAATGGAGTAGAAATGTGGCGACCGATTAGAAGATGCTCTCTGGAGGCTAAAGTTCACCAAACCTGCGTGGGGAGGGGGGGAACCAATGACCTTTACATTTGGGGTGGGGGTGGGGGGTAATCATTGTAAAGGGTGTGGGAAGTAAATGTATAGAAACAGAACTCTAACAGCTGTGTTGTTGTGATACACTCCCTTTCAGGACAAACGTTGATAAAGGATAAGGAAGAGGGATTGGGGCCTTATTGAGGAAAACACCCTGTGTGTGTTTTGCCGCTTAACACGCAATAAAAGTTATTAAAATAGTGCCAGTGCTTGGCTAGAAATGACTAGTGGTTCTAACATTCTTTGTACATGATTCAAAGACAAAAGGACAGCCTTGCACTAAAGTGATTATGCAATCTGTTTGTTCGCTGTTTTTGTTCTGCAACTGATACTGCAACTAAGTATTGTGCATAGTCAGTCTGGATCTGTCTGGATTGTGTGTGTGGATGTAATATGTCAGTCCTGAGTTGATACAGTTGCATGTATTTAAGACACTCTTATCCAGTGCAATAGCAGTGCATGGGAAAAGGGTAGAGGAACACCAGTACAGACACAAACATTGAATTTAACAGTCAAAACAAAGAGCCATTGTAAAAAAACCAAGGTTGTAATAAACACACGGTCACACACACACACACACACACACACACACACACACACACACACACACACACACACACACACACACGGTCACACACACATGCCAAGTTGGAGAGGGGAAGGGGGGGGGCACCAGTTGTGTCTGAAGATCAGAGAGACTTAAGGCCTCTACATGCTTCTGCGTAACTTGTGCAACTTCTTCACGGTTCGCGCAATGCAACAATGTCGCAAGCACTCTCCAATTCATACGTCTGCGACACGGTGTCCTTACACTTCTGTACACTAGTAGGTGTCAATGTATTGAATAAGGTCGTTAGCTACTAACTTGATGAACTGGGACCTATGAACTATGACTATGACAGCTCCGCATTTTTCCATAACCAACCAATCAATGATGCGCAACATCTACGTGAACGGTTAGCTACTAGGTCGATGAAATTGAGACACCCTCTGAAACCCCCTCTGCGTAGGTCTCAAAGGTTGCGTTGATGTTGCAGAGCAGACAGCGCTAGGAGAGAGAGCTGAGTCTGGGTTCATGGACCCAAGATACAGTTTACATTTTACATTTTAAGCATTTAGCAGACGCTCTTATCCAGAGCAACTTACAAGATTACAAGATGTGCATTAATACATGGTAGGAACAACCATAGTTCGCTCAAGAGATCAGTGCAGTAATACAGCGATAGACATCGTTGCAGGCAGCTGCGTACCATAGTTTGACAGGTGGGTGTCCAGTCTGCATTGGAAGATTGGCAGGGACTGTTCTGACTGCAGTTGGCAACTCGTTCCACCACTGGAGGGCATCCACAATGGGGTGGAACAGCGATGGGGTCTGAGGTTGCACAGCAGAGAGGTATTGGGTTTGATGGTTTAGCCTGTAGTTAATGGTGTATGGTTTTATCAGGTAGATAATGGTGTAAGGATTGATAATTATCTGTATATAATGGTGTAGTGTTTGATGATAACATGCCAATTTGGGTGTAGGATTTGATAATAGCGTGGAGATAATATCTAGTTGTATTTGTGCTTTTGATTATGGGTCTGTCATAGTGGTTTCCTTAGCCAGTGACAGAGCTTGAGACGAAAATTCTGTACCCTTTGAAATTCAATGATCTCCTGTTCTTTCTATGCGATATACACAGTGGCCACTAGATGTCACCAACAACCCAGAACCGGTAGCTGTCGTGAACAGCAATCCTTTTCTGTGTGTCGTGAAAGGACTGTTTTTTTTAACTCCGAGATAACGAGGCCATTAAATTTGATAGACATCTGCACTGTGAACTTGACATTTGGAAATCAGTGATACAAATTAAACTGGGACGTGTAAAAAAAAATGAATCGGGTCAAATTTACGTGGCGATTCCGTCTCCTTACGTTACTAACACTGCCAAAACCAACAAATGAATACATTTTCACATTTTAAGGTTTCCACCTCATGTATGGAATGGTACTGAATCTACCTTTTCAAAATGTAAAAATGTTCCTAAACGTATAAAACATCTCTATCATTTAACAATACCCCTCAACCAAAAGGAGCCAACGGCTTTCAACCTTTTAAAACTTCAAGTTGTTGTAGAAAGTTTATAAATACAGAAATCCCAACACTTATGCAATCCCAATACAATACAACCCCATACTTGTATGAATAACAATATGAACGTCAATAAAACGATTTAAACACATTTAGTTCAGTGAGTTTGCATCCTACTTTTTTCAAAACTTGTGATTACACACCCCCTCTAAAAACAATTTCGTGTTCAAATTGCTGTTTTAATTTCCACGAATGTTTTACGCGTGGATAGGGGTGCGGTTTCCAATAAACTATGGCGGCTATTACGGTCCTGTGAACCAGCAGAGATAATCCATCCGACTGAAATTGATATATATACACTAGGCTACACATGCTCGACAATAATCCTTGTTTACGGGGACAGCTACGAAAATTCTGCAACCGAACCAGCCTACGCATTTTGTGCAGATCTGACACATTGTAACCTCGCAGTGTGTCCAAATTAGTCTGTCACGCAATCCGTTAGCTTCTTCCGGGGGAGTTCCCTTTGCGAGAGAGTCGATCTACAGCACGCAACTGCAAGTCTCCGGCAAACGTCGCAATTCTTTTTAACCTCATTGGTGTTTTTTTAATCGTTTCGCGATGGACATAATACGGGAAAACAATAGGTGCGATTAGCTAGCAGGCGTAGCCGACTGCCATCCGCATTGTGTCGGGGGGAAAATGTCGAGCATACTGCATGCTGCGTCTAAAGTGAAATTGGATCGCTCTCTTGCGGTGAAGAGGACTGTGTTTATTGTCGTCGCCGCATATGGGGTAAAAACACTGTACCCCATAATCTACAGACTGGCGAGAAGACGGAAAGACCCCGAGAAGACGGTGGTCCCACAGCAGGGCGGAGAAGGGAACGGATTCGTCTTGCCGTCGGCGGCGGGCAACGAGATCGCCCGCGTCAAAAAGTCACCCGCAGTAAATGAAGAATTCTTTAAGCAGATTTTGGAACTCCTAAAAATACTCTTTCCGAAGCTTATAACTAGAGAACTCGGGCTGCTATCGCTGCACTCGGTCGCCCTGGTGTCCAGGACGTTCCTGTCCATTTACGTGGCCGGCCTGGATGGCCAGATAGTCAAGAGCATTGTGGAGAAGAATCCGCGCAGCTTTGTAATCAAGCTGATCAAATGGCTCCTGATCGCGATCCCGGCCACGTTCGTGAACAGCGCGATCCGTTACCTGGAGGGCAAGCTGGCCCTGGCCTTCCGCACGAGACTCGTGGACCACGCGTACGGAACATACTTCGCCGACCAGACGTACTACAAGGTCAGCAACATGGACAGCCGCCTTGCCAATCCGGACCAGTCGCTCACCGAGGACATCATGATGTTCTCGCAGTCCGTGGCGCACCTCTACTCGAACCTCACCAAGCCCATTCTGGACGTTACCCTGACCGCCTACACGCTCATACAGACGGCGCTGTCGCGAGGAGCCAACGCCAGCGGGCCCACTCTGCTGGCGGGACTGGTGGTGTTCGCCACCGCCAAGGTCCTGCGCGCTTGCTCGCCGAAATTCGGCAAGCTGGTGGCGGAGGAGGCACACAGAAAGGGCTATCTCCGTTACGTGCACTCGCGAATCATCGCGAACGCGGAGGAGATCGCGTTTTACAGGGGGCATAAGGTAAGACGGATGCGATAACATATCAGCCCAGCGTACCTACTTGTTCTGCCCGTTAAGTAACGAACGGTCCTATTTAACAACGATGTGTTTGTATAGTATTTATTTTTATTTTGCAGGGACAATGCATATTAATTAACATTACTGTAAATATGCCGGAGTTAGCCAAAAGGCTAGTTTCCATCCGTAGTCCCTGGCCAGATGTTACAATAGGCTCCCTAAAAAAACAAAAAACAACAGCTTGTAAAGCATGCAAGCTGTTTGTTTGTTACTTTGCACGCATTTGACAAACATGGAGGAGAGGATAATGCAATAACACAGACGTAGGCTTCATGTGCAGAAGAGAAACCCCAGAAGGGGTTTGTGTGGAACATCACAAATTAACTAACAAACGGACATTACAGGCATATTGAAAAAGGAGTAGCCTCCAAATGAAATAAGCTATAACTATAGAACTAAAGGCTATAAAAAGCTATAGATTATATCAATGATCAGGAACAAACTGCACATGCACATGCAAAGTTAAGGTATACATGTCCTACAGATGTGTCATTTGGGCAGAGTTGGTGAAGTAGGCTACAGCCACCCATCACTCTCCTGTAGCAAAACGGTATGTTTGCAGAGGAAATTAGATTAGATTAGATTCAAATGTATTGTCATTGTACAGTACAGGTACAGTACAGCGAAAATAAGTTTAGTATCTAACCAGAGTGCAAACATGTCAGTAAGTGCTACAATACAGTACTATAAGCAGTAGTTATGTCCCTCGTGCCTGCTCTAAGACATGACAGTGATGTATCAACGATCAGGAACAAACTGCACATGCAAAGTTAAGGTATGCATGTACAGATGTGTCATTTGGGCTACAGCCAACCATCACTCTCCCTGTAGCAAAACGGTATGTTTGCAGTAGTTATGTCCATAGGCATCCCTCTCCCCGAGCACCCACGGAGAAGGCCGAGCACCCACGGGGAAAATTATGCACGGAGCCAAATTGACATTGATTTGATAGCAAACTCCACCTAGCATACGCTGCGCGGCACCCACGGGCAGAAACATAAATCGGCGCCTATGGTTATGTCCCTCCTGCCTGCTCTAAGACATGACAGTGTTCTCGGCTCGTATTATCCGCACAGATCGCCTTGTCACCAGACATCATGTTCGTCTCTAGGTGGAGATGCGCCAGCTGCAGAAGTGCTACCAGGTCCTGGCGCAGCAGATGAACCTCATCCTGTCCAAGCGCCTGTGGTACATCATGCTCGAGCAGTTCCTCATGAAATACGTGTGGAGCTCGTGCGGCCTCGTCATGGTCGCGGTCCCCATCATCACGGGCAGCGGCCAGTCACTCTGACAACGGTATTTTAAAACAAGCTCTGCGATTCTGCGCAGTAGTGAGCCGAGCTGTAGATTGTGTACTGACTCTGTGCACTCGAAACTAACCCCCAGTCACTCTGTTCATGCATCTGTATTTTAGAACAACAATACAGTAAGGGGCTACGAATGAATTTTAGGTGGTGGCTGGTAATGGCTGACTGATGTGTTTGGATGAATGGCTGATGCATGTGCGCTACACTTAAGATAAGATAAGATAAGATAGCCTTTATTAATCTGGGGGATTTGGTTTGTCACAGCAGCAATGATACAGGAGGCAGTGAAAGAACACACAAGACATACAGGACATCACAGTACACTGAATAATAAATACAAGATAAATATATTTAAAAAACCAGAGTCAAAACCTAGCAGCTATACAGCTGCTATACACTTCCTATCTGCCAGAATGTATTGGAGATCGAGGCAAGAAACAGGGTCTGGAAAAACGTCTGCTTGTCTGAGTCAAGCAAGCTGCAGTGATCTCACAGGAAGTTAAGAATGGCTTTTGCTTTGGCAATTTCTTAGTTTCAGACAATACCACAGTCTTCACTTTTTCAGACAGAGGAAGTTCTTGAGGTGGGGAAATGCACATTTTGTTGGTTGCTGTGCTATGTAAGTGTATTGTAAGTGAAGTTAACATGAAATTCAATTATAATATTTAAGGCATCGATTGATATTTTTCTCTCCCAGTTTATAATTCTGCCCCGTAGGGCCTTGTTCCAAATTAATCTGTTTTGTGTATTCATACATCTGATGACTGATATGCATGTATGTATTATGTATTAAATAATCAGATAATTACATTTGAATTATAATTAAGAGCACCCTTTCAGTTAATTGGTTAAATTGAACAATCCCATTCCAAAGACTACCTTCTGGATTGATATTTGACCTCTTTGCTGGGTTGTTTTAAAATATAATTTGTTCTCATTCAATTTACGTGGTTATATAAAGGATACATTTAAAAATTAATGAATAAAATGTTACTTTGTGGTGCCCATGTGGCCCTCCATTTTGAATCTTCTGATCTTTGATCTGAACAGAAACTGAACCTCTTGACCATGTCTGCATGCTTTTATGCATTGAGTTGCTGCCACACGATTGGCTGATTAGATAATTGCATTAACGAGCAGGTGTACAGGTGTACCTAATAAAGTGGCCACTGAGTGTATATTTATATATATATATATATATGATAGATCCACCTATTTTTGGTGTGATGATACCTCATTCTCCCGTCACAAATATTTATGAAAAGGGCCGTCTAGTCAGTATAAGTTGCTTTGTCCATTCAATTGTGAATATAAGTAAGTATTCTGTTTATTAGATTTTTACTCAGTGTTTTTTGTGTACTTCTGTGAACTTATGATGCTGAACTGATGACTGGGTGCAAGCGTTGGTATAAAATTAGCGAATAAAACAATGCTTAGCTAAATTTGGTGAAACCAAAATTTGGTGATAGGGCTTAGGTTGGAGGTCAGCTAGGTCTGTAAATATGGCGACCGCGGGAGGAAGTGCTGAGGTTTGTCTCTTCGCCTGCAGAGCTCGCCGATGGCCAGATGCACGTGATGGTGAGCGAGAGGACGGAGGCCTTCACCACGGCGCGTAACCTGCTGGCTTCAGGAGCCGACGCCATCGAGAGGATCATGTCCTCCTACAAAGAGGTGATGTGTCTGCTGCATGCGCCCGTCCTCTCTCTTAATCTTACAGAGGTGATGTCACAGGCTCCCGTCCTCTCTCTTAATCTTACAGAGGTGATGTCACAGGCCCCAGTCCTCTCTCTTAATCTTACAGAGGTGATGTCACAGGCTCCAGTACTCTCTCTTAATCTTACAGAGGTGATGTCACAGGCTCCCCTCCTCTCTCTTAATCTTACAGGGGTGATGTCACAGGCTCCCGTCCTCTCTCTTAATCTTACAGGGGTGATGTCACAGACCCCCCTCCTCTCTCTTAATATTACAGGGGTGATGTCACAGGCCCCAGTCCTCTCTCTTAATCTTACAGAGGTGATGTCACAGTGCCCCAGTCCTCTCTCTTAATCTTACAGAGGTGATGTCACAGGCCCCTGTCCTCTCTTAATCTTACAGAGGTGATGTCACAGGCCCCAGTCCCCTCTCTTAATCTTACAGAGGTGATGTCACAGGCTCCAGTCCTCTCTCTTAATCTTACAGAGGTGATGTCACAGGCCCCCCTCCTCTCTCTTAATCTTACAGAGGTGATGTCACAGGCTCCCCTCCTCTCTCTTAATATTACAGAGGTGATGTCACAGGCCCCAGTACTCTCTCTTAATATTTCAGGGGTGATGTCACAGGCTCCCGTACTCTCTCTTAATCTTACAGGGGTGATGTCACAGGCCCTAGTCCTCTCTCTTAATCTTACAGAGGTGATGTCACAGGCCCTAGTCCTCTCTCTTAATCTTACAGAGGTGATGTCACAGGCCCTAGTCCTCTCTCTTAATCTTACAGAGGTGATGTCACAGGTCCCAGTCCTCTCTCTTAATCTTACAGAGGTGATGTCACAGGCCCCAGTACTCTCTCTTAATATTTCAGGGGTGATGTCATGTGCACCATTGCTATCATTGTTTACTGATGGTGCACATAAAAACATGAACATGACTTTGTTTATTAAATGTTAAATGTAGGCGGCAGTGTGGTATAATGGTTAGGGAACTGGGCTTGTAACGTTAAGGTTGCAGGTTCAATCCCCAGGTGGGACACTGCCATTGTACCCTTGAGCTAAAGGTACTTAACCTGAATTGCTTCAGTTAATATCCAGCTGTATAAATGGATTGTAAGGAAATGTAAACTGTAAGTCGCTCTGGATAAGAGCGTCTGCTAAATGCCTGTAATGTAATGTAATGTAATGTAAAAATGTATTTTTGTTTTATTCTCACTGTGAGGCACAATGAGTTTTAAAAGCCCTACATAGGCTAAATAATATGTTTTTATCACTTATCAGTCCTATTAGTTAATGGTTTAGCAGTGATGTCACTTCAGTAGCTCCCGTTAATGTAACAGCAGTCGTCTCTTGTACCAGTAGATGGCGTACAGGCAGTCGTTGCAGCCCATGAACAGTGTACTTACCTTGTGCTTACCCTGATTTCCATGCTGATCTGTCAACCAAAACCTTCCCACTGTAGTTAGACAGGGACATTTACATCTGGGCAGTGAAAATTGCAGACAAGCAGGTCCTTGTGCTTCTTCAGTACAATGAACAGTGTCACGTTGTGCATCATGATATGCATCAATATGCAAAAACATTTCTGAAACATAAACAAAATGCCTAACACCCGTAGGCATGGCACTACCGCTAAACTTAAATGGATCACGCAGGCACACTCATCTGTCTTTGTATAATTATTTCAGCTGAATTCATCCATTAGATCAGGGGTGTCAAACTCATTCCATCGTGGGCCGAGTGTGTGCAGGTTTTTGTTGCAACCAGTGCACAACACCAGGTGATTGGATGGAATGGGTTTGACACCCCTGCATTAGATGCACACATGCATAAGACATTCTGATTGGACTGTTAGGATTAGGCTAATGGCTGGATAGCAGAAGGAGTAACACAGAGAACCGATGTAGAAATCCTGTGATGCCTTTATTGAAAGCAGTGCCAAAAATCCAATGCAGAATATTCACAGTGCCACCTAGTCGAAAAAGTAACCAAAAAAAACAGGAAAACAAAATAATAATACTGGTTAACAGTGATAATGCCCAGGCTGTGCCAGTCCTGACCCTGTGCAGTCCTCCACCTGCTCACCTAGACCCAGTTGTTTGAAAATCCCATGTTTTTCTACCCAGGGTCAGGTAATTCGGCTTGCTTTTGTGCTGGTTTTTCAAAACAACATTGGATTGGATCACCCTGATCCAGATACAAACTTTTCAACATGACCAAATCTGGATTACCAGTGTTTTAAATGGAACAACCCATTTTCAATATTTGATTTGATCAGATTACTTTTGAACAACTGGGCCCTAGACATTCAAATCAGACTCTCTCATGGATGGCCTAACAGCAGCATTTATACAGCCACTGCCCCTCCCATCCAGTTTGTCCCATTAACTATTGGCAAAGAAAACGTAAAAAAAAACTATATGCGCAAAAGGCAAAAACGGAAACTCAAATTAACAAAATGCACAACACTTTTATTCATAAATACATTTCCACTAAGCATTAACATACATTTTAATTGCCGTACGCTAAACACCCCCGTCATTTCTGAGGCAATGGTACCGCCCGTTGCCGCCAGCGGAACCCCCTCTAGAAATATGCAGGTGGTCTCCCCGCCGCTCCCCCTTGGAATATAGAAACACAAAACCGTGCCGTGTAGTTTACCATCATTTCAGTTTTATAATGAAACATGAATGGTTTTACTTTAGCACACATATATATCACTCGTCTTGTCTTTGTTTACATGACATGACATGACAGGCATTTAGCAGATGCTCTTATCCAGAGCGACTTACAGTTCACATTTTTTTACAATCCATTTATACAGCTGGATATTTTACTGAAGCAATTCAGGTTAAGCACCTTTAGCTCAAGGGTACAACGGCAGTGTCCCACCTGGGGATTGAACCTGCAACCTTAACATTACAAGCCCAGTACCCTAACCATTATACCACACTGCCTGCCTGTTTGACCGCTGAAGCATTTTAATAGACTAACATTGTTTGTATTCTAACGGTGGTAGGCTTCCAACCAACCAACATGTAATTTTATCAACCGGTAAAACGAGATACAGATACAGATATATACAATTACTGCGAGGGACATGATAGTACGCGGGACACGAGTGCATGCGCTACGCGAAAATGAACGTGCAACAAAGGCGAAGAGACAAACAGAATAATGAGCAAAGTGTAATGTTTGCGGTACTCAAATTATAATGCGTAATCGACCCTCCAATTATGCTGCATAATCGATCGTCCATGTCTATGCGGCACGGGAGAATCCGTGACAGACCTACATGTGACTGGCAAAATAATGAAACACCAACATGAAGTGTCTTAATAGGGCGTTCGGCCACCACGAGCCGCCAGAACAGCTTCAATGCACCTTGGCATAGATTCTACAAGTGTCTGGAACTCTATTGGAGGGATGCAACACCATTCTTTCATGAGAAATTCCATCATTTGGTGTTTTGTTGTTGATGGTGGTGGAAAACGCTGCTTCAGGCGCCGCTCCAGAATCTGTCCAACTTGGTTGAGATCTGGTGACTGAGACGGCCATGGCGTATGGTTCACATAGTTTTCATGCTCATCAAACCATTCAGTGAGCACTCGTGCCCTGTGGATGGGGCCATTGTCATTCTGGAAGAGATCACCACAATCAGGATAGAAATGCTTCACCACAGGATGAAGGTGATCACTCAGAATGGCTTTGTATTTATTGGCATTTACCTTGCCCTCTAAGGGGTTGAGTGGACCTAAACCACGCCAGGAAAATGCACCCCACACCACAACAGAGCCACCAGAACCCTTCATGTACTCCAGTGTTTCCTTTATTTTGGCAGTTACCTGTACATGAAGTCTACCCTAGATGGGCCCATTCTCGTAATGATGCATTCTTATGTTCTTATGAAGTGCATATTTTGAATGTTATATTTAGCGCAGTGCTTTGTCCTGCTGTACCAGTTCAAACCTGTCCAATTTGAGTTGCGTGTGAGGAGGGGGGGGATAGGTCACTGTGTGCCCGTGTCTGATTGGTTACCCTGCTCTGGTCTGTGTGAGAGGAGGGGGGGGGGATAGGTCACTGTGTGCCCGTGTCTGATTGGTTGTAGGTCACTGTGTGCCCGTGTCTGATTGGTTGCCCTGCTCTGGTCTGTGTGAGGAGGGGGGGGAGGGGGGTAGGTCACTGTGTGCCCGTGTCTGATTGGTTGTAGGTCACTGTGTGCCCGTGTCTGATTGGTTGCCCTGCTCCGGTCTGTGTGAGAGGAGGGGGGGCGGGGGATAGGTCACTGTGTGCCCGTGTCTGATTGGTTGTAGGTCACTGTGTGCCCGTGTCTGATTGGTTGCCCTGCTCCGGTGTCTCTGTGACAGGTCACCGAGCTGGCGGGATACACGGCCCGTGTGCACAACCTGTTCCTGGTGTTCGACGAGGTGCGCAGGGGGGTGTACAAGCGCTCCACGCTGTCCCAGAGTCTGGTGGGAGAGGACAAGGGCGTGGCCAGACCCCAGGCGCACATCGACGGCCCGCTGGAGATCAAAGGTATTCTGCAGCGAGGCTGACGTCACCGCGCAGCGCAGTCTGCCGCCCGGGGGGGCACTTCACACTGGGGGAGGGAAGACGTGCTTTCACACGCCCGCGATCACGCGACTGCCGCGCGCCTTCACTCCGTACATTTACATTTACATTTACATTCACATATATATATTATATTAAAAAGCATCTGCTAAATGGCATATATTATGCCTGTAACACTGGGAAGGAAAAGGTAATTATGGGGACTGTGGGGCCCCTCTTAATATAATAATAATATATGCCATTTAGCAGACGCTTTTATCCAAAGCGACTTACAGTAGTGAATGCATACATTTTTCAGTATATGTGGTCCCAGTGGGGATTGAACCCACAACCTCAGCGTTGCCAACGCCATGCTCTACCTACTGAGCCACACAGAACCAATGCATTCACATTTACATTTACATTTACATTCACATTTACATTTACATTTTAAGCATTTAGCAGATGCTCTTATCCAGAGCGACTTACAAGATGTGCATTAATACATGGTAGGATTAGTTAGATCATGGCGTTGGCAATGTTTCGGTTGTGGGTTCAATTCCCGCTGGGACCACATATACTGAAAAATGTATGCATTCACTACTGTAAGTCGCTTTGGATAAAAGCGTCTGCTGAATGGTATATATTATATTATAGGAACAATCATAGTTTGCGCAAGAGATCAGTGCAGTAATACAGCGATAGACATTGTTGTTGGCAGCTGCGTACCATACCTGTAACACTGGGAAGGAAAAGGTTAGTCAAATTCTTTTTTGTTGTTGTTGAGGAGTAAACAAGTATACATATACAAAAAGTATTGAACAAGTAGGCAGTGGTGATGACAATTAGCTAGATGTACAGAATGTGGTAGTGGAGTCTGAAAAGGTGGGTTTTGAGTCTCTGGCGGAAGCGCAAGTGACAGATGAGAGGCGAGACCGTGAGGAGCGGATGCCAGGCACCCGGAGGGATGGGACAGTCAGTTTGCCAGAGGAGGCGGAGCGGAGGGGTCTGGCTGGGGTATAGGGTGTGATAGAGGAGGTGGAGCGGAGGGGTCTGGCTGGGGTGTAGGGTGTGATGAGTGACTGGAGGTATGGGGGAGCAGTACCTCTAGCTGCTTGATAAGCCAGCACCAGTGATTTTAATCTGATGTGTGCTGCGATGGGGAGCCAGTGCAGAGAGGAGAGTAGAGGGGGGACGTGGGTGAGCTTAGGTTGGTTGAACAATTCTTGATTCTTGCCATCGTTAAGCAGCAGTAGACTAGGTAGAAGAATAACATATTTAATATTTCACCAACCTTTTCCTTCCCGGTGTTACAGGTATGGTACGCAGATGCCTGCAATGATGTCTATCGCTGTTTTTCACTGATCACGGGACTATGATTGTTCCTACCATGTATTAATGCACATCCTGTAAGTCGCTCTGGATAAGAGCATCTGCTAAATGCTAAAAATGTAAAATGTAAAAATGGACCGAATGCTAGTTCAGCCGAGCAGGCTACAAAGAGGGGGTGAGAATAGTGTGCACTCTTTTCAATGAGCACCATGTCGCTACACCTCAATGCTGGCTATGCGCTATACGTCGTCCATTTTAGGTCAGTCCGACCGTTCTGCTGCTGATGAGGCCTGAGGCTCCAGTCACACTGTAAGTGTTGTGAGAGTGACAGATCCTCTTGAGGTTAAGTGTGTAATGTTGTTTTATTTGTGCCCAGGGAAGGCCATCGACGTGGAGAGGGGCATCGTGTGCGAGAATGTCCCGATAATCACGCCCAACGGAGACCTGGTCGTGTCCAGCCTGAACTTCAAGGTGAGGGTTGGCGTATGGGTCCAACTGCCAGCTGTTTGTGGTTCCTGCCGTGTGCTTGTGTCATGGTGCCCTCCCTGTCCACAGCGCTATCTCCAGTCAGGCATAAAGCCGTCAAAGTCCACGACAGGATGTTTTTTATCAGATGGCAGAGGAGAAGTGAACTTCTGTCCATTAAAGACCGGCCTGAACTGATTGCCCGATGTGTGTGTGTGTGTGCGTGTGTGTGTGTGTGTGTGTGTGTGTGTGTGTGAGTGTGTGTGTAATTGTGTGTGTTTATGTAATTATGTGTGTATAATTGTGTGTGTTTGTGTGTGTGTGTGTGTTTGTGTGTAATTGTGTGCGTGTGTGTGTAATTGTGTGTGTGTGTGTGTGTGTGTGTGTGTGTAATGGGTGTGTGTGTGTGTGTGTAATTGTGAGTGTGTGTGTGTGTAATTGTGTGCGTGTGTGTGTAATTGTGTGTGTGTGTGTGTAATTGTGAGTGTGTGTGTGTGTAATTGTGTGTGTGTGTGTGTAATTGTGTGTGTGTAGTTGTGTGTGTAATTGTGTGTGTAATTGTGTGTGTGTGTGTGTAATTGTGTGTGTGTGTGTTATTGTGTGTGTGTAATTGTGTGTGTAATTGTGTGTGTGTGTGTGTAATTGTGTGTGTGTGTGTGTGTGTGTGTGCAGGTGGAGGAGGGGATGCACCTGCTCATCACTGGGCCCAATGGCTGTGGGAAGAGTTCTCTGTTCCGGATCCTGAGTGGGCTGTGGCCCGTTTACGGGGGCCTGCTGCACAAACCCCCCAGCACATGTTCTACATCCCCCAGAGGTACTGCCCTCACACACACACACTCACACACTCATATACACCATACACACACACACACACACACACACACACACACACACACACACACACACACACACACACACAGCATGCAGAACACAGGGCTGCATATTTATGTTTTTGGAAGGGAAGGAATTTCTCCATTTCTGTGAGAAATTTGTCAAATTATTATGCTTCATTATGCTTTTTCTCAATTTTTCTATGGGTCGCTATATATATTTACATTTTACATTTTAAGCATTTAGCAGAAGCTCTTATCCAGAGCGACTTACAAGATGTGCATTAATACAAGGTAAGAACAATCATAGTTTGCACAAGAGATCAGTGCAGTAATACAGCGATATACATCGTTGTTGAGGGGATGTGTAGAGTATTATGGGATGTTGAGGGGATGTGTAGAGTATTATGGGGTGTTGAGGGGCTGTGTAGAGTATTATGGGGTGTGTAGAGTATTATGGGATGTTGAGGGGCTGTGTAGAGTATTATGGGGTGTTGAGGGGCTGTGTAGAGTATTATGGGATGTTGAGGGGCTGTGTAGAGTATTATGGGATGTTGAGGGGCTGTGTAGAGTATTATGGGATGCTGAGGGGCTCTGTCCCTGCCCCCTCAGGCCCTACATGTCGGTGGGGACTCTGCGGGATCAGGTGATCTATCCCGACTCTGTGGAGGACATGCACAGCAAGGGCTGCGGGGATCTGGACCTGGAGGCCATCCTGGACGTGGTCAACCTCAACCAGATCGTCACGCGCGAAGGAGGTGGGCCTCGCCCTGGAGCCTGGGGGGCTGCTCCCAGTGTCATCGTACATTTTACATTTACATTTTTATAATAATTATTATTATTTTTATTTTTTTTGTATGAATTGTTTTAATTTGTATAAATTTAGTTTAATTGGTAACAAATTACACCCTCTATTTTTCAAGTCAATCCCCTCCTCGTATTGTGAGTTCGCTGCCATGACCCTGTGACCGATAGTGACAATGGCAAAGTATCGTACTCGCCAGGCCGTCGACCGTAACTCCGGTACTACAGACCACCCCTGTGGGCAGCGAACGTCCTGTCGGCTTCCCTTCCCCCTCCCTGGGGCGGACAGCCAATCGCCGCCCCCAGTGGCACTCCCGGCCAGAGCCGACTTTGGCGCGGCCGGTGGGATTGAACCCCGGTCCTTACATTATATATTTTAAGCATTTAGCAGACGCTCTTATCCAGGACGACTTTGAATGAATAAGCGATCGGTTCCAGACAACCCTTGGGGTGTTTCTAAATAGATTTTTCAGGGAACCGTCTCACAGTTCTTGGTGATTTGAATGAATGATTTGAATCATTTGCACCAGGCAATGGTGGACTAATTATTGGTTCTGTGTGTCTCAGTAGGTAGAGCGTGGTTCTGTGTGTCTCAGTAGGTAGAGTATGGTTCTGTGTGTCTCAGTAGGTAGAGCGTGGTTCTATGTGTCTCAGTAGGTAGAGCGTGGTTCTGTGTGTCTCAGTAGGTAGAGTGTGGTTCTGTGTGTCTCAGTAGGTAGAGCGTGGTTCTATGTGTCTCAGTAGGTAGAGCGTGGTTCTGTGTGTCTCAGTTGGTAGAGTGTGGTTCTGTGTGGCTCAGTAGGTAGAGTGTGGTTCTGTGTGGCTCAGTAGGTAGAGTGTGGTTCTGTGTGGCTCAGTAGGTAGAGCGTGGTTCTGTGTGGCTCAGTAGGTAGAGCGTGGTTCTGTGTGTCTCAGTAGGTAGAGTGTGGTTCTGTGTGTCTCAGTAGGTAGAGCGTGGTTCTGTGTGGCTCAGTAGGTAGAGTGTGGTTCTGTGTGGCTCAGTAGGTAGAGTGTGGTTCTGTTTGGCTCAGTAGGTAGAGCGTGGTTTGTGTGGCTCAGTAGGTAGAGCGTGTTCTGTGTGTCTCAGTAGGTAGAGTGTGGTTCTGTGTGTCTCAGTAGGTAGAGCGTGGTTCTGTGTGGCTCAGTAGGTAGAGTGTGGTTCTGTGTGGCTCAGTAGGTAGAGCGTGGTTCTGTGTGGCTCAGTTGGTAGAGCACGGCGTTGGCAGCGCTTAGGTTGTGGGTTCAATTTCCACTGGGACCACACATACTGAAAAATGTATGCATTCACTACTGTAAGTCGCTTTGGATAAAAGCGTCTGCTAAATGGCATATATTATATATTATTATATTATTTCTGGAAGAGTGCATTTGTATGAATAGTGATCGTTTCCGTTAGCCCCTGAACCTTTCTCTTCTGAAGCCCTGCTAATGGAAACAGCATACTGTATGTACTGTCTGTGTTCTGTGTGATTGTGTGCTTTCAGTGAGATGATCGTGTCAGTGCTGCGGTGTGAGTGAGATGGTTGTGTCAGTGCTGCGGCAGTGTGAGTGAGATGGTTGTGTCAGTACTGCGGTGTGAGTGAGATGGTTGTGTCAGTACTGCAGTGTGCTTTTCCTGCAGGTTGGGACGCGGAGACAGACTGGAAGGATGTTCTTTCTGGCGGAGAGAAGCAGAGGATGGGGATGGCTCGCATGTTTTACCACAAGTAAGAGAAAACCCCCTCACCTGTCTGTCTGCTACACCTGCATTATACCAGAGAAACCTGCACCTGTCTGTCTGTTACGCCTGCATTATACCAGAGAAACCTCTCACCTGTCTGTCTGCTACACCTGCATTATACCAGAGAAACCTGTCTGTCTGTTACACCTGCATTATACCAGAGAAACCTTCACCTGTCTGTCTGCTACACCTGCATTATACCAGAGAAACCTCTCACCTGTCTGTCTGCTACACCTGCATTATACCAGAGAAACCTCCTGCTGCACCACACATTTTTTACCAGAACGTTTTACTAAACTTTGTGCTTGTGGCATCTCTATAATTCCAGTGAAACCCTCCCCCGTGTGTCTGTCTGTTTGCACCTGCCTGCACTAGTGAAGGAATGTCCCTGATTAAGAGTGTCTCTTTCCTCAGGCCAAAGTACGCCCTGTTGGATGAGTGCACCAGTGCCGTCAGCATCGACGTGGAGGGGAAGATCTTCCAGGCTGCGAAGGATGCTGGGATCTCCCTGCTGTCCATCACCCACAGGCCGTCTCTCTGGTGAGCGGAGAGTGCAGATTCCCACAGTGACGTCCCTCCTGTTGCTTTCCCAGTCTGTTCCTGGCTGCTGCGGCTCGCGTAACCGTGACAACCCGTGGCTTTGTCTTTGGCTGCCTGCCAGGACTGCCAGAGTCTGGATCTTGGCAGGAGACCAATTCTACAGTGGTATTCTACAGTGGTATTCTCTTCTAAATTCAATTGGTTTGATTGGCGCTTAAGCCATTGGTTCTCGGGCCTCCCGCGTGGTTCAGTGGTTACAACGTTCAACACTGGCCATGGAGACCGGGGTTCGATTCCCCGTCGCGCCAGAGTCGGCTCTGGCCAGGAGTGCCGGCAATTGGCTGTCTGCCCCAGGGAGGGGGAGGGAAACCGACACAGTTCGCTACGCACAGGAGTGGTTCTGGGGTACCGGAATCACAGTCGACGGCACGACGAGTGCTGTCTCGGAGGAGGCAGAGATTCGCCCTTGTCACTGCCGGTCACAGGACCATGGCAGCGAACTATGATGGAAGGGGGATTGAACTAATAAGCACACGGGTAATTGGCTACCAAATTGGGAGGAAACGGGGTAAAATCTGAAAATAAAATGATAAAGAAAGACATCGCCAATAGGAGGTCAAACTTGCTCCTGACATGCGTTCAACAAGGCAAACGTATTCAAACTTTTTTTGTGTTCGCCACCAACAGTCGCCAATGTTAGCTGAATGTGCACAGCATACACAAAAGGAAGTAAGCTGACAGTCATTTGGCTGCTTATAATTCATTTTAATATTTCCTCTTTTAATTTGCAGATTAAAACAATCTGCAAATGAATCGACGGTGAAAATCGCCCTCCCTTTCATTGTTTCGTCCATCTTGATGAAGTCGATGTCATCGGCAGACAGAACAGAAAGTGTCATTTGAAACCGCTAAAAGGGAACAGAGTTCACCGCAAACTGTTTGCCAACTGGTCTAGACTGCATTGTCTGAAACTCTTTTGCATTACGGCCATTTAGCATTTACTCTTATCAACAGCGGTCTTATCTTATCCAGAGTGACTTACACAGTTTACATTTCTCTACATACAATCCATTTATACAGCTGGATATTTACATTTACTGAAGCAATTCAGGTTAAGTACCTTTAGCTCAAGGGTACAGCAGCAGTGCCCCCACCTGGGAATCGAACCTGAAACCATAGTGTTACAAGCTCAGTTCCCCCTAACCATTACACTACACTGCCGCCCTCATATTACGATTCACAAGGTAACCCCCCCCCCTCTGACCCGGCAGGAAGTACCACACACACCTCCTGCAGTTCGACGGGGAGGGCGGCTGGAGGTTCGAGGAGCTGGACACGGCCACACGCCTCTCCCTGACGGAGGAGAAGCAGCGCCTCGAGACCCAGCTCTCCGGAATACCCAAGATGCAACACAGACTGAACGAGCTGTGCAAGATCCTGGGAGAGGACTCGGTTCTGAAGACCTGTGAGACGGAGGAGTGAGGGGGGGGGGGAGAGAGGGAGAGAGGGAGGGGAGAGAGAGAGAGAGGGAGGGAGAGGGAGAGAGAGGGGGTGGGGAGGGAGAGAGAGAGGGAGAGGGGAGAGAGGGGGAGGGGAGGGAAAGAGAGAGAGAGAGAGGGGGAGGAGAGGAGGAGGGAGAGAGAGAGAGGGGAGGAGGGGAGAGAGAGAGAGAGAGTGGAGGGGAGAGAGACAGGGGGAGGAGAGAGAGAGGGAGGGAGGGAGGGGAGGGGAGAGAGACAGAGGGGAGAGAGAGAGAGAGGGGGTGGGGAGGAGGAGAGGAGGGGTGGAAGAGGGGAGAGAGAGAGAGAGGGGGGTGGAGAGGGGGAGAGAGGGGGGAGAGAGAGAGGGGGGGGCAGAGAGAGAGAGAGGGGCTGAGAGAGAGGAGAGAGAGGGGGCAGAGAGCGTGAGAGAGAGGGGGGCAGAGAGAGAGAGGAGGGGCTGAGGGAGAGCAGGAAGACGGGATGTTGTGCAGTACATGGCCAGTTAGTCTCACTCTTAGTTCAGAACTAAAGTTGCCTTGATTGACAGCCATCGGAGACCACATACACATAGTGTAATTACAATCATAAATAATTACCACAATTATTTGACCAATTTGACCATAGAAATAATTGTACAGGTTTTTGTACAAAGCGCTTTTAAAACGATCAAATCGTTTTTTTTAAATAACTATTATACCAAGGCACAATGTGTGTGTTTCCTCCATTTTTAAGTTTATATGGATCGTCAGTTTTAACGTGCAGTAGTCGATTTTATATCGGTTTTTGTTTGAAACAAAGATGTTTACACCTCGGTTTTTTACCTCTGTGTCCAAGAGAACATGGAAGCCCTTAGAATCTCGCCACAGAATACTCCTTGCCAGTGTTGGGGTCAGTTCCATTTCAATTCAGCGTATTCAGGAAATTCATTCAATTCAAATGCACTACAGCTGTCTTTAGTTTGTGTTGTGTTGGTGGTGCAAAAGGACAAGTTCGACTCCTGACTTCAAGACAGGTCCCAGGTACTTTGAAATGTTCCCTCGCCGTTTGAGTAGCGTTTTGTGCAGCTTGGCGATAACTCAGAGCACTGTTAGCTGTGAGGCTGCTGCCCAGTTGTCTTGCTGCTGAGAGCGGGGCAGGATCGGTTTCCAGAGCTGTGCGTGCCGCCATGTCAGCTGTGGCCCAAACAGTGTGTGTTGCTCACTTGTGTTGAGAACCTAAAATGGTGTGTTTACCCAGCATGCATCTGCTGCTAGTCAGGTTATAGTCAATTATGGAAACGTGAAAATGCAGTCCCCACATCTAATAACAAAGTAAGCCAATATGTGCATGCCTATTTAGACTGATGATTGTGGGATATCGAGCCACGTTTTTGCTGATGGTCTTTTACCTGTTGGCACGGCAACGTCCTCTTAGCGGTACACAGGACTGATCTCTTCCTTGATTTAGCAAAAGAATAAAAATATGTCTGTGGCTTGCAATACCACTTTCCAGCCACTAGTTGTGTGTACACATGGCCTGAGCTAGAGCAGGGGTCTCCAGTCATTATGACAGAAGGGCCGGTGTGGGTGCAGGCTTTTGTTCTCGCCCAGCACTACAACACCCTGATTCAACTAATCACAGTCTCCAATCAAAAGCTTGATTAGTTGGCGGGGGCTCGGCTGGCGTAACGGTCAAAGCATTTGTCCGGAATGCGAGTTGCCCACTGCAGCCGCAGTTCGAAACCCGGCTGTGCCAGCCTGGCTCTGGCCGGGAGCCCTGTTCAGGGGCGGCGAGGAGGGAGAGCCGGCACGAGCTCGCGGAGGAGCGGAAGGGTGTCTCTGTAAAGTAGGTGGGCGAGTTCCGTCTCGGAGGAGGCGGATCATTGCCGGCCTCGGGGTGTTAGCTTGACCCGTAGTGATGGGCGGCGGGTTCGTGGGGGAGGGTGAATCTAAAGCAATGGAGGGTATAATGGGCCAAATTGGGAGAAAAACATGGAAAAAAATCTGAAAGAAAAATAAATGTAAAATGTATGATTATGAAGCTTGATTAGTTGAATCAGGTGGTTTAATGGTGAGCTAGAACAATATCCTGCACCTCCACTGGCCCTTCTCCGATAAGACAAATCTGTGTGTGCACCAGGAGACGCACCAGGCAGTGAAACCAAACAGTTTATTATCAGAGCGTTGAAAGATGTTAAACTGTATAAATACACTCAGGCAAAAGAGCACTCCCGCAGGCTCATAGCGCTACTGCACACGCAACACGTTTCGGCTGAACGTCTTCATCAGCTGCCTGTTCAGTATTCACAGTTCTCTTATTTTATCCCAATTTGGTAGCCAATCACACCCACCATTTTCAAGCCTCATAATGTGAGTTCGCTGCCGTAGCCCTGTGACTGGTAGTGATGAAGGCGAAGTATCGTCTCCTCCGAGACGGCACTCATCAGGCCGTTGACCGTAACTCCGGTACTCCAGAGCCACTCCTGTGTGCAGCAAACGTCCTGTCGGTTTCCCTCCCCCCCTCCCTGGGGCGGACAGCCAATCGCCGCCCCCTAGTGGCACTCCCGGCCAGAGCCGACTCTGGCGCGGCCCGGTGGGATCGAATCCCGGTCACCGTGGCCAGCGTCGAGTTGTAACCTACACCACCAGGAGGCCCTCCTCACAGTTCAGTCTAAATGTGTTGTGCCACAACCTCCGCTTTGATATTCACCAGAGACCCTGCGCGCTCCACTGGTATCTGTAAGTATAATATTTAACAGTGCAATGGGAGTGCTATGCTTAACTCCGTGCTTAAGTCACACCTGCGTGGGGGTTTCTGAATTAATCTGTGCCACCCCTCACACTACGTGACCGTAAACAGAAAGTCCCGAATGGTAAATTAAAACGTTGAGAGACGGCACAGACGTCACGGTCACAGTGAGTGCAGTAGGACAGGGGGGGCCGGGGGGGGGAAACAGAGTCAGCTGCTTTGTGCTTTCACTGCAGTGTCCCTGCAGGCCAGGTCTAAGAGTCTTATTTACATTGCTCATGTATTTGCATGCCTTCCAGACTATTAATCCAGGGTCACCTTTACAGTTTAAACATTACGTAACGACGTCGTATCCATGTGTGTGCAACTGGACACTTGCTGGAGAAAGTGAGCTTCAGCGCCTTGCTCCAGGATACTGCGGCTGTGGCTCCACCTGGGACTCAAACTCGCAGCCCTCTGGTTGCTTTATAACGTTGTGTTGATGCGAGAGGGCGTAAAGCGGCAGATCTTTGGGGACCCTGTCGATTGTCATAATCGATGCTGTAGTAATGTGATGTGACAATCTGGCCCTGTTGTTGTGGTAGTGTGTGGCATTGTGGGGGATGGTGTTTTGGCTGGGTGTGTGGCATTGTGGGGGATGGTGTTTTGGCTAGGTGTGTGGCATTGTGGGGGATGGTGTTTTGGCTAGGTGTGTGGCATTGTGGGGGATGGTGTTTTGGCTGGGTGTGTGTATTAAATCCAGGACCGGAGCCCTTCTGTGCACACACAACACCACCCCACACACCCACACACACACACACACACACACAGCCAGCAGCGTTCACACACAGGGACCGTGAGGAAACACAGTGAGTGAGGAGATGTGAGAACGCCTGCCAGAGGCCACAGAGCAACCACTGATATCTGGCACGCAGCACTGCAGCTTCCTTGTTGCTGTAGATTTAATTTCAGTCAGTCAGTGCAGAAGCTTCCTGTTACCTTTCAGATACCACTGTGGCTTTGCACTTCATTTAAGACACCACTGCGGTTTCCTGCTGACTGAAATTGCAATTTCATGTTTAGTTTTGGATACAACTGCGATTTTTTTTCTTTTGTACCCTTGTTCTATTTTGGTTGCTTATGACTGTGACTATTTCATTTTGGACGTCTCTACCACTTGGCGTCGTTGTACAAAATATACTGAAGCTTCTGGTTCCTCCTTCAGTTTTTTGTGTTTCACTTTTGCCACGTTGTGTTACCTTGTTTACATGATTACATATCGTATTGTGCATTGGCAGTAAAACGCGGTGGCTTTGTAACAACATCAGCCAGACCGGAACTTTGTGGTTGCATTTTAAATTGTACTTCCCACTCCCAATACCAACACGATACAAAATAAATATTATATTGCGATTATAATGTGCAAGTCTATTGGGCATTTTTGTGTAATGTCTGTCATTATCTCGAGGGAAATTCTTGTTTTCAGACTTCAGCGATGGCTGTCACAAGAAGAGGCTGTACTTTTATGAAGAGGCTGTACATTAACTAAGAGGTCGCTGGTTTAAGATGGGCGATGCTACAGAGTCAAGGGCTGTGTTCGAAACCGTTCCCTATTCCCTAAATAGTGCACTATATAGTGTGTTGAACAAATTGGCGAACACACTATATAGTGCACTATTTAGGGAATAGGGAACGGTTTCGAACACAGCCAAGGTCGTGAATTAAACGGTTGATCTGTGTTTCAGTTGTGTCACTGTCCCCTGAGGTGCCCAGGTCCACTTCACCTGCATTACAATGGCAACCTTCGCACCCAGCCACACCTGGGCCAGGAACTGTGACTAATTAAACTAATCGCGTTTTAACCGAAGCGACGTACGGGAGTGCGTTAAAGTGGCTGGAGAATCATCGCTAGAGCCACAGATCAGTAAAGCAACGGTCCAATCATTGCCATCGTCAAGCTGTGTGCCACACAATCTGCAGTATGAAAGGGAGAGAAAGGTTACATATTGTTTTTGTTGTTGTTAATGTGTAATTGAGGTGTAGTCTGAAAAGAGGAGTTTTCAGAGTCTTTGAGAGAAGGGGCTAGTGATTGTGGGACACCGCAGGCTCACCCGATCACAGGCTCAGGGGTGACCTGGCCCTCTCCGGGTTCATCATGGGTCACTTCACTTCGCTTTTTAATGTTACGTTTTTGCCCTTTTACGTCACTGCACATTTAAAAAAATTATTTTTTACTTTTATTTTTTATTGTTTTTAATTTTTCCAATTTTTCTCCCAGTTTAATTGCCAATTATACCCTCCATATACCTCAATTCACCCTCCCCCACGAGTCCGCCGCCCGTCCTCCGGGTCGAGACACTCTTTCCGGGCCGATAGATCCGCCTCTTCCGAGACGGAACTCTACCACGGACGCCTTTTTCCTGCTCCTCAACGGACTCGTGCCGACTCACTGCAACCCTCAAAGTCCTCAATGACATCACTTCCGCTTTAGACTCTAAACAATATCGTGCTGCTATCTTTATTGATTTAGCAAAGGCCTTTGACACTGTTGATCACTCTATCCTTGCTGGCAGGCTGAGCAACATTGGGGTTTCTGGTCACTCACTGGCGTGGTTCTCTAACTACCTTACTGATAGGGTGCAAAGTGTTAAATCGGAACAACTTCTCTCTCGGCCCCTCCCTGTCTCTAAGGGTGTACCCCAGGGCTCGATCTTAGGCCCCACACTCTTTTCTATATAAACAATATTGCTTCCTCTGCTGTAGACTCATCCATCCACCTTTATGCTGATGACACAGCCCTTTATGCCATTGGTTCCTCCCCAGGTGCAGTACTTACATTACTTCAGGATAGCTTCCTTAAGGTCCAACAGGCTTTCTCCACCCTAAGCCTCCTGCTAACCACCACCAAGACCAAGGTCATGTGGTTCGGTAGGAAGGGTTCTGTACCCCTTCCAGCCCAAGATATCACTACCCTCGATGGGGCTATCCTAGACCAGGTCACTGAATACAAATACCTGGGTATCTGGCTAGACAGCACTCTCATCCTTCTCACATCATATCAGCAGGTTACAGTCTAAGGTCAAATCCAAACTTGGTTTCTTGTACCGAATGCGCTCCACTTTCACTCCCTCTGCTAAACTAACTCTTGTTCAAATGACCATTTTATCCCAAAGTCAGTTTTCAAAAACTCTATTATGGACATTCTCACTGATACATGCTGCTGTTTCCCAACCCTCTAATATTCCCTAACCCCTGTCTGTTGCCTGCCTACTGTTGTCCAATGCATGCTTATGTCTTGCTGCTGTTTTGTTTTGCCTGTCTGTCTTAATGCCTGTCCTGTGTATGCTACTCTTGTTCTGTTGCTGTTCTTTGCTCTTTTATTATATTGCCTGATCATGTTTGTAAGTAGAGTAGTTGGAAATGTTTGGATGTGTGCTGCTGTCTTTTAACTTAACTTTTAACATTCCCTTTTAGCCCCTTTCCCCTTCCCTCAAGAGGCTTTGCCTTTTGCCAGGCCGCCATTGTAAATAAGAATTTGTTCTTAATGGCTTGCCTGGTTAAATAAAAAATTAAAATAAAGACTCTCCTTCCCCCCTCCCCCAGAGGCGGACAGCCAAATGCCGCCTCAGATCGGGTGGCTCTGATGACCAGGGCTTTGGATAAAAGCGTCTGCTAAATAAGTAGAGACGCCGGTCTGGTTTTTCGGACCGCGTCCCTGACAGGCAGCGCACACCACACTCACACTGCACATTTTAGAGAAACAAGTTAGTTTCAGCGCCTTGCTGAACGGTGTTACAGTGGAGCTCCACTAGGGGGCAGGTCACGAGCTCCTCTCCTTCACCACTATGACCTGGAATTCCCAAACCGTAGCACGTGACTCACTGGTGCGCTGAGGTGGATACCTGCGACAAAACGAACACTACAGCATACAGTACCAGTCAAAAGTTTGAGTACACCTGCTGGAAACTAGGTTTATCTCATAATTGACAATGTTTTACACCATATAAGTTTCTTTAAATACTTGAAAATGACAAAAAACACATGTAACAATAAACAAAAGGAACATCAAAGAAATGTTCAATCAAATTTAATTGAAAATGTAATCTTGGATTCCTCAAAATAGTCACCCTTTGCTGTGAACAGCCTCAAACACGGGCCATTCGGTTAATAGGTTTCAGCAGGAAATCACCCGACATGTCTTCCCAGCTTTCCTGCAGCAATTCCCAGAGACACTTGTAGGTTGCTTTGCTTTGACTGTTCTGTCCAGTTCATCCCAAATTCTATGGGATTGAGGTCTGGACACTGAGCAGGCCAGGTCCTTAGTTTGAGTCCCCCCTTCACCAGATAGTTCTTGCACAACTTCAAGGTGTGTTTCGGGTCGTTATCTTGCTCAAGAATGAAGGAGTGCCCGTTTAGCCGTAGTCCAGATGGAAGGTGTACTCAAACTTTTGACTGGTACTGTATATCACTTCCAGTGGCGACTTTTAAATGTTTTTTGACATTGATTTGAAAATTGTAATATTTCCATCCCAACAGTAGGGGGCGCAAATGCACCCGCGGTAAAATCGGCACTGATCACCATTCATTCACGTCAGTCAAATGACACACTGCACTTATGCACACTGCATTGTACATACATACGCGTGTTTAAAAAAAAAAACCCATTTCAATTCCATATTATTATCCACTGTGTCACGCGCATGCCTTTGTCAGGGGTGATGGAGTGTGGGACTGGGAGAGAGAGAGACAGTGAGAGACACATTGTGCTAATTATTATCCATCAAGCTGTTATTTTACAATTATTATTTACTATTTTATATAATATATAATACAGATACCCCTCATCTTATACCTGCTTCGAAATCAATAATATTTTGCTGTATATTTGATTGATTACTAATTGATCAGAGATTGTATTGAATTCTTGTTGACGTGCAATTATTTAGAAATGTAATTAATCAATAAAATAATAATAATAATAATAAGCTTTATTTATATAGCACCTTTCATGCATTGAGATGCAGCGCAAAGTGCTTCACATACAAAGTAAAACAAGATATAAAACAAGTTGTTAAGAGTAACAACACCTCTCTCCTGACTGTTACACTGACTAATATACATTTGTAAACTGATGTAGGGTTAATATGTACCTCTCTGCTGCCCTCTGCTGGGAGATATTGGCGTTGAGTTATTGAAATAGGTTTTTCCTGTTGTAGCACGGTGACGTCGCTGTTAGTTTGATCTGCTTTTAATACAGTTTAAGCTGTTTGACGTGCTATTGCCGTACACGCGCACTAACACACACATACCCACACACACACACACACACATTCCCAACCTAAAATATAAAGCATGCAACTGGACAGGTGCATTCGAGTTAAATGAACACCTACATCAAACTTCCGGTTGTGTATTACTTCCTCTTGTGGCTGCAGGACATGCACATGAATACAGGGTCTGGACTGTATTACCTCAGCACGCCACACGGTGGTGCCATCTCTTCATTTTATTTTTTTACTCAAGCGCTTATCTTCACAGAATCTTTATACTCAAGTTTGCTCAGGTTTTGAATCCAGTGGCCCGGGGATATCGGAGTTTGGGGTAGTACACACAGACACACACGCACACTAATGAGAGAATGACGCATACACGATGGTATTTTTGCCAGATATTGTTAGGAATAAGCTGCATTGTAGACAACATTCCGGCCTCTTACTACAATATCAGAAGTCACACCCAGGTTTATTGTCCTCTAATGTCAATGATTCTGATGTACTGTCAGTTAAGAAACGTCATGTGCGTATATAACAAATTACTCCCTCCTTTTTTGTTCCTTAAGCCGTGGCTTCACAGACCAAATGAACAGCCAGTGTATCGTTTTGTGGCTTGTCTGATTGGATTTATCTCAATGTTAAGAACTGTAACAAACGGGCTGGCAGTGTAGTGTAATGGTTAGGGAGCTGGGCTTGTAACTCAGAGGTTGCAGGTTCAATCCCCAGGTGGGGCACTGCCGTTGTACCCCTTGAGCTAAAGGTACTTAACCTGAATTGCTTCAGTAAAATATCCAGCTGTATAAATGTATTGTATGTAAAGAAATGTAAACTGTGTAAGTCGCTCTGGATAAGAGCGTCTGCTAAATGCCTACAATGTAAAATGTAAAATGTCTATAAATGAGTCCTTGCTTGTTGTGTATAAACAGACGTCGTTTCCAAAGCCCGCACGTCACATCCCGTCTGCTGTGTGCGGTAAACACGGTTTAATGGCACAGCGGGCACGCTTCCGCCTGGCCTCGCCCGCGCGTGTACCGATACAAAGGCTGTCTAGCGACGTGACGTGACGTGTCATGCGAAAGATCAGTCAATTTAAGAGAAAATTGATTATCGCGAGATTCGCTAGGCACAAAAATTAGGAACACTTGATGGGTTTTTTTTTTTCTTCCTGTGGCGACCTTTCACTTCTATAAATTAGTTTAAAAAAATAATATGTAAGTTTGCATACAAAATTAATTTAGTTTAAAAAGATGATGTTGGTTCATATTTTCCCAAAGAAAAAGGGGGTATTCATATATATTAATATTATTATTATTATTATATTAAAATGTTGTTTAAACATTACACTGGCCTTTAATAACCATTAATAAAATATGTTACAAAACGACAATAACCATGGCAATGCATTTGAAATGTTGCCGTAAACCGATACGCCATCGCATTCAGATGCAAACTCGCAGCCTCACAAAGCGGGCACAGTTTTTTGGGGAAGGCGTGGCTTGGCGCGAGGCTCCGCACTGGGGCTCCCTCCAGCGAAGCGGCGCACGAATGCGCGCGAGCGACGACGACAATCCCACTCTCGGCCGAGCAGCACGAGACGGCGCAGGGACGGACGGGCGGGCTGCTGCTGCACGGAGGGGAGAACGAACAGCCATGTCATTGGAATAAGGACGCAACGCAACGCTGGAGAGGCGAACATGCGGGCGCCACGGCTGGCAAACGGCTGACGGAATTCGCCCCTTGTCGATATATTAAAAACACCTTACTCTCTCCGTTTTATAAACGGTCGAGTAGCGGAGAGAGGTTAAGCTCGTGATTTTTTGCCGTCGTCCCTGAGAGCGGCGGACACACGCTCTCTGGGCAGCTCGCCGATAACAACAAACAAAATAATAATCCTGCGATACGTTTGATCCTTCGCGCAGCTGTCGGGTAAACACACCGGAGAGAACGCGACCATGACCACCGGACAGGACGAGAGCTCGGTGCGTGTGGCTCTGAGGTAAGAGAGATCGGACGGGTTTTTGTCGCGTTTTTGCGATGCTCAGCGCCGATATGCTTATTGTGAAGTACCTGTTACTGCAAGCATGCATGTTCCCGGGAGCCGAACGAGCGGTATTAAATTGCTTTGACCCGTTGCTCTTAAATAATTGAGGCCACGATGCAGTTACAGTCTGCGTCACTAGATTAAATATTAAGCAACAGAGAGAGTGTCAGATTGTCGAGTGCGTGTGTCGATGCGGGCGCGATGCACCGCCTTGTTGTGCCCTACCGTGCAGCGCTTTTATTGTTGCTGGATTAAGCTTGTTCCACGAAGTGGTTATTTGCCAGTAGGCCCGTAGTGATGTGGTCCCAGTAAAGAAGTGCTGCTTTGTGTGCGGTTATTAGCGCGCTGGAGATGCGTCAGGTGTCAGAAATATAGAGCGACACGCCAGGAATTGAAACCCGAGGACTAAACCGAGGATACAGTGTAGCGGTCCAGGGAGTGAACATGTGCACTTCACCCATAGCCATACGGGCGATATCGACGCTGTTTGCAAACGGGATGAATAATTGGCTAAATCCTAATATCTATTGCGTTTGTTTGTCGCCGAGCGCGAAAACTCACGCCCCCAGCTCCAAAAGGAGCCGTTAGACGACCACTCGTCTTGGAATGCATTTGATATTTTGTCGAGGAGCGGACAACCGTTTTAACAGCGCCAAATCATTGAATTGTTAGTGAAAGGAGACTTCTTTGTTTACTGTTCACGGAACGCCCAACGAGCACACATTGTACACAATCCCATTGTACAATATGAGTGACGTGCGGTCTATTGCGTCTAATAGTCTATGTTTTTTTAAAATCTACCTTAAGATGACAGTATTAACTACCGCAATATTTACTTAGAGAGAAGTCTAAGCTACTGGAACTTTAGTATTTTGATTCAAGGCAACTAATCATTGCCATCGGTATTACTACTTCTCATGCGTTTGGGCTCCAGGTTGATGTATTAATTTAATGGGTAAGATTGTGTGAAATTAGAAGCGACCATGGTTATATATATATATTTAAAAAATCAAACTTAACGACGGGTCATGAAACCGATGAAAATTTGCATTAAAAGCAGTGTGAGCCATTTCTGAACCGGCCAGTAAAAACATAGATTTTTACACATATCCCCACGCTTCTATAAATAAAATAAAAAAATAAAGAGAATAGAGGAATACAAAAATAGTCATTTGTCCTTACTGAAAGGGAGGCATGGGAACACATCAATTCTTTAGAGGGTTTAGACTCCAGTGATATTTAATCAGTATGCAGATTGCCCTGGGGACAGTGTTGTTCTTGATTTAGGGCAGTGAAGTCATTGCAGAATAAAATCATGACTTTAGTGCATAATGCATAATTTGTGGTAAAGAACTGTGGAAACGAGTAATGGCTACCTGGCTAATCCCGCTGACCTCACCCACTGCGTGCGTGCGTGCGTGCGTGCGTGCGTGCGTGCGTGTGCACGCGGCTGATGATGTCACTGGCTGATGATGTCACTGGATGTGCTCACCCATCTCTGCTGGTAAACGGCCGTCTCTTCCCCGGGCTGGCCAGCGGAGAGACAGTAATGCCCTTCATTGGTAGGCAGCTCTGAAGGCCTCTGCACGCTCGAAGGACAACAACGCGACAGCAACACAACCAGGGCACTGCAACATCAACGCAGCCTTTGCGACCTGCGCAGAGGGGGTTTCAGAGGGTGTGGTGTACCTAGCACACAAATCTAACTCGCGACCGTTCACGTAGATGTTGCGCATCGTTGATTGGTTGGTTAGCACATGGAGGCGGAGCTGTCATAGTCATGGTTCATAGGTCACATTTCATCAAGCTAGTAGCTAACGATATAGATAGCTTGCATCATTTGTTCGACGCGGTGTAAAATGAACCAGCTTCAGGAAAGATTGGCAGGAGTTTCCCTGCTTTCATGAACACTTTACCGACCTTGTTCAATACATTGACGCCTACCAGTGTACAGAAGTGTAAGGACACCATGTTGCATAGGCTGCGCATAGCCTTTGCAGATGTATACAGTGCCTGCTTGAATTTTTTACATTTACATTTTAAGAATTTAGCAAACGCTCTTATCCAGAGCGACTTACAAGATGTGCATTAATACATGGTAGGAACAATCATAGTTAGCGCAAGAGATCAGTGCAGTAATACAGCGATAGACATCGTTGCAGGCAGCTGCATACCAAACCTGTAACACTGGGAAGGAAAAGGTTAGTACATTTTTTTTTTTTAAATGAGGAGTAAGCAGGGATACATGTACAAAAAAACTATAAACAAGTAGGCAGTGGTGATGACAATAGGCTAGATGTACAGAATTCAGTGGTAGTGGAGTCTGAAAAGATGAGTTTTGAGTCTGGAGTCTCTCGCGGAAGATCGCGAGTGATTCCGCGGCCCTGCCCGATTGCGGAAGGTCTTGCGACATTGTTACGCAGAAGCATGCTGAGGCCTTTAGGCCTGGCTCCCCAGGCTGCCCAGCGGAGAGGCAGTAAAGCCCTCATTAGTGAGCAGCTCTAAGCCCTGCGCCCCAGCGCCCCAGCGCCCCAGAGCCCCAGAGCCCCTGACCTCCCGTACGGTGCGCTCTTTAGGAGCTGCTGACACAGGCGCCCGCGGGCCCTCGGGACCGCCTCACCTGGCCTGCTGCCTCACCTGGCCTGCTGCCTCACCTGGCCTGCAGGCCTCACCTGGCCTGCTGCCTCACCTGGCCTGCTGCCTCACCTGGCCTGCTGCCTCACCTGGCCTGCTGCCTCACCTGGCCTGCTGCCTCACCTGGCCTGCTGCCTCACCTGGCCTGCTGCTTCAGCTGCGGCAACACTGTGGTCATCCAGCACATATAAGAACACAAGAATACATAATGATGAGAACGGGCTGTTCAGCCCATCTAGGCTCATCATGTCCTAATCTAAAGAGTATCTAGTGCTGCATCTAGCCTGGACTTGAATAGCCCAAGTGTTTCTGCCTCTACTACCCAACCTGGCAAGCTGTTCCAGGCATTGACAACTCTCTGTGTAAAGAAAAATGTCCTAATATCTGTGCGGAATTTGCCTTTAACTAATTTCCACCTGTGGCCTCTTGTTCTGCTGACCCCACTTATCTTAAAAAATCTTTGGTAGACGTAGGTCATACACGTAGTCTGTGGTAATATAATATACGCCATTTAGCAGACGCTTTTCTCCAAAGCGACCAACAGTAATGATACATACATCAGTATATGAGGTCCCAGTGGGAATCGAACCCACAGCCTGACGGGATGACAGTGCCCCCATCCACAGGGCACGAGTGATCACTGACTGGTTTGATGAGCATGAAAGCGATGTGAACAATGTGCCACGTCTGTAAGCCTTTGACACGTGCGTTCTGAACAGCAGTGCCGGTGTGCGGGTGAGTGAGGTTTTAAATAAAGCTTGGAGAGGGAGAGGGGAAAAAAGAATGTTCCTGTCAGCAGCTGAAGAGCTCTCTTTCGAGTTCTGTGTCTGTTTGGGGTCCGTCTGTAACGCAAACTGTTCTGACCCTCTTGTCTTGATGCGCATCGTATCGCGAGGTACATGGTAACGCCCAGCCCTAATGTCATATGTAGACCCGGTCACTTCATCTGTCCTCTCGGGCATTCTTACACACAGCCAACAGCCAGCGTTTACACAATGCCCACCGAGGGAGCTATCTTGCGATTTTGAGTTCCATTTTTCCATTTCAAGCATTTAGCAGACGCTCTTGTCCAGAGTTGCGCCACATTAGCCATTAAGCTGCTGTCAGAAGACGTGTATCTCCTCAGTGCGCCGGTGTTTGCGCGGTTTCGTAACGGCGGGGTCGGCAGACCGCCTGTACGCTGAGTGCTGACCTTTGGTTTGCTTTCCAATGACAGTGCACCATGATGCAGAAGGTAGACGTTGCCTCAGGGCTTAGAATGAGGGGGAAGGGGGTGCGTTTGTGCTGAGGGAGGGAGGGAGGGAGGGAGGGGAGGAGGAGGAGGAGGGGGAGGGAGGGGAGGAGGAGGGGGGGGGGAGGGAAGGTGCATAGAGAGCAAACGCATTTGTGTCGAGTGAAGGTAAGAGAGGCTGAAGTGGCGACAGTATGGATTTGTTTTGAGAAAGTAAACGTGATTGAGATAAACGTAGATCAGATTGTGCGGCTGTTGACTGGGTTTGCTTGGGTTTTTCATTCAAAGGAGGAACGGTCAAATTCTGAGAGAGAGACAGACAGACAGACAGACAGACAGACAGACAGACAGACAGAGACAGAGACACAGAGACACAGAGACACAGAGCTGTGTCCATCAGCCCTGGCAGGACCTGCCTGCTGAATAATTTCTCATGATGCTATGAGATACGCGTGTGCTAACGGCAGCGCTCTTAAGAGTCGGCTGTGGAACCAGGCCACGCTCTGGGTATTTATAGGAGGGGCTGACAGCCCCCTCTGAATACACCTGTGTGTGCTGAGGAGAGTTTTGATTGGTCGTATGAAAAGTTAATAAATCACAATGAATTACACCTTTTCCAAGTATGTTTTTTAAAATTGTTATAATAAAGAAAAATAACAAATAATAGAATTAAATAAAACCAGAGGACTTTGTACAACATTTGGACAATGAGAGACATTTGGACATTTGTCTCTTTCTCTTCCCTCTCTCAGATGTGAAGAAGGTGTTTTTGTGTGTGAGATTACTAGGCTGAAGGCCCATGCAGGCCTCCCCTCGTCTCTCACGCTGTTACGTCACACTTTGACCCAGATCAGTGATCAGTGTTTCCTGAATGTCTTTTGTATTTTCTCTTCTTCTAGTACTCCTCTGGGAATAAGGCAACACACACACACTCTCTCTCTCTCTCTCTCTCTCTCTCTCTCTTTCTGTCTCTCTCTCTCTCTCTCTCTCTCTTTACCTCTCTCTCTCTCTCTCTCTCTCTCTCTCTCTCTCTCTCTCTCTCTCTCTCTCTCTCTGTCTCTCTCTCTCTCTCTCTCTGTCTCTCTCTCTCTCTCTCTCTCTCTCTCTCTCTCTCTTTCTCTGTCTGTCTCTCTCTCTCTCTCTGTCTCTGTCTCTGTCTCTGTCTCTCTCTCTCTCTCTCTCTCTCTCTCTCTCTCTCTCTCTCTCTCTTCTCTTTCTCTCTCTCTTTCTCTTTCTCTTTCTCTGTCTGTGTGTATATATATATATTGCAAATTGTGGTATGAGCAAATGAACCAGATTTTTACCCTGAAAACAATCGGAAGATCCATTTTTCTTTCATACATTTTTCAACGTGCGCAACACTGTGAGAAGGCAGCCCTTTTGCAAACAGAGGAGTCCTCGTACTTCACAGAGAGTGAAAACAAATGAACCTGCGCTCCCTTTAGCCAGGTGCGTCCCTTTTTGTGTGAAAGCCTTTTGTCACGCGGTCTGCCTGTCCCAGGTGTCTGTGTCTGTGAGCGTAAGGCACGGAATGAGGCCTGCATACTGCGGTTGCGTTGCCCTCATTCACTCATTCAGTCCCTGATTCATTCACTCGTCTCTCCTTCCCTCTCATTCTTTTTCCTCTTCCCTCGACGTGCCGGAAGAGAAAGCGGAGTCTAATTGAATCCACCCGTTGCAGGATGCGATCGCTGCGTTTGCTGACCAGGTTAATGACGTGCGCTCCCTGACGTCTGTGTAGCGCACGACTGCTTCATTAGCCCAGCCAACCTGCTTGCCCACTTCTTACATCTTATATCTTTATCCATTCTTACAGCTGGTTGTTCTGTCGAAGCAATTTAGTTTAGATATCTTGCTCCAGGACACCCATTACATTACGGCACATTACAGCAATTTATGCCCTTATCCAGAGCGACTTACACAGTTGACATTTCTTTACATTCAATCCATTTCTAAAGCTGTATATTTACTGAAGCAATTCAGGTTAAGTACTTTGCTCAAGGGTATGGCAGTGCTCCCACCTGGGAGTCAACCTGAAACCCTTGCGTTACAAGCCCAGTTCCCTAACCATTACACTACACTGACACCCATATCACACCAATGCCCATCTCGGGTTCTGAACTCGTAGCCTCCCGGTTCCATATTTTCTAAGCTCGTGTACAGATGGGGTTGGTGCTGTGGCTCTCCTGACCTCTGTGTGCCACCCAAACCCCGGGTTTCAGTGCAGTCACTCCTCCTGTTGTTTGAAATGAAAAGGAAAAGTTGTAGCTTTGATGTCTCTTTTCTTTTGTATCGTCAGCAAACTCATTTTTGGTTTATGTACAGTATGAGGTCAGTCCAAACGCTGTCGGCTGTTGAGCCTCGGGAGGATCTTTAACTCCTCGCTGTTTCATGTTTGTAATGATATGAGGTAACCGCTGATGTTTCAAATGTAAGTAATTACTTCTGCGATTGTGGGCTACCTCGACTCAGTTGCACATTCCTCTGATCAAGACATTAGTCCTCACGAAGAGCGGAGCTGCTTAAGTCCGCTAGATGCAGGGGCTCCACGTTTGTTGTTTTAATTCGCCGGGACTTTTATCTCTTGACAGCTCTATTCATAATGGTTTATTGTTGACACCTGTTGAATACCAAAAACCATGGCAACCTTGTAATCATTGCTTCACCCTGGGGGCGGGGGGTAGCAGTGCTGGCACTCACGTTGGAAGTCCCATCTCAAAGGAAACCACTGATGGGTTTGTGCTGACATACGGCGAAAAATGGCTGAGAATTTCTGTTTCTCTTCTGCGGCTGGCATTGGCAGTTTGTTGTGTGAGAGAACGTGCCTGCCCGTACATGTTGCTCTAATCCCGTCTGTTAACAAAACTTAATTCAGGTCTGGTTCAAAGGGAGGGATTCAAATGATTTACTATTTTCCCTCTGATATGCTTTGATCTAGTGGAGAAATGCGCACAGTGTACATCAGAACGGCAGTAAAAAGCTGTGTGTGTGTGTGTGTGTGTGTGTGTGTGCGTGTGTGCGTGTAATACATGCCATTTAATATAATATATGCCATTTAGCAGATGCTTTTATCCAAAGCGACTTACAGTAGTGAATGCATACATTTTCAGTATATGTGGCCCCAGTGTGTGTGTGTGTGTTGAAGTCGTGACTATGCACACCTACACACAGGATACAGGTACACATGGAATGTATTGAACATGTGAACCGGTACATGCAGGTAGAAGCAGGCAGCTGGGTAGGTATGGCACCTCACCTGGCACGACACGCGATACTGAAACGGCAGAGGTGCAGAGGAACGCACAGGCTTCTGATTGACAGGTGAAGGCTCCTGAGAGGCACAGGTGAAGGTACAGGTGCATGCTGGGGACTGGATGGACAGGTGAGCAGGCACAGGTAAATGCAGGTGTCTGCACCCACACAGGACTGAACAGGGTACATACACATGCATTCATCTGGCCAGGTGCAGGAGGATGTGTAGGTGCGAGCAGGTGTCTGGATAGACACAACCTACAGAAATGAATACAGGCAGGTATGCGGATCTGCTGAAATATGGAAATGTATAATCTGCTCAAATATAGAAATGTAAGGCTAGATCTAGGGTGCAGGATCAAAGCTCAGAAATCCTGAAAGTGCATCAATCCAATTCTTCTGAGAAGTTCTCTTTTATATTACATTTACATTTTTTAGGCATTTAGCAGATGCTCTTATCCAGAGTGATTTACACAGTTTACATTTCTTTACATACAATCCATTTATACAGCTGGATATTTTACTGAAGCAATTCAGGTTAAGTACCTTTAGCTCAAGGGTACAACAGCAGTACCCCCACCTGGGAATTGAACCAGCAACCTCTTAGTCCAGTTCCCTAACCATTACACTACACTGCTGTCTATAATTAAATTTAATTAATTTTAATTCAACCATTGTGCTTTATTTACAGAAAGAGAAAATCTGAAATAAAGAATCAGAAAATCTAAAATATAGAATCATATACTTTCCCTGGCCACTTAGCACTCCACTGCACTTGTACTGTATTCTGTGGCAAGCAGAGATGGTTCCAGTTTATCTCGCAGATCACAGCGTACGGGCCTCCAGTGGGAGGGATGGAGGTTTTTGTGGGGACTTCCTGTCCACTCGGCCCTGAAGGTGGAGTTTAGAACACATTTTTACGTTGTATAACAGTTTGTGCTCAGCAGGCACCTTTTCATGAAGCTCCACTTACGTAACTCGCATTGTGCAACGTTGAGCCGCACTGTTGATACAAGTGAGGACTTAACGCCGCTGGTCAGGTTAAGAGCTGAACAGAGGGAGGGAGAGGGAAGGAGAGGGAGAGGGAGAGGGAGGGACAGAAAAGTACATTAAAAGTATACTCTCCCCAAGAGCTGAACAGAGGGAGGGAGAGGGAGAGGGAGGGACAGAGGGAGGGAGGGAGGGACAGAGGGAGGGAGGGAGGGAGGGAGGGACAGAGGGAGGGAGGGAGAGGGAGGGACAGAGGAGGGAGGGAGGGACGGAGGGACAGAGGGAGGGACAGAGGACAGAGGGACAGAGGACAGAGGGACAGAGAGAGGGAGAGACAGAGACAGAGACAGAGACAGAAAAGTACATTAAAGTATACTCTCCCTTAAGTATATTTTTCAGGGGTGTAACTGGAGCACCCTACACCCCTGGATTCAAACCTGCAACCTACTGGTGTAGTCTGGTTTTGCACCTGCCTGGCATGTACCTGATGTGTGGCCGGGGTGTTGGAGCTGTGTCTGTGCATAGAGCCGTCTGTCTGTCTGTGGCTGAGTGAGAGACAGCGCTGCTAACAGTGTAGGGTGTGTGTTCTGTGCTGCCAGCATCAGCCAGACTCAGCCTGATAGGGGGAGAGAGAGGGAGGAGGGAGAGAGGGAGGGAGAGGGAGATGGAGAGGGAGGGAGAGGGAGGGGGAGGGGAGAGACGGGTGAGGGTGAGGGAGGGAGAGGGAGAGGGAGAGAGAGGAGGGAGGGGAGGGTGAGGGTGAGGGTGGGGGTGAGGGAGAGGGAGAGGGAGAGGAGGGGAGAGGGAGAGGGAGAGGGAGAGGGAGGGGGAGGGAGAGAGAGAGGGGGGAGAGATGGAGGTGAGGGTGAGAAGGAGGGGAGGGGGAGATGGAGGGAGATGGAGGGAGAGAAGGAGAGAAAGATAGAAAGATAGAAAGATAGAGAGTGAGAGATGGGAGAGGAGGTGCCTTGGTCATACACGTCTAGCCTGCCCTGCAGATTTGTGTATGTGGGGTATAAGCCAGTCGGCCAGCTGTTACTGAGCAATCACTCAGCTACTGAGTCCCCACAGAGACGTACTCTTTAACAGTGCTGACCTCTCCCCCTCTCCCCCTCTCCCCTGATGAAGGCCGGTCACCCTGCACAGTCTGGGGTGGGGAGAGCACTGTGGCCGTGGCACAGTGTGCAGAGACGTCTGTATTGCGAACATCCAGTCCTTTCTGGAATCATTTGAGGTGTAGACCCCCCCAGAATGTTCCATGGTTTCTCCCAGATGTGTAGTGGGTCCTGTGAGCCACCCAGGGTGTCATGCCCACCTGAGACTCTACCCTGCCCACAGCCTGCCCTGTCATTGGCTGGATTCCTCCTGTCCTCACCCACGCCTCACATCCTGCCTCCAGTGCCCCCCATGTGGGGCTGTGGGGCAACCTCTTAATATATGATATATGCCATTCAGCAGACGCTTTTATCCAGAGCGATTTACAGTAGTGAATGCATACATTTTTCAGTATATGTGGTCCGAGTGGGAGTTGGCAGACCTAGGCTACGCAGATGACATCTGCCTGGTGTCTGAACGCGTGGAGCAGGCACAGGAACTCCTGAACCCACAACCTAAGTGCTGCCAACGCCATGCTCTACCTACTGAGCCACACAGAACCACTTCTTGGCAGGTGACCTAGGGACAATGACCTAATTGGTCAGCACCATCCCTCTGTCACCCCCCCAAGCTGAGGAAGGATTATTTAAAAAATCAACCGCACGTCTTGTGGCTTCTGTAGAGGGTGATATGTTAATATGGTCATAAATATTCATGAGGCATTCCAGTTGAACCAAGAGGGAAATGGAGGCATTTCAAAAAACAAACCAACCACTCTAAAACAGACCACGCCCTAATCCTCACTGTTCTGTTGAGTATTGTAGAATTTGTGGAATGTTTTCCTTGACGCAGAGTTTGGAGTAATGGTATGTGTACTGCTCGATGCCATCAGTATTTTCCCAGCTTTGTGATGGAGGGAGCTTCCCATGGTGGTCAGAACCGCAGAATCGCTGGCCGTTTTCTGACGCAGGGACCCCCCCCTCAGACCTGCATGTTGGTTCCCTCCCCCCTCCCTAACCCCGGGCACTTGCTATTCAGTTCAGATTATTTTGTTTATGGCTCCGCGGTATCACTTTGTTATTGTATTTATTTATGATTCACGTCATGGTCCGAGGGTTGGCACAGGAAGCTTACAGGAGTGCTTATGCGACGTTGCATGTATGACTGCTGGTCTAAGAGTGCTTTAGCCTCGTCCGGGTCACTGTTGCTCATAGAACTTATGGTTCTGTGTGTCTCAGTAGGTAGAGCGTGGTTCTGTGTGGCTCAGTAGGTAGAGCGTGGTTCTGTGTGTCTCAGTAGGTAGAGTGTGGTTCTGTGTGGCTCAGTAGGTAGAGCGTGGTTCTGTGTGGCTCAGTAGGTAGAGCGTGGTTATGTGTGGCTCAGTAGGCATTGATAGATAGAGTATGGCATTGACAACGCTTAGGTTGTGGGTTCAATCCCCACTGAGAAATGAATTCATTACTCTAAGTCACTTTGGATAAAAGCGTCTGCTAAATGGCGTATATTATTATATTATAACTCGTGTTGACGCACTCGTGTTCTCTTCCGTCTCGAGTCTCTCCGGATAAGAGCATCTGCTAAATGAATGTAATGAAATGTAATCTGCTGGAGTGACGGTGTGCGCTAAACCGGGGTCTTGGGCCCGTGCCAGTCTGTGGCCCCCGAGGGCAGAGGGGCTGAACTGTGCCCTGGCAGCGGCATCCAGAACAGCCCAAACCTGTAGACGTGTCGATCGCTTCATCAGCAGGATCCCGTTCCTGTGAACTGAGCACACAGTTCTGAGCTCAGTTAGGCTCACGCTCACCGTCAAGTTTACACAGCCCTTTCCTCTTACTGCTTGTCTTACATTACATTACAGGCATTTAGCAGATGCTCTTATCCAGAGCGACTTACACAGTTTACATTTCTTTTCATACAATCCATTTATACAGCTGGATATTTTACTGAAGCAATTCAGGTTAAGTACCTTTAGCTCAAGGGTACAACGGCAGTGCCCCACCTGGGAATTGAACCTGCAACCTTAATGTTACAAGCCCAGCTCCCTAACCATTATACCACACTGCCTGTTCTCTTTCCGCTGGATTTACCCCTTCAGTGTGAAGAACAGCGTCTCTGGCAGCCATTACAACTGGCCATGGGAGTGGCTTTCATTTCATTATTGGGGAGGACACTACGTTTGACATTCTTTTACGTTGTAAGCATTTAGCAGACGCTCTTAGCGACTTACAAGATGTGCATTAATACATGGTAAGAATAATCATAGTTCGTGCAAGAGATCAGTGCAGTAATACAGTGATAGACATTGTTGTTGGCAGCTGCATACCATACCTGTGACACTGGGAAGGAAAAGGTTAGTAAAAAAAATATTTAGCAAGCAAGGATACATACACAAAAAGTATTGAACAAGTAGGCAGCGGTGATGACAATTGTCTAGATGTGCAGAATTCAGTGGTAGTGGAGTCTGAAAATGCATCAGTTTGCATTTCGCTAACCAGCTAGACAGTTAGTTTGCAAGCTAGCTTGCTAAGCATCTGGCCAAGCTCTCATCCCCCTTCCCCCCAATCCTACACCTGGCTACCATAGGCCATGGAAAAAGTGATTTCGGGCCATTTAGCCTCGGAGCATGACTTATGGGATGCTGTTGTCAAGGGCCGTGTCCGACCTTAGCTACAGTTGACATGAAATGATAGACGTGGGATATCCTGTTGTTTTTATATTCATGCTATGAGGTCTGAGCGCTAAACGGAGTGTGTTAGACCAGACATTAAACTGGACATTTTCACACTGCGTAATTCTCCAGGGTGTTGGAGAGGAGTTGGGTTGGTGTCTGTTTTTCGTGTTGTTTTTGTGATGTTTTCCACTTGTTTTTCCCGTCTCTGATGGCGACCGGCATGAGATCGATGACCCTCCTCGTTATTTCCGTGCACGTTTCCTGCGTTGTCTAGAGGCCTGCTGTGTGACCTTTGACCTGGGGTGGCAAGCCCCCATGTCCTGATGCCACTCAAACACTGTACACAGGAAGGAGAACCTTGCCAGGTTGTCAGGCGCGTGTGTGTGTGTGCGTGTGTGTGTGTGTGTGTGTGTGTGTGTGTGTGTGTGTGTGTGTGTGTGTGTGTTTTGGGGGGGGGGGCACTCCTGGAATGCTGACTCAGTAGAACCCCACCCACTCTTTCACACACACACACACACACACACACACACACACATCTTTGCAACTATAGATCCATATTTCTGTAAGTACCCCAATATACAGTCAATTTTAAAAGGTTACATATATTTTTAAATTGCATGTCTCCAGCAGGTCTTGGCTATACCCTACTCCTTTATAAAAAAATTAAAAAAATAAATAAAAAATGTCATTTCAAATGTTTATATTCCCTGACTTATAAACAAAGGAAGTCTGTAATCCTGTCCCTGTGTCTGTACTGCGCACACGCATGGCAGTCAGGCACTTCACTGGCAGTGGTCGGCCAATCAGAGCTCATTAAACACGAGTGCCTGGTGTTATCTAAGGCAAACAAGGCACTCGATCACATTCAAAGTCCAGAAACCATTGAAAAAAAACCCAGACCGTCATGGTAAATGAATGATTGCTGGTGCGCAGAGGTCTGCTCCTTTTCTCATTGAACCAATTCTCAACTCTGATTTGTTTTCTTTTTCTCTCCAATTTGGAATGCCAGACTGTTACTATAATATAATAATATATATATGTGCCGTTTAGCAGATGCTTTTATCCAAAGTGACTTACAGTAGTGAATACATACATTTTTCAGTATATGTGGTCCCAGTGGGAAATGAACCCACAACCTAAGCATTGCCAACGCCATGCTCTACCTACTGAGCCACACAGAACCCCGTTGCTCATGGTTACTCACATTAACCCATGTTATTCATGGATCCATGTTTTTGCAATTAAGTCCATTTTGCAGAGGTCCCAAAGCACATGCCCCCATCCATTTCACTCCATGGTCAGCCGTCTGAGCTGCGCAGTCGTTGCATCAGAGGAGGGCACTCCACACGCAGCTGGCACAGGCAGAATGCTGGTGTCTGATTGGTCCGAGGAGGCACTCTTGTGGGACTAGACGAGGACAAACCTGCCGACGGTATCCCTGCCTCCCCGGGCAACGTTAGGGTAGTGGTGGGTGAACGAGGTACCATGACACCAAAAATGGGTGGAGCTACCACTGCTTTGAACGAATCATTGCATTTTGCTGTGAAGAGCAAAATATTTTGATTGAATTGGTTCCTGGCCGGGGCCTTTCTGTGTGGAGTTTGCACGTTTATATTTTACATTACATTTTAGGCATTTTGCAGACGCTCTTATCCAGAGCGACTTACACAGTTTACATTCCTTTTACATACGATCCATTTATACAGCTGGATATTTTACTGAAGCAATTCAAGTTAAGTACCTTTAGCTCAAGGGTACAACGGCAGTGCCCCACCTGGGAATTGAACCAGGAACCTCTGAGTTACAAGCCCAGCTCCCTCACCATTACACTACACTGCCAGCTTGTAGTGTAATGGTTCTCCCTGTGTCAGCGTGGGTTTCCTCCGGGTACTCTGGTTTCCTCCCACAGTCCAAAGACATGCACGTTAGGCTAATTGGAGAGTCTAAATTGCCCGTAGGTATGAGTGTGTGAGTGAATGGTGTGTGTGCGATGGATTGGCGACCTGTCCAGAATGTATTCCTCCCTCTCGCCCAATGCATGCTGGGATAGGCTCCAGCCCCCCCCGCGACCCTGACCAGGAATAAGCGGGTTAGATAATTAATTAATTAATACATGCACTTCTTTCTTTCCATAAATATGACCCAACATACCCTGTACAAGGAGCAGGAAACTGAAGTGTGTCCCAGTGAATTGCAAAAGAAGCTGAAGTCTTGCCTCTGGCGCTCTCTACGGATAAAAAACGAAACAGGTCGGCCCGGAAAAATGCACCAGTCACTTTCCTTCGTGCCTCCCTGTGAGTGTCTGTGCCAGAAGGCTGGTGACAGGAATGATTCCTTGGAAAACTGCAATGAAAACGCAACATTCAAGGACTGCAACAGACCAAATCACCCTGCATCTAGTGCTTGACGTGGTTCTGTGTGGCTCAGTAGGTAGAGCGTGGTTCTGTGTGGCTCAGTAGGTAGAGCGTGGTTCTGTGTGGCTCAGTGGGTAGAGCATGGCGCTGACAACGCTTAGGTTGTGGGTTTCCCCACTGGGACCACACATACTGAAAAATGTATGAATTCACTACTGTAAGTCGCTTTGGATGAAAGCGTGTGTTTTTGGCATATGCATTTTAACGTGAAAGGTTCATATGATTCAGTTTGACCTAGTGGCTATCAGAGTGGTTATTTGTGTTGAAGGCTGGGGGAGCTGCCATGTTTTCTTGTCCACTAGTATGACTAAGGCAAGCCAGAGTGGGGGTGGGGTGGATGGCATTGTTGGGGGCGGGGGGGAACAGAAGTGTATTTGTGTAATGCTTACCTTTCCATGAACACATTTACTCAAATCTGGGACATTGTATAACCCTAAGTACGCGAAAACTGCATTCGTATTGAAGTGTGGGAGGAGCTGCTGGTGTGTGGTGGGAGAGCGTGTGAATGTGGGTGAACTACGTGAGACTCCAGCCCAATGCGTGAGACTGGGCAGCCCTGGTACCGCTGTGAGCATTGATTGTGGACTGTGATTACTGGCTGGGTGTTTTGGCACTCTGGTTCTGCTGCGGTCGATTGGCTAGAAGGTGCTGCAGCCCTTCTGTTGGAGAGACGTCGATTTGGCCTGTCCTGGTGGGTGACCTCAGACAGACGGATGACCTGCTGTCCTGGTTAGTGAGTTAGCGAAGCAGCAGAGGCTCCAATCCAATCAAGTCAGACCCCAGCATCCGCCAGACGCTGCATCATTAATGATGGGATTCATTCCCTTCCCTCAATGAGAATGACTTTGCCTTTTTACATTGGTAATGTCTTTGGTCCAGTTACAGACCAGGGCAGCCATTTTACATTTTACATTTTACATTTTAAGCATTTAGCAGACGCTCTTATCCGGAGCGACTTACAAGATGTGCATTAATACATGGTAGGAACAATCATAGTTAGCGCACAAGGTCAGTGCAGGAATACAGCAATAGACATCATTGCAGGCATCTGCGTACCATACCTGTAACACCGGGAAGGAAATTTTCAGTTCAGCACAGAACCTGCTGGGGTAAGATAATGCCTTGAAAGAAGTATGAACCAGACAGGCTAACATTTTGCATCTGCATTTATTCCGAGGTGCTCAAGTTGTATTTTTAGTCTATAAAACACAGTTCTTCCAGTCATGGACCAAATTCAACCGATGGCTGATCATTTAGAGAACCCTGTCATTTCCCTCTCCCCCTCTACAAAATAGTCTTAAAAAAATTTTCAAAACATCTCTATAGCTCTCTTTACTATGGTACAAAGTAATAGTCGAGTTTGTATTCCCTCAAGAGGTTTTTTCTGTTAAATGAGAATTATGTGGGCCTGAAATGGGTCACTCATCCATCGTGTTGGTGGATAGGTTCTGCTCCAGTCCTGGAGAGTATCAGGTCAGAGATACTCAACCTTCTCTGGGTTAATGTGGGACACGGAATGAGCAGCAGTTCAGTCTTCTCCAGTGGACTCGACTCGAGTTTCAGAGTGCTTCCCAGTCACTGTAATCAGAATAATGAGGCTGGCAGCTTGAGGTTAACTAGAAGTGTCACATGGCGAGGTTCTCACTGAAGTTGAACTCTCTCTCTCTCTCACAGAAGCTTGCACGCACGCACACTTTGAGTTTAGTGACACAGGAGCTTGGACAATGAACTATAAATATGCGTTTCTACACACTGTACATTTTGAAATTTACTCCACACACTAATGACCTAGAATGTTCTAGAGGGTCACGCAGACACTGTGTGCATCTGGAATGTTCTAGAACACCACATTCACTGCAGTATCGCAATTGTTCTAGAACTTCTAGGGCTCCAGACTACCGTTGTCCAGGGCCAACAGCTTTTTCACTTATTTGATCACACCAAAATGTTGCCACAATGTGTAAATAATGAGTTAAATTACCGTGCCTTGTGTTCAGACATTTGTATAGGTTTGCTGTGACATCATAGCAGGGCTCCAGATTAACTTTTTAGTAGCTTTTACAAGCTAAAAATGTGGTAGGGCAAGCTAGAAATTTTGTAAAAATCATAAGTTGCACCAATCAAATAGACTTTTATTGGTACATTTCAGATACATTTTACAATGAGTCTTCATTTTCATTGGTAGCCTGGGGCCATGGTATGCATCTTGACCTCCTGACCCGCTACAGACTTGGTACTGCCAGCCATGTCAGTGCCACACTATTCATTTACATTTGAGGCATTTAGCAGACGCTGTTATCCAGAGCTACTTACACAGTTTACATTTCTTTACATACAATCCATTTATACAACTGGATATTTTACTGAAGCAATTCAGGTTAAGTACCTTTAGCTCATGGGTACAACAGCAGTGCCCCACCTGGGAATTGAACCTGCAACCTCTAAGTTACAACCCAGCTCCCCCCTAACCATTACACTGTACTGTCTGCCCTACACCACCTTTCCTTATCATGTCGGAACCACCCAAACTCCTTCAGCCATTGCATAGGGCTCCCAAACTCAGTCCTGGGGGAACCCCAGCGTATGCTGGTTTTCGTTCCAACCATAACTCCAATTCCTGAACTGTAATGAGCTGTTAATTGTTTTTACTTCAACATTTTGTGAAGGGGGGTGAATTTTGCGACAGCTTTCTGAATGGCTAGCCCAAACATTCCAGCATCTGGTATTTTCTCCTCCTGTCCTAGGAATACAAAATAGGATAGTATGTCACCAATCTGCTTTTGGTGCATTCAGGCAATTGCATAAAAAGGAAGAGATTTTGGCATAGGCAAGACAACCCACCCACTCCCCCACCACCACCATCCTCTTTTAAGTCTTTTTATCTCTGTTCTAAGTTAAGTTTATTATAACCCTGCATAATATTTTTGATGTTTTTATTACTCCATCTTTTTATATTTCTTTTTAATCTATTTTGTCTTCTCTGTAAAGCACTTTGAATTACATTTGTGTATAAAATGTGCTATACAAATAAACCTGACTTGACTTTATTTATTTCCTGTCATCACCAATATGAGGCGCATTTCACACTGGCATGCATGAATAGGTACTATCCAGGACAATATTTGTTTCAGTAGAAGTCATGGCCTTATTGACTGTAAGTGTAAGTAAGTTGGGCACGGCCAAGTGCTGTATTATGGTCGCAACTAAGACTCGTTTCGCCGCATTTTTATCTGCCTTCGATTAAAAAATTGTATATGCTAAAAAAGTAGGCAGCAAACTAAACAAAAACAAAAAACAAAACGGTAGCTAATCTGGCTAGCTAGCTAATTCGTTACTGCCTTGCTACACAGTATTTGAATCGAGCGGAGTTAACTAGCTTGTAAACTGTGCTATATATCAGTGGTGCCCAACCTCGGTCCTGGGGGCCCACTGTGTATGCTGGGTTTTGTTCCTGCTAGTCTCTTGATCAATTATGGTTGTTGAAAACATCTGTGTAAGTTCTACCATTTTCTTCTTTGAACTTATTTTAACACAATGCAGGTTTGGCTCAAGGTCATTGTATTCTTCATTTTCCACAAATGGTTTCTGTGACCAGCTGTTCACTTTAAAAATAAGGCCCCACTGATTTCACCTACAATTGAATACAATACATCAATTAAAAGATGTAACCTCTTTGTAAAGGAATCATGTGTCATACAGTGCATTACAGAAAATGAGAGCAATAGTGACTGATTAAATGTCCTGGGATGTGAACATGGGACGTTTATTGTTCATGGCATGCATAGCTATTTCTGACATATGGTCTTAACAGTGTGAAATCATGCTTTAATATAAATTAAATGTGTCTAATTAAGAACAATTAACAGCTAGTTACAATAGAGAGGCTACAATTATGGTTGGAATGAAAACCAGCACACACAGTGGGCCCCCAGGACCGAGGTTGGGGACCACTGCTATATATGATTTGACCAGCTTGCTAGCCAGTGTAGGTATGTATCGTATACGCATGTGCTTATCGACTGGGGTGACCGAGGTCAGTTGCTGATTACAGCCCGAAGACGGATCCGTAGGTATGTTGAAATCGGATCTGTGTACGATCTGTGTTCTCCTTCGACACCAGGTTTGAGCATGCTCTGCGTAGACCCCATCTTTGGTCGCACAAGGGAGATGATCAGGGTTGCACGTGCGCGACCAACGCATATTTTTGGTCGCACAGTAAAACATTTTTGGTCGCGGTCTGCAGCCATGATTTTGACCGTACTAGAATTGCACCTGCAATGGCACGTTACCCATTTTACTACAGGGGCTTGAGTGTACCGTAACCACGCATGCACAAAATCACTCTCTTCAATCTAAAGACAGTACTAGCATTAAGGTCATGTTTACATCCCTCCTTCAATTTAAGTGACTGCTGAACTCGTGAAATGATATGCAAATCCAGTAACGAAAAGGAGACGTTGATTTTGCAGGGTAAAGTTTGAGACTGGGAGCTGTGCAGTTCTGCAGCTGGTTCTGGTTCTTCCTCTGGACTTTAGCACAGCTGCAGAGTGACAGAGTCTGTACTTCCTGCTCAGTCAAAGACGGAGGGTCCTGTTCCCCTGTCCTGTCGTTCAGAGGCACCTGCTGCCTCCACAGAGGGCAGAGGGCATGGCGTCTGGCTCGGGGAGATGACCAGCGCGTAATCATCCTCTCAAAAGTGCAGTGTAGGTGGTGTAAATGTAGTGGGTGAGCTCTGGTACGTGAGCGTCCGCTACAGGAAGTGACGTGGATAAGAGTGTGATTAGTTCCCCGTGTTAGAGACTTGAGTCTTTAGCTCAGCGGGCTAAATCGCTCTCTTGTCGCGTCGAGATCCTCGGTTCGAAACTCGCTGCAGGCAGAACCAACTCCGTTACATAAAGGTCAAAGCATTAGCCCCGAATGCAGTTTGCCCACTGTGGCCGGGGATTGAACCCCGGTTGCGCCAGCCCGGCTCTGGCCAGGAGTGCCACTGGGAGCAGCGATTGGCTGTCCGCCCCAGGGGGGGGGGAGGGACAGCCGGCACGAGCGCGCCGAGAGACAGGAAGAGCATCCCTGGAAAGTAGGAAAGTGTGCGAGTTCCGTCTCGGAGGAGGCGGATCATCGCCGGCCTCGGGGTACTAGTTTGACGGGCGGCGGGCTCGTGGGGGAGGGCAAATCGAAAGAAATAAAGGGTACAATTGGGCACCAGATTGGGAGAAAACCGGGGGGGGGGGGAATCAGAAACAAATAATAATAATTAAAAGTGCAGTGCAGCGATGCTGGGGCCCAGGTTTGCCCAGTTCAGAGGGTGAATGTAATCTGGTTTCACCTTGCAGTGAGCCCTGGCTTCTGGCTGAAGAGCTGGAACAGGAACCAGCAGTAAAAGTGGTGGAGCCGGGGGGTAATTATGCGGCCCTCAAAGAAAGGCCTTACTGACAGCGGAGGAATGGGGGGAGGGGAGGGGGGGTGTCCAGTTACACCCCAGGGGTTGGCTAATTCCACCTGTCAGCACAGCACAGGCCTGGGCTCTGACACGGTCCCTGGAGGTCACTGTGGCCAGTCCCTTCTGATAATGTCTGATGTCTGTCGTTCGGATGGGACGGTAAAAACAAAGGTCCTGACTCTCTGTGCTCATAAAAGATCCCATGGCACTTTTCGAAAAAGAGTAGGGTGTTCACCTGGTGTCCTGGCCAAATTCACAACCAAAAAAACCCAAAACAGTATATATACATTCATTCAAAATTAATTCATTCCCTCCCTCCTCGCCTCTCCACTGTGTATCTGATGTGTGGTGAGTTTGTACTGGTGCACTATGGCTGCCGTCCCGTTCACCCAGGTGGGTGCTGCATATTGGTGCTGGTTGAGGTGAGTTGACCCTATCATTGTAAAGCGCTTTGAGTTCCCTGGGAAAAAAGTGCGATATAAATCCAATTATCATTCATTCATTCATAAAGGATTAACCCCTCGTTGCTTATGTCATGTGGTTGACAGTCCCTTCACGTGATCAAAATGTAGGAAAAAGACCATTGTTGGAAACTAGATATTTCCTCTTTGTTTAGTTTTGTTTGTTGAGGAATATCACTTCCAGTGTGTATATGGTAAGGATATGGTGTTACCATTTAAACTTCCCAAAGCTTTCCCAGAGTAATGAGCCCCCAAAGTTTTGTGCTTTGTTCTCTAATTGAGTCAAGGCACATTGTGGAGACTTTCCTGGTTAACATTACCAGATGGGCTGTGTTATAGGATAGGTGGCTTTGCTTGGAATTACATCCTCGTGTTTCGCTTGAAGCTGTTATGTTTTAAGAGATTGTATTCCAGTATATATCCAATGATATGCTTCTGTACTCTATTGACTATGCAGTTGAAGGGCAAAAAAATAACCAAATAATAAAAATTCAAGCCTGTCTTTGAACTGTATAACACATTAATTAAAACACATAATTTTATCAGAGAACAAACGTTGAGAAGGAACTGAAATGTGTTGAGGCAATAAAGAACTTGAGAAAAGCAGTTTTTTCATGTTTGGGGGGAACATTGCTCGTTCCCTCACCTGACACGGGGACACACACAGAATGTACCCACACACCTGGGGATTCTCTTAAATGTGTTGTGACAGAACAACAGTGCAGAGTACTGCAGGAGGGGCTCACCTGTGATGTAGTCACACGGTTTGCTGTGTCCAGAGTCCACTTTGTTACACACACATCTGATGGTGTATTGTTAGTGTTTAACTTGGGGGTATAAAATGGCCCTGTGAGGTTTATGCCTGGGTGGGTTATGTGGGGTTTGTTACAGTACATGTTTGTGTGCGTTGTACGTATATTGTGTTGGGTGCACTGTGTGCTCTGCTCTCCTTGTGTGTGTGCCTTCTAGGCCCAAATGGACTCGACATCACATATATACTGTATATATATATGCCATTTAGCAGACGCGACTTAGTGGTGACTGCATACATTTTTCAGTATATGTGGCCCCAGTGGGAATCGAACCCACAACCTAAGCGTTGCCAACGCCATACTCTACCTACTGAGACACACAGAACCACGCTCTACCTACTGAGCCACACAGAACCACGCTCTACCTACTGAGACACACAAAACCACGCTCTACCTACTGAGCCACACAGAACCACATACACAGGACATGTTAATAAATTATTTATTTTCATTCATTCATTCATTCATTCATCAATTAAGTGTGTATTCCCTTGCAATACCAAATGAATGAATGAATGGAATGGATGAATGGATGAACGAATGAATGATTGACTCTAAAACGCCCCTTCATTTCCCCTGACCAAGCGCAGTATCACATACACAGCAAACCATGTGACCGCAGGGGCCCTATAGATGGGTTGCAATACAAACATTTTTTAATCAGACGTGTGAACTCTCACTGGGCCTGTGGCGCAAGGTTGGAGCGTTCTCCCCTCACCAGCGACACAAAGTCAAAGTGGCAGACCACCGTTTGGCTTTTCAGCTTTACTCTGATTGGCTCTTTTACCTGTCCGTCGCATGTTAACAACCTATTGCTTTAGTGACTGGTTTGTGGGCAGAACTAGTGTTTTCAGAGCAACAGAATGGGGGCATGTTGTCTACTGGTTGGCTACACTGCACTGGGACATGTAGTGAACCTTCCAAACCCAGACAAATCTACAAAACAAATGTTAATACATAAATGTGTAAATGAATGAGAAGCATTTGTATGTTGTATTGTCTTCAAAAAAACACAAGGTCCATAAAAAACTCATTAAGATCCCTACTGCAGCTGACAGCCGATTCTCCTCCAGCAGTTCTGACTGCAGAACTTCCTCAATCACCTTCTTGCCCTGCAGTCACAAATAAACCGGCCTTGTGACCCCTGACCCCTAGAGTGCACCCCCCACCCACCCCTTCAAAAAGCAGGTGACGTTGGCCTGTCTGGACTTGCACCTGTGGGGCAGAGTTTGCACTGAAATTAACATTTCTGCGAAGTGCAGCCCTTCCATTTAAAAGTCAGCTATCACAAGCGTCACGATTGTACATTGTAAGCATTTCGCAGACGCTCTTATCCAGAGAGACTTACACAGTGTACATTCCTTTACATACAATCCATTTATACAGCTGGATATTTTACTGAAGCAATTCAGGTTAAGTACCTTTAGCTCAAGGGTACAACGGCAGTGCCCCCACCTGGGAATTGAACCAGCAACCTCTGCGTTACAAGCCCGGCTCCCTAACCATTGCACTACCCTGCCGCCCATCGTCGTATAACACCGTCCAGAGTCCAGGGTTCTCCCTACTGAGAGAGGTTGGGTTCCTCTGACGCGTTACCCTGGTAACGGGGATGGGAGGGGGTGTGACCACACAGGCTGGCGCTTAGGGTGAGTGACGTAGGGCCGCTAATCTCCTCACTATTCAACCAGGAGCTGCTCTCTGTCATATGTCTGTTAAGTGTGGAATGAGTTGAGTAAGTGTCTCACACAGGTGGAAGGGACACCTGCATGTCTGGAGTGTGTCTTATATGGCTGGGGGAGGGGAGGTGGGGGCAGAGCGATCCTATTTCACCAGGTCTTTAAATACCCCCCCCCCAGCACAGAACTGTAGCACATTGGGTGATGATTGGTTCTCTCAGTGTGATGTCTACAGGAGCTATTCTCTCTGCACACAAGGGCAGGCTCTCACTCACTTCAGCACGTCGATGTCAGGCTGTTTGTGTTTGACTGAAAAGTGAAAACCTTTCCCTCTTGTCATTTTGTAAAACGAGGAAGCACGTTCCCGCTCGTGACCCGTGTGTCATGTTTAACCCTTCGTATTAGGAAGTGTGGAGTGACTTTGTGCAACAGCTGGTCTCATTGCTGGTGGGGAAATCATTACCCAGAATCCTCTTGTATGGGCAGATGGGAACAGCTTCTTGTAGAGTATAGGTTGGAAAAGATGCACATGAATGAATGGAGATTGGATTTATATGGCGCTTTTTTTTCCCAAGGAACTCAGTGCCTACAATGATAGAGGGGCAACTGGTTCTGTGTGGCTCAGTGGGTAGAGCATGGCGTTGGCAACGCTTAGGTTGTGGGTTCAATTCCCACTGGGACCACACATACTGAAAAATGTATGCATTCATAACTGTAAGTCACTTTGGATAAAAGCGTCTGATAAATGGCGTATATTACTTGCCTCGACCACCACCACATGTGTGTAGATGTTCTTTGGTTGAGGTTGCTTCATGTATTCTGTATTTATTCGCAGGGGTGCACATAAGTGGTACGCCAGTACGCATTTTGCGTCCTCAAACGTTAATTGCGTACCAAGCAAGACGACAAACCTTTGAAACATGCGTGACTTTCGAAGTTTGACCAGTCCATCACTGGTAAGTTAATTAACTTAGTTAGTTAGTTAGTTGGCTAATTAAAGTTTGTCGTCTTGCTTGGTACGCCATTAACGTTTGAGGACGTGATTGCGTACTGGCGTCCCACTTATGCGCAGCCCTGTTTATTTGAGACTAATCTGTTTCTAAACACTGCTGTAAGTGCTTTTGGGATCAGGAAGTTTGTGTTCTGTGGGGGGGTGATTATGTGGAGTAATGTCCGGGGGGCGCTGACCCGTAAAGGACGTGCACGCTGTGGAACATTGGGCCCCTTTTCCACGATCTGGCCCAGGAGCTGATCCGCTTTTAATGAAGGAATTAACGCGCTGCTCTGAGCCCCACGCCGCCCGCCTCACACTGAGAGAGCTCTGGAACGTGCCGGAACATTTGGGCCCTGGTCACCCTGCTGGGGGTGAGAGCCTCGGGGGCAGGAGGGGGCAGGAGAGGGGCAGGAGAGGGGCAGGAGGGGGCAGGAGAGGAGGAGAGGGACAGGAGGGGCAGGAGAGGACAGGAGAGGGGCATGAGAGGACAGGAGAGGGGCAGGAGAGGAGGCAGGAGAGGGGCAGGAGAGGGGCAGGAGAGGGGCAGGAGAGGAGAGGGGCAGGAGAGGGCAGGAGAGGACAGGAGAGGGGCAGGAGAGGGCAGGAGAGGAGAGGAGAGGGCAGGAGAGGGGCAGGAGAGGACAGGAGGGGCAGGAGAGGGGCAGGAGAGAGGACAGGAGAGGGGCAGGAGAGAGGAGAGGGGCAGGAGAGGGCAGGAGAGGACAGGAGAGGGGCAGGAGAGGGCAGGAGAGGAGAGGGGGCAGGAGAGGGGCAGGAGAGGGACAGGAGAGGGGCAGGAGAGGGCAGGAGAGGGGCAGGAGGGGGCAGGAGAGGAGAGGGAGAGGGCAGGAGAGGGGCAGGAGAGGAGAGGAGAGGAGAGGGCAGGAGAGGACAGGAGAGGGCAGGAGAGGGGCAGGAGAGGGCAGGAGAGGGCAGGAGGGGGCAGGAGGGGGCAGGAGAGGGGCAGGAGGAGGAGAGGAGCAGGAGAGGGGCAGGAGAGGAGAGGAGAGGGGCAGGAGAGGGGCAGGAGAGGAGAGGGGCAGGAGAGGACAGGAGAGGGCAGGAGAGGACAGGAGGCAGGAGAGGAGAGGAGGGAGGGAGAGGGGGCAGGAGAGGGCAGGAGAGGACAGGAGGAGAGGGGCAGGAGAGGAGAGGGGCAGGAGAGGGGCAGGAGAGGAGAGGGGCAGGAGAGGGGCAGGAGGGGCAAGAGAGGGGCAGGAGAGGAGAGGGGCAGGAGAGGGGCAGGAGAGGGGCAGGAGAGGGCAGGAGAGGGGCAGGAGAGGGCAGGAGAGGGGCAGGAGAGGACAGGAGAGGAGAGGGAGAGGGGCAGGAGAAGAGAGGGGCAGGAGAGGGGCAGGAGAAGAGAGGGGCAGGAGAGGGCAGGAGAGGAGAGGAGAGGGGCAGGAGAAGAGAGGG